>JACEFZ010028514.1:0-231589 GCA_014155875.1 Cepaea nemoralis | reverse complement strand
GATGTTTTTTTCCCTTTTTTTTGCCTTTTTAAAAAATGCTCACACTTTGCTGCTGTTTGACTTTCATATACATGTTGAGGAATGCTTAGTTCCCAATCAGAAACTTAGTTTCTGGCCCATCTATTTAGTTCTCAGAGTTTACTAGAACTGCAGCCTTGCATTTCTAGCAATACATTTGTTGAATATGTTGTATGTGTGTAAGTGTAAGCCAATAGAATAGCTTGTTGATTTATATGTAGTAACCTGCCTACAGGCTGGGGTATTCAATTAACATTTTCAGGTAATGGGAAGTTACATAAATTTATATGGAGGTTTGAATATTGTATTAACATTCCCAGGAGAGTTGTAAGTAATTAGTAACTTATCTGCATATTGGGTATTGTATTAAGATTCCTAAGTTATAGGAGTTGAAGTCATTAGTAATTTATTTGCAGGCTGGGGGATATTGCATTAACATTCCCAGGTAATGGGAAGTTGAAGTAACTATATCTGCAGAGTAGGAAAAATGCATCTGTATTATTGGAAATGCTAGTAACATGACTGGCTATGTGGATATTGTAGTAATAAATTTTAATCAAGTACCTTACCGATAGCATAAAGAACACATATGTGTAGGATAGGACAATTTAGTAACATATCTACAAGATATGTTGTAGTAAAGGTATCTGTAATAAGGTAGTGAGGTATATTGTAGTACTGGTAGGAAGTTGTTGTAACAACACATGTCAATCTGGACGTTGTATTAATACATCTATAGAATTGAAAGTTGTAACAACACATCTATAGAATTGAAAGTTGTATTAATACATCTATAGAATTGAAAGTTGTAACAACACATCTATAGAATTGAAAGTTGTATTAATACATCTATAGAATTGAAAGTTGTAACAACACATCTATAGAATTGAAAGTTGTAACAACACATCTATAGAATTGAAAGTTGTAACAACACATCTATAGAATTGAAAGTTGTAACAACACATCTATAGAATTGAAAGTTGTATTAATACATCTATAGAATTGAAAGTTGTAACAACACATCTATAGAATTGAAAGTTGTAACAACACATCTATAGAATTGAAAGTTGTATTAATACATCTATAGAATTGAAAGTTGTAACAACACATCTATAGAATTGAAAGTCCCCTCTGCTGTGTGTCCACCGTGACGAGGTAGAGGGGCTTGTGCGTCCCAATGACCCCAAGAGCTATGCCGACGGTAGCACAGCTACTGGTAGGGCCACCCATGTCGGACAGGTCAAGGGAGAGGGACCAGACGAAGAGACACACAAACCTGCTGCCTTGTAGGTAGACTGGGGACAGTCAAAGGCTAGGGAAAGCACCCCGAATACATGCTTGTCGAAATCGGATGTACTGAGCCACAGGCTTGACAAAGCAGTGCAACGTAAAACCTGCTGCCTTGTAGGTAGACTGGGGACAGTCAAAGGCTAGGGAAAGCATCCCGAATAAATGCTTGTCGAAATCGGATGTACTGAGCCACAGGCTTGACAAAGCAGTGCAACGTAACTTAATTCATGATGTCACAAATCAAAATTAATCGTTATGGTGCTAATCCCGTGAAGTCCCATCAGGCGGTGATAGTGCCGGGCCCCCTGCCTCGAGGGGGTCCACCCATGACTACTGGTGGTCACCTTCCCCTGTGCTGTGGAGTCAAGGCACAGAGGAGTAGGTTAAGAGCTATTGACCAAATACCCCGGACACTCAACATACTACAGTGGAATGCCGAAGGAGTTTACAAGAAGAAAGACTCCCTAACACAGCGTCTTCATAAAGATAGAATAGATGTGGCATGCATTCAAGAGACACACCTCAACGCCAATCACAAATTCTCAGTCAGAGGATATCAGGCCACACGTTTCGACCGCGAAGGACACAAAGGAGGAGTTCTAATACTTACACGAAATACAATACCTTGCAGCGAAGTATCTGTGATCTCTGACAACCAAACGGAAATTATAGGTGTTGATATAATGATAAAGGACGTGAAAATAAGAATCTACAATCTGTATAGCCCAGCAGATAAGGACCTTACACTCTCAAACATGAAAATAACTGACACAAACTGCATTATTGTCGGAGACTTTAATAGCCGTTCAGAAAGATGGGGATACCCAGATACTGACAAAAGAGGAGATGAATTGGAGGACTGGGAAATAGACTCAAATCTCCATCTACTCAACAAAGCGGATGACACACCGAGCTTCTACTCCAGAAGATGGCTTACCACTTCTACTCCAGACTTAGCTTTCTGCACAGGAGACATCCTCCACAAAATCGATCGCCATGTGCTGGACCAATTAGCAGGTAGTGACCACAGACCAATCAAGCTTGTAATGAATATGGAGTATGTTCCACAGGAGCAAAAGCCCTTGCCCCGCTGGAATTACAAACGAGCAGATTGGGACAGATTTGCCATACTAACAGACAAATATTGTGAAAACATAAATACACGATATGGCAACATAAAGCAAATGGTGGAAAGTCTAAACAGAGCGATAATACAGGCAGCCACTGAGTCCATTCCAAGAGGAGCGAGGAAAAATTACAAACCATACTGGACTGAAGAACTACAAAGTTTGGAGGACAAAGTTGAAGATGCCAGGAAGACAGCAGAGAGAGAACAAACAATTGAAGCGAACATCTCTCTCAAAGCCATCTCAGCAAAATATAAAAGAACAGTAAATCAAACAACAAGAGATTGTTGGAGGGAAAAAACAGAAAACCTGAATTTTGACAGGGATGGAAACAAACTATGGAAACTAGTGAAAGCCATGAACAATGAAGGACCTAGAAACAAACAAATAACAATTAAACAAGGAAATGCCTTGCTTACAGGAAAAAAGGCTGCAAATGCACTAATGGAACACTATGCAAATGCAAACCACATTGATATTACAACCGAACAGAAGAAAGCAATCAAAGACAAACAGATACATCATAGAAATACAGAGACAGCAGCAGAATATATGATGGCAAATCTAACAATGGAAGAAATGGAACAGGCAATGAATACCCTAAAAAAGAAGAAATCACCAGGAAAGGATGGAATCACAAATGAAATGCTAATAGGACTAGGCACCAAGGCAAAGAAGAAACTACTAGCAGTCCTAAATAACAGCTGGAAGAGAGGAATAGTCCCACAGGCATGGAAGGAAGCTATACTAATACCAGTCCCAAAGAAAGGAAAAGACCTGGAAGAACCAAATGGCTATCGACCTATCAGTCTACTTAGCTGTGTAGGAAAATTAATGGAACGCATTATCAATGGCAGGCTAACATGGCATCTGGAAGAAAACAAACTCTTAACACCACACCAAGCAGGATTCAGAAAGTACAGATCCACTGAAGATCAAATAACCTATATAGCTCAGGAAATAGAGGATGCCTTCCAAGAGAAAAAGCACACACTAGCAGTCTGGATAGATTTAGAAAAAGCATTTGATAAAGTATGGAAGGAAGGACTGAAAGTAAAACTGCAAAAAATGCATGTTTGTGGAAAAATGTATAAATGGATCAGCCACTACCTTGAGAACAGAACTGCCAGGACAAAAGTACAAGGAAAAACAAGCAAAATGATGCTGTTGGAGCAAGGTGTCCCCCAAGGAGGAGTTCTTTCACCAACATTATTCCTAGCATATATAAATGACATCACAGAAAATTTTCCAGCCAGAGTACACACATCCTCCTTTGCAGATGACCTAGCCATATGGACATCTGAAGAATATATTAGTACAGCTAACAGCAGAATACAGCAAGCCTTATTAGCGCTAGAGGACTGGTCAAAATCATGGCTAGTGAAGATAAGTGAGGAGAAAACAACATGCACAGTGTTCTCCCTCTCAAATAAAACTCAGCAACCTAAGCTGGTATTGAATGGAAAAATATTGCGCCATGAAGAAAATCCAAACTATCTAGGAGTCACCCTTGATCGTCGCCTGACATGGAAGACACAGGTTGAGAAAAATCAAACAAGAGCAAGGCAGAGAATGGCAATCATGAAAAAGCTTGCTGGTACAACGTGGGGAGCAGATGAGAAAGTTCTCAAGAAGTTATATACTGGACGGGTGAGGCCAGTACTGGAATACGGCATTGCAGCTTGGACAACAGCAGCTAAGTCAAACTTTAACAAAATAAGTAGAGTCCAAAACCAAGGAATGCGAATCATAACTGGAAGCCTGAAGACAACGCCTATTAATGAACTAGAAAAGATCACTTGTTTACAACCAATGCAGGATAGAAGAGATAGCAGAGCCCAGCAACAAGCAGAAAAATTTAGAAGATTGACAGACCACCCTATGTACAACAGATTTAATGGTTTTGGAAAGGGAAGACTGAAGCGTAGCAACTTTGTAGAAACTGCAAAACGAAGGATTAGGGCAGATCCTATACTTAACATATCAACAGTCAAGCCCATTACAATGCACACAAGTTCCCAGCTTGGAGACAGCAGCAACTGCCTGAGATGATAGAAAACATTCCTGGTATTGAGAAAAAGAACACTCAGCATGAAACCGAAAGAAGAGAAATAACCCTCAACTACATAAAAGAACATTACCCAAGCAGCAATTGGACCCATGCATATACAGATGGATCAGCCAAAAATTCAATAGAGAATGGAGGAGGAGGAATTCTCCTAAATTTAAAAAATGGAGTGAAAAAAACACATTCAATGGCAACTGGAAAATGTTCAAGTAACTTCAAAGCGGAGGTAGAGGCTCTGAAAACTGCAGCAGAAATGCTCCTGATGGAGGAAAATAAAGAAAAGCAAATAGCTATCTTCACAGATGCAAAGTCAGCTGTCTCAATACTGAAGAGCAATAACAGCACAGAACTAAGCTGACCTAAGAGCAGCACTCCATGGTCTATGCCAGAAATCCTAAAAAGTTGTAATACAGTGGATCCCATCACATTGCAGTATACCTGGAAACGAAGAGGCTGACAGACTAGCAAAAGAGGGCGGACGACTACCACAGCCTGACATAGACATAACCTATAATGAGGCAAAGAGGTTGATAAAAAAGCACTGGGAATCAGAGCATCCAGGCCATCAGAAGGATGATGCATATTACAAACTCGACCGAAGAGAACAAGTAGCAATCTTCAGACTCCGCACAGGACATAACAGGCTGAAATACCACTTGTTCAATAAACTAAAGATAGGAGATACCGATGAATGTAATTGTAGAACTGGAAAAATGACAGCAAAACATTTGCTGCAGGATTGCCCAACGTATGCAGAACAGAGAAAGATATTTTGGCCCACACCTGCTTCATTTGAGGACAAGCTCTATGGATTGATTGATTGATTGATTGATTGATTTAGGAACGACATCACAGCATTCGGGACATTCCCATAAGCGCTCCGTCTCCATCCTCAGCAGCCAGCGAAGAGTTCCAACACTAATAGTTCCAGTAGCAATCTGATTATATGTCCGTCTCGCCTTTCCTCCGAGCGCAGAGCGTCGGCCAGATCCCCTCGTCACACCTCGTTGTCTCATTCTTACCAGACCATGGTGCTTCATCTGCTCCTCCGAGGTGTACACGTGCTCCCACAAGGCCGCAACCACGTCTGCCTTGTCATGCATCAATACTCCACCAAATTTTGCAGAGCCAGCCAATCTGTCCGCCTGTTCATTCCCCAGCACACCGGCATGCCCTGGAGAAAAGATCCAGGTGATGCTTACTACCCGTGACCTCTGAAGCGAAGCAAGCCACTCTGCACGAAGCCTACCTGTTCTCACCCTTCTCAGCATGCTTTCTGAGTCAGTTACAATCACAATGTGTGTATGTATCGTGTTTTCTATCCAGCGGAAAGCTGCACTATCTATGGAGATATCAACAAGCTCAAGTTGACCGCAGCTTACTTTAACTACATACAGGTTGACATTTAAAGGTGCATGAAGACCCAGAGGCTTAGATAGCAAATCAATTATGTGGAAAGTCCAGATCGAAAGCTCGCTGTGTGGGCTTCATAAAAGGTGGAAAAGTGTCCTAGTGGCCTGAAATGGAATATTGCTTGGATAGCAAATCCATTTGTGGAAAGTCCGAATCAAAAGCCCATTGTGTGGGCTTCATAAAAGGTGGAAAAGTGTCCTAGTGGCATGAAATGGAATATTGCTTGGATAGCAAATCCATTACTTGGAAAGTCCGAATCAAAAGCCCACTGTGTGGGCTTCATAAAAGGTGGAAAAGTGTCCTAGTGGCACGAAATGGAATATTGCTTGGATAGCAAATCCATTACATGGAAAGTCTGAATCAAAAGCCCACTGTGTGGGCTTCATAAAAGGTGGAAAAGTGTCCTAGTGGCACGAAATGGAATATTGCTTGGATAGCAAATCCATTACATGGAAAGTCCGAATCGAAAGCTCACTGTGTGGATGTCATCTGCAGACTGCATACTTCTGGTTTCCGGAATAACAGCCTATGGTGAACGGAAGGCCCAATATACGGAAGTGAGGCTAAGCAGCCATGTGCAGGACGTGACGATTTCGTGGGTGAGCCCAGTACCAGAGCGCTATGTATCGGCTCTGCAAGTATGGAAGCCTCCTTGGATGGCGGGGAATGCCCATGGTCTGCCCCTGCCTTCCCTTGAGGGCTGACCAGGATCTTTGGCTGTTCTATATGAGCCAGCTGGGATGGGGGATAACACCACAACAGTGAGAGTCAAACGTACTAAGAAACCCCTGGGAAGGTTAACCCGGTCAACAAATGCCCGCAGAAGTCGGATGTGTCGGCCTAACGGCGCAAGAACGCAGCTCTGCTGTAAACAGGCACAACGCAGTCACATCCGGAAAAAAAACTCCGGATGAACGAAGAAGAAGAAGAAGAAGAAGAAGAAGAATTGAAAGTTGTAGTAACACATCGATCAAATTTAAAGGTGTAATAACACATCTATAGAATTGAAAGTTGTAGTAACATATCTATAGAATTGAAAGTTGTAGTAACACATCAATAGAATTGAAAGTTGTAGTAACATACACATGATAGAAACATGTGGTAATAACATCTCAACATGATCTTGTGCCTTCCCAACCTTGTGTAGGCAAAGTTCATGTCTCTCCACAGATCTCATTCCTTGGTGTTCTGGATTGACTCAGCTGATGATATTCCTCAATGCCACTGTCTCATTCCATCCAGCATCATTTCTCTCAATCTGCCTTCTGCCTCTTTTGTCACTGATCTGTTCAGTCGTCATGATGCTTTCCAGTGCCCCTCTTCTCAGCACTTGACCAAAGTATGCTTTTGGTCTCTGTTGTACAGTTGTATACAAGTTGTAAAATGTTCTGCTTTCAATAGCCTCATATTGGCAATCGTTGTTAGTTACAATATATATATATATCTAGGATGGTCATTTCCAGGACGGTTAACCTGATCAACAAATGCCCGCAGAAGTCGGATGTGTCGGTCTAACGGCGCAAGAACACAGCTCTGCTGTAAACAGGCACAACGCAATCACATCCGAAAAAAAAACTCTGGATGAACGCAGAAGAAGAAGAAGAAGAAGAAGAAGAGAGAAGGATGGTCATTTTGTTGTATTTGGTAATGGTTACTAGTACTGCTTCCTCATGATAGAAGACTGCTCCAGTACTTCAGCCCTTATGTAACAATCATTTTGAGGTCTCAAGTAATCCCTGCTGTGTGAGGGAAGGGATCCTTTTTAATGTCTTGAGACACATTGGATATATGGTTCTAGCCCCATATTTGCTGTATGCCTGGCAGAAAACATTCACTTAACATAACCCTACTGCATGGACCTCAAATGCATTCCAGATGTTAAGTGAGAAATATACCTAATCAATCAATGTATGATACATAGCTACAGCAATTTATATGGAGGAAATATTTTCTTGAACTACTTTTCACAGATATTGTTATCTATCAGTTGGCAATGGAAAATTACCACAATAGCTATTCTGTAGCAGGTCATTGTGCAGAATGTCACTGTTATCACAGCCCTCTGGTAAAGTTACTCCATCTCTGGCCATGTCTCTTGCTTCAGGCACCCTCATGTCCCAGGTGTCTGCGATGTCCTGTGTCCATCTCTGGCCATATCTCTTGCTTCAGGCACCCTCATGTCCCAGGTGTCTGCGATGTCCTGTGTCCATCTCTGGCCATGGCTCCTGCTTCAAGCACCCTCATGCCCAGGTTCTGTAGTGTCCTGTGTCCATCTCTGGCCATATCTCTTGCTTCAAGCACCCTCATGTCCCAGGTGTCTGCAATGTCCTGTGTCCATCTCTGGCCATATCTCCTGCTTCAGCACCCTCATGTCCCAGGTGTCTGCAATGTCCTGTGTCCATCTCTGGCCATATCTCCTGCTTCAAGCACCCTCATGTCCAGGTGTCTGCAATGTCCTGTGTCCATCTCTGCCATATCTCCTGATTCAAGCACACTCATGCCCCAGGTTCTGTAGTGTCCTGTGTCCATCTCTGGCCATATCTCCTGCTTCAAGAACCTCATGTCCCAGGTGTCTGCAATGTCCTGTGTCCATCTCTGGCCATATCTCCTGCTTCAAGCACCCTCATGCCCCATGTGTCTGCAATGTCCTGTGTCCATCTCTGGCCATATCTCCTGCTTCAAGCACCCTCATGCCCCAGGTGTCTGCAATGTCCTGTGTCCATCTCTGGCCATATCTCCTGCTTCCAGCACCCTCATGCCCCATGTGTCTGCAGTGTCCTGTGTCCATCTCTGGCCATATCTCTTGCTTCAAGCACCCTCATGCCCCAGGTTCTGTAGTGTCCTGTGTCCATCTCTGGCCATATCTCCTGCTTCAAGCACCCTCATGCCCCAGGTTCTGTAGTGTCCTGTGTCCATCTCTGGCCATATCTCTTGCTTCAAGCACCCTCATGCCCCAGTGTCTGCAATGTCCCGTGTCCATCTCTGGCCATATCTCCTGCTTCAAGCACCCTCATGCCCCAGGTGTCTGCAATGTCCTGTGTCCATCTCTGCCATATCTCCTGCTTCAAGCACCCTCATGCCCCATGTGTCTGCAGTGTCCTGTGTCCATCTCTGGCCATATCTCTTGCTTCAAGCACCCTCATGCCCCATGTGTCTGCAATGTCCTGTGTCCATCTCTGGCCATATCTCCTGCTTCAAGCACCCTCATGCCCCAGGTGTCTGCAGTGTCCTGTGTCCATCTCTGGCCATATCTCCTGCTTCAAGCACCCTCATGCCCCAGGTGTCTGCAATGTCCTGTGTCCATCTCTGGCCATATCTCCTGCTTCAAGCACCCTCATGCCCCAAGTGTCTGCGATGTCCTGTGTCCATCTCTGGCCATATCTCTTGCTTCAAGCACCCTCATGCCCCAGGTGTCTGCAATGTCCTGTGTCCATCTCTGGCCATATCTCCTGCTTCAAGCACCCTCATGCCCCAGGTGTCTGCAATGTCCTGTGTCCATCTCTGGCCATATCTCCTGCTTCAAGCACCCTCATGCCCCAGGTGTCTGCAATGTCCTGTGTCCATCTCTGGCCATATCTCCTGCTTCAAGCACCCTCATGCCCCAGGTGTCTGCAATGTCCTGTGTCCATCTCTGGCCATATCTCCTGCTTCAAGCACCCTCATGCCCCATGTGTCTGCAATGTCCTGTGTCCATCTCTGGCCATATCTCCTGCTTCAAGCACCCTCATGCCCCAGGTGTCTGCAGTGTCCTGTGTCCATCTCTGGCCATATCTCCTGCTTCAAGCACCCTCATGCCCCAGAAGTCTGCAGTGTCCTGTGTCCATCTCTGGCCATATCTCTTGCTTCAAGCACCCTCATGCCCCAGTGTCTGCAATGTCCCGTGTCCATCTCTGGCCATATCTCCTGCTTCAAGCACCCTCATGCCCCAGGTGTCTGCAATGTCCTGTGTCCATCTCTGGCCATATCTCTTGCTTCAAGCACCCTCATCCCCCAGGTGTCTGCAATATCCTGTGTCCATCTCTGGCCATATCTCCTGCTTCAAGCACCCTCATGCCCCAAGTGTCTGCGATGTCCTGTGTCCATCTCTGGCCATATCTCCTGCTTCAAGCACCCTCATGCCCCATGTGTCTGCAGTGTCCTGTGTCCATCTCTGGCCATATCTCTTGCTTCAAGCACCCTCATGCCCCAGGTGTCTGCAATGTCCTGTGTCCATCTCTGGCCATATCTCCTGCTTCAAGCACCCTCATGCCCCAGGTGTCTGCAATGTCCTGTGTCCATCTCTGGCCATATCTCCTGCTTCAAGCACCCTCATGCCCCATGTGTCTGCAGTGTCCTGTGTCCATCTCTGGCCATACCTCCTGCTTCAAGCACCCTCATGCCCCATGTGTCTGCAATGTCCTGTGTCCATCTCTGGCCATATCTCCTGCTTCAAGCACCCTCATGCCCCAGGTTCTGTAGTGTCCTGTGTCCATCTCTGGCCATATCTCTTGCTTCAAGCACCCTCATGCCCCAGGTGTCTGCAATGTCCTGTGTCCATCTCTGGCCATATCTCTTGCTTCAAGCACCCTCATGCCCCAGGTTCTGTAGTGTCCTGTGTCCATCTCTGGCCATATCTCCTGCTTCAAGCACCCTCATGCCCCATGTGTCTGCAATGTCCTGTGTCCATCTCTGGCCATATCTCTTGCTTCAAGCACCCTCATGCCCCAGGTTCTGTAGTGTCCTGTGTCCATCTCTGGCCATATCTCTTGCTTCAAGCACCCTCATGCCCCAGGTTCTGTAGTGTCCTGTGTCCATCTCTGGCCACATCTCTTGCTTCAAGCACCCTCATGCCCCAGGTGTCTGCAATGTCCTGTGTCCATCTCTGGCCATATCTCTTGCTTCAAGCACCCTCATGCCCCAGGTTCTGTAGTGTCATGTGTCCATCTCTGGCCATATCTCCTGCTTCAAGCACCCTCATGCCCCATGTGTCTGCAATGTCCTGTGTCCATCTCTGGCCATATCTCTTGCTTCAATCACCCTCATGCCCCAGGTTCTGTAGTGTCCTGTGTCCATCTCTGGCCATATCTCCTGCTTCAAGCACCCTCATGCCCCATGTATCTGCAATGTCCTGTGTCCATCTCTGGCCATATCTCCTGCTTCAAGCACCCTCATGCCCCAGGTGTCTGCAATGTCCTGTGTCCATCTCTGGCCATATCTCCTGCTTCAAGCACCCTCATGCCCCATGTATCTGCAATGTCCTGTGTCCATCTCTGGCCATATCTCCTGCTTCAAGCACCCTCATGCCCAGGTGTCTGCAATGTCCTGTGTCCATCTCTGGCCATATCTCTTGCTTCAAGCACCCTCATGCCCCAGGTTGTGTAGTGTCCTGTGTCCATCTCTGGCCATATCTCTTGCTTCAAGCACCCTCATGCCCCAGGTTCTGTAGTGTCCTGTGTCCATCTTTGGCCATGTCTCCTGCTTCAAGCACCCTCATGCCCCAGGTGTCTGCAGTGTCCTGTGTCCATCTTTGTGTAGTTGGTTGGACCCATGCCTCTTCTCCCTGGAACAATGCCTCTATCACTATTTTTTACAAGCCACTGTGAGGTTTAGCAACAGTACCATACTTAATCATGAAGAATGTGAGTGAGTTAAGTACAAGAACACAACCAGTTCTTTGTAAAATATTTATAAGTACCCCGGAAGGCTTAACCTAGTCAATAAATGCCATGACAAATAGGTACCAGTATCACAGCCCTGCTGGATACAGGTAACATGGACATACCTACCAACAGCTGCACAAATATACTGAAAGAACACAGAAGAAGAGGATGCTTAAAAAAAAAGTAATGGTAGGATCTTACATGTCGACCTAGCCAAGAGAGAGTGACCAGATGAAGTGAGACACAAACCTACTGCCTTATATATAGACTGAGGACAGTCAAAGCCTAAGGAAATAAAACCTAAAACTATTCGTGTTGAAATCAGATGTACTGAGCCACATGCTTTAGCTTTAAGAAATAGTGCAATGTAACTCACTTTATGATGACATATTTCTCAGTTACAGCCAAACAGCCTTGCATGTGTTATTGCTTGTAGTAAGAGTGAACATAAACCAGAACTATGAATTAAACACAAAGAGAAGTTGGACTAAAATGTTGACGTCTTGTCCTCAACTTGGGGACGTAAATTACAAGCACCTCAGAAGTCGGAGTGGGTTCGCCTGATGGCGAGCGATA
Organism: Cepaea nemoralis; assembly: GCA_014155875.1. Classification (NCBI taxonomy): domain Eukaryota; kingdom Metazoa; phylum Mollusca; class Gastropoda; order Stylommatophora; family Helicidae; genus Cepaea; species Cepaea nemoralis. Next base: position 219,458 of record JACEFZ010028514.1, on the reverse strand, counting down.
CTGGTGCTAATCCACATGCAGCAATCAATATATTGCACTAGAAGTAGTAGAACATGTATTTACTGCTTGACCTCAAAGCAATCAAACAAACAAACACACCACACACGCACACATGCACGCACGCACACATGCGCGCGCACACACACACACACACACACACACACACACACACACACACACACACACACACACACACACACACACACACACACACAGAGAGAGAGAGAGAGAGAGAGAGAGAATATGTAAATGTTTCTGGAGTAAGTGCATCATCTTTGCAACGAAATGTTATTGGTTTTGTTGTTGTAGAAAATGGAAGCTGACTCAACAACCTACATCTGCAGTTCCAGAAGATCTCCCAGGAATTTCTATCATCAAACCATTGGTCGGAGTTGACCCAAATCTTTTTGACAATTTAGAGACGTTTTTTAATTTAAAGTACCCTCAGGTGAGAATGTTTATTTTATTACAGATTTATAGTTTTGTAACACACATTTGTTGTTTCGCCTTGAGTGTTGTACTCTTTAATTATGTCATTTCATTATTCTTTGCTATTCTTAATTATAATTAGGTATATAGACGAGTTTGCAATTAACTTATTTGCTAATGTGTTAATTGTTTCTGGAATTTAACATCCTTCTAATCATAATTTAACGTTTAAACAGCTTTCATATGCGGTGTCTGCGAAGAATTCTTGGTATTAAGTGGCAAGACAAAATCACAAATACTGAAGTATTGGAAAGATCAGGTTGTGTGACAGTTTATTCTATGCTCAGTCTTCGTAGACTTAGATGGATAGGACATCTTAGGAGGATGGATGATGGTAGAATACCAAAGGACATCTTTTTTGGTGAATTACAGATGAGTAAGAGATCTCAGGGTCGGCCTCTACTACGATACAAAGATGTGTGTAAGCGGGACATGATTGATACAGGCATTGATAATGCACATTGGGAGCAAGTCGCTGCTGAACGTGTTGCATGGAGGGCAAACATCAGAAATGGAATAAAGACAAAGGAGAAAATTATTGCAGAAAAGTCATACACCGAGCGTGTGAGACATAAGATGGTGCATGATGATGGAAATGACCACATGTTCACATGCACCCACTGTGAACGGACATTTACAGCGCAAATTGGCCTTATCAGTCACATTCGCTACCGCCATAGGTAAAAGTTATTATGCCTTTTTAAAGCACAAACTATCGTCTATCAAGACAGCAAGGTGTCAATGTAAATGAGAAGAGGAAAGGAAGAGGGGAGGAAAAGGAGGGCAGGCGTCAGTAAACCAAATAAAAGAGGTAGAGACTATGACATGCTTATGCTGCAAGAGGTTGGGATGACTGCTGTAAAGTGCAGCTGAACAGATGGAATATCCATATCTGGAAAGACCGACTCAGACCGACTTTAAACATAGAGGAATCACCATGGGAGCTCTTATGGCTTTGGAAAGGGGGGGGGGGGGATGTGTGGGAATGTCTGGAGTGCAGTGATGATGATTCTTAACAGATTCAATGCCAAACAAAAAAGTAGGTTTGGACCAAATATGGTGCACAATCAAATGAACAAGTTTTATAATGTTAATTTCCATTCACTGAGCATTGAAACTGCAAGAGATGAGATACCACAAAATGAAACAAATAACATGATGACCCTAGTATGGCAATATACCGTCCTTCTGTCTAAATAGGAGGTCACATTTGGCGATATATTATCCTTTGGCCCTGAATCAGTTCAGTTCAGTTTTCAGTGGTGACATTTTATAAATGTGACTTTCCTTTGTGCTCTTTAAATGGTTAGTATAGAAAAAACACCATAGCACTCTGGACAAACCCAGAGATACTCCAGCAACCTCCGCAGATGTTGCAAGGTCTAGATGCTGATTGTTCTGATAACATGCTGGTTACTCTATGGACCACTTAGTGAACTAAAAAAGACAGTTAAATTCATACAAGAGACAACATTGCAGTTAGAGACATATTTCAAGCGAACTAAAGAAGAAGAACATGCTGGTTGTAAACTCTACAGATTTGTCCTCTCATGTGTCCTTCCTGATTGAAATCGTGCTTAAATCCAACCAGACACAACCATACCTGTAAAGACTGTTTCATCTGTTACTGTGTCTTCAACTAGCAGTCATTGATAGATAGTCTTCAAAATATCTTCTTTGTCTATTATATGTATTCCAATTGCTGGCGTTTTTAAGTCAGTTGATCTCTTTGCTCATGGTCTCACCCTCCAGCATGACCCTTACAGTATGTCAATGTTAAGTCCTTGTAAAAGAGAAAGTATCTATGCTTGACACTCTACTCATAATATGTCCATTTTGAACTTTATATAGTAGCAACAGCAGTGATTGACTTGAATACCAACTTCTTCTTCTTCTGGTGCCTTTCACTCCCAGCGGAGCATTGGACCTCAACCAACTCACACCAAACCCTTTGTTCATAATTGACTGGATTTTCAGCTAAAGTTTTCTATGGGATGAGGAAGCCAGTCTCATGCCAACCCTCCATTGTTGCTTCCTATCACTGCATACTAGGGTTAGAATTAAATTGTAAGAAGACACAGATTATGGTTGTCACTAGGAAGAAGGAAATACCACAATGTAATATACATGTAAATGGGAATATTCTTAAACGAAGTGAATCGGTAAAATTATCTCGGAACATCATAGCATTTGATGGGAGATGCCTTGAAGAGATTAAAACAAGAACTGCCATGGTGAAGGTAGCATTTTGCAAGATGGAAAATATACTGACCAATAAAAAGATGTCATTTGCAACGAGAAAAAGAGTGTTGAAGTGCTACATAGAACCTATACTTTTGTATGTATGTGAAGCATGGACAATGGGCAGATAAGCTGAAAATCATCTAATGGCAGTCAAAATGTGGTTTCTGAGGAAATGCAAAGAATACCATGGACAGACAGAAAAACCAAATGACCACGTCCTACAAGAAAGAAATGAAAACTGTAAACTCATTAAGAAATTAGACACAGACAATCAAAGTTGTTTGGACATGTTATGAGAAGAAATAAATTGGAGAATGTCGTGACAACATGCAAGATCAGGGGAAGATTACAAGGGGAAGGCAGAGAAGTAAATACCTGGATGGCTTGGCCACAGTGGTATAATCGAGACAAGAACATTGAACTGATCCATGACTCTGGTGATCGCGTGAAATGTTGAAACATGACCGCATACTATTATCAGGCATGGCACATGATGATGATGGTAGGTTACCTTGTTACCATTGTTTGCTTACCTTATGGCCTCTGGTATAACATACCTGAGGTTGCAACTCTGTAGACTCCATTTTTCTCAGTAACAACCATACCCCTGACTCTGGCTTATCACTCTTGACCAGATATTTCTTCACGATGCACAAAACTGTTGGTGCGTATAACATTATACCCACATCATTTTTGCACAAATAAATAAATGTTATGTTTGTTTTCTTTTCAGTTTGAAATTTTATTCTGCATTCAAGATGAACTTGATTCTGTGATTATGATTGCTCAAAGCCTCATACTCAAATATCCAAAAGTGGATGCAAAAATATTTATAGGTATGTAGTTATGTATTACTTCAGTCCTATTTTAGCTTTCTGCTATCCACGATTGATTACATGTTTTCATGTAAGGTGGCTTTAGAAAAAAGGGCATCATATGTTATGATATTTTAGGGGCATTTGAGTATAGTATAAATGCCATGTAGAGGGTTTTTATTATAAAAGAGATAAGGTTCACAGTGCCGAAGAAACAAATGGCCTTCCAGGGAGACCTATAGGTCTCTGCAGGTTGCTAAGACTACTTCAGAGGACCCTGAAACACATGTTTCTTAGTCCAGATGAAGAGAACTGAGTAAACTTGACCAGTGTTTTAAGATTTTCATGTTTGACTGAGACGATCATATTATTTATTACTTAAGATTTATTACTTAACCCACATACCTCTCTTCTTTGTATCTCTATTTTCTCTTTTTTGTATCTCTGTTGTGGGTGAGTCATGTGGGTCAAGTGAAAGGTGAGTGTAGCCATCATCAGAAATACAACAGAGAATTTTTGCAAACCCTTCTGAGAGTTATTTACTATAATGCTAATGTGTTGTTTTATGGTGACCTGTTAAGCTTAGCTGTCAATTACATATAACTAAATAGGAGATGAGCCAGTCAGCTATAGAACACTTTGCTCTGTTGGCGGTGTCAATAGTTTAATGACAAACTCTATATTTAGTATGTGTACACCCGGTCACAACAGAAAACCACAAACACTGAAGGCAGCTACCCTAATTTATGGAAGTTAGTTAGTTAGTTAGTCGTGGTTCCAACTTTACGGCAAGGGGTCGTCCCCATTATGCTTTGTTCCTGTGCCAGTGAATATCACACAAAATGCTCCTCACTGTCAAATGTGAAAAGTGGAATAGACAGGAGTCTTGGCAAGCCTTAGCCCACACAGGTATACTGCATAATGCTGCCACCAAAATGCCAACACTAAAGTCCTCCATGAAAAATAGTTCATCGTCGATGGAATCGGCAGTCACCAGAAAGACTTCATTGACCTGGGTTTTATCCCACAATTCTTGGTCTCTTTCTGCAGGGTGACCCCCCCCCCCCCCCCCCAAGTGCCATACAACTGCACAAACTCCGTAGCTCCAGCGATGACTCCCAGGAGTCTCCTGGAAATGCACTCGTGAACCGAAATTCAGCGACAGCTGGCCATTGTTCCGAACATGCAGTTCACTGTGCAAAAACAGTGGACAGATGTAAAAGCATTCCACATGAATGTCGCTGCTCACAGTTTCGCACCATGCACACACTCAGTAGCAGGGCGACAAAACCATGTACTACCAGTCCAACATGAGGAAAATGCGAATGCAAACTGTAGCCACAACACGAGGAAAATGTGAATGCAAACCGTAGCCACAAAGCATAAACACGCCAGAGGACTTAACGGTCAATGCCTAATCGCCATGTTGGGGGACCGGAAGTGAAACCCAATACATGGATACAGCATGATTGAGAGGTTTCAGCGTCTTCCTGTGGCTTTAGAGTTACTAGATTTTCTCCCAGCATAGGTAGAACCATTGGTTTTCTCTCCCTGTTTTACTTAGGTAGTGAGGTTGGATAACTAGCCATCTCAGGTAAGGATGAAAAATAGGCGGTCCTGTTGGGCAGGTTGTTAAAAATCCCATGGCAGTTGAAAATCGCAAAGGTTATGCTATCAGGCTGCTGCCCCAGCAACAGTGTTATCGGGAAAAAGATATATCCCAGATAGATAAAGAAAGTCTGTTTCTTTAGATGGAGACAAAGTCTGTTACCTTAGATGGAATCTGTCTGAAAAATATAAGCGTATATAAAGCTTGCCAAAATCAAACATTGACCTGTGAGTTTGAAGAACAAAGAAAAAACCCAACAGCGATAGTTAGTATCCAACACCAAACACAGCTTATATTATAACAAGGTTATGTGTAGTCTGTTCTTGTGTATAGCTGTGAATACAAATACTAAGGTGTCCTTAGTTGACAGTCATGGAATAACCACATATAGTGCGTCAAGTGATATAAATCAGAATTCTCCTGGACGAATAAGCAGTGGCAGACTAAACAGTTTTGCTTGTTTTAGCAGGGTGGGGCAGGATAGGAGGTGACATCTGCCAGAGCACCTCCGAGAAAATAATATTGATGTATTCTACATACAAGACAGATATTCAGGTGTGACCAGAGAATGTTGAGCAGAAGCAGAAGTTATGAAACTTCCACATTGACTTAGTAAAGACAGTAGACTTCATTCTAGTAATGAAATTGTAGATAAAGCATGACAAATGACCTGAATGCTAAGATGGAGGGAGAAAAAGGTGCCAATGATGGATAATGGGTTATGAAATGGTGAAGAAACTTGAGCCAGCAGATTTGTATTTTGACAAGAATGTTGAGAATATTGTGGGCAGAGAAGAAAACAATCCCTGAGGTATTGACAGCTGCGTGTGTTACTGGATCACTCATCCAAACCATCAGGAAAAGACACATGAAATTTATGAGATTTATGAATAGAAAAATGAACCTCATACAGACAACATACTAGGAAAGAAAAGCAAAGGAAGACAGAGAGGGATGTATGTGGAAAGCTTAAGTAACTGACAAAACATAATAGTACCAGTAACATCAGTTTTGTCCAAATTTTAGACCACAAAGAATTGAAGTGATGATCACAGGTGTCTGCACCAGAAGATGAAGACACTATACATTGGTCTCCCATCATCAGACCAGGGATTGTTTTCATGGATTGTTTTCATGGTCCTCACTTCTATCCACAAGATTGAATTTGTTCAAACATGTTTGTCTCTGAAGTTGACCTAGCTACAACCTAGTATATGTGAAGGCCTAATACTTCACACCCCAGTGTGTCTGTCTAGGGATTTTTCTTTTGGGCATTTGGTTGGGGCTTGTTGACAATGAAATACTTAAAACCCACAGAGGAAACATTACGAACCTAGGCCTAATTTCAGACAGTCTGCATGTACTGTACTGAATCATGACCTGGAGACATCCTTATATGTCTCTCTGCAAAAATGAAGTTTAGCACTGGTCTTGTAGGCCCTGCTGGTTTCTGGGCCTGGAGAGGGAAAGGAGAGCGCCACAGTACACTCCACATGGAAATGGGACTTTAGTATCTTGTAAAGAGATAAGTCTTGTCATCAATCTCATTCCGATAGATGCTAGTTCTATTCATGGTTTAGACCACCTGAATGGCAATACATCAGATTTAAGAGTTAGAACTTGGACTGTTAGAGGATTCATAACCAACAAACCATCTGCTATGGGGTTACTTTTATCTTTAACCTTAACTTTCACCAGTTATACAAAGACTGAAATATATGATTCCTAACTTATATCTTGTCAACTTTTCCTTTTGTTACTATAATAGGTGAATCTGCGGAAGGTAATTGTCACAGTCTATGTTATATATTATTGGTTAAGATAATGAGGACGGGTACTGTTTAGGCAATGTGATTATAATAGGTTAAAAATAAAGGACCCTTTGTATACACTGTGTGGCATTTTGTGAATCTGGCGCTAGTTCCATAATTTTGTAGACCATTCAGCACTAGAGGGCTGGTGTGGTCAATATCATGCTGACTGCTTTTACTTCCCAAGACACTTTCTGGTAATTTTTAGGCTGGGTCGACCTGGGAACTCAGGTCAGTGTTAAAAATCTGTCTCGATGTGATTTCAAATCCATAAGAACCGAACCAGCAGGCAAGCATTATAACTAGTTAAAACATGCAAGTTATTGACACGGAGACAATTATCAGGTCCGATGGAAAGCATGATGAATTGTGCCCACTAGCAGTGCTTGCATGGGATCTGCAAGCCCAGGTTTAGATGTGCCTATCTCATGGTGTGGGAGCCGTGCTAGTGGCTAGATGCTTACCTCCTGGCCTGGTGTCCAAATCGACCTAGCCTGAAATGGGTATTAAAAATGTATTAGGGAGTAAAGGTGGCTGGTGTGATACTGACCACATCACCCATTGAGTGCTAATTGGTTTATGGGACGCTGAGGTGTTTCCAAGGCTCCAGGGCCAGGTTCTATACTGGCCAAGACCTACTAACACGTCCTAGTCGTGCGTCCTGGGCAACAGGTCCCTTCGGGGTTCTGGCTAAAGTAGTAGGATCACTGATTCTTCCAAAGTTGGAGAGTATCTGCCTGCACTGCGTGGAACCACCAGTCTGCACACCAATAAGCCAGACATGGGACAACGGATACTCACGCAAACCTCAGTCCGGTATGACATCACACTTATGTTAGACAACAGGATGTCTTCACGCTGGAGTTCACAGCCAGTGAACACAAGCAAGCAAGCAAGCATTTAGTTTATAAAATTATGGGTCTAGCACCATATGCTCAATCCACCTTAGGGCGTGTGAAAAGGTCCTTTACTTTTTTACTTTTTTACCTTATGTTTGTTTTGAAAGAGTTCAGGTGAGCAAGATACGCCATCAATTGACTCAGACATTTAGAAACACTCAACCCTTGGTTCGCATGGAGTGTAGTTGTGTGTTTTCACCCAGAATAAATGCTGTGTGATGAAAGCATTTATGTAGAAGAGAAGCAGAGCATGTAGTTGTTTGTCATACATATTACCAGTGTTCCATTAGCATTCAATGTGCCACTGAAAGCTCCCTGCATTGATCCTGTGCCTAGAAATACAAATATTCCTGTTTGTTAATGGTCAGAGATAAACTGCTTGTAAAGCTGAGGGTAAATGACAAAAGGACAGCTTAAGCATTCTGTAAATGGCTTGAGATGAGTATAACTCACAGTTGCAGTAAAATCCAGGTATGATGTAAAATGTAACGGAAGTAAGGCACAGATTATTTTTAAATCACGTTAGTTGCATATCCTTTGCAGGGCGTTGCAGTCAACCCCAGTATTTTTTGGCTGTTTGTGATTTCTTGAAAACTTTATGATCAGTAGTTTGCCAATGCTTTCTGAACGATCGGCACTCATGCCATTTTGTGAAAAAAGAAGCAAGGTGGTCTGCTGCCAAATCGTCCGCAGCTGTGTTTCGAATGTGGTATCTCCCCCGATGTGTCTCCACCTTGACGTGGTGGGGGAGCTTGCGTGTCCCATCGACCCCATTTGCTTGCTGATGGATGAAAAACTACATATCGGACAGCTTATGGGATAGGGACCAGACTAAGAGAGACACAACCTGCTGCTCTGCAGGATGAGACTGAGGATAGCAGTCAAAAATTTAAATCAGGCGCATGAAGGCAGAAGTTCTTGGTCCGGACAAAACTCTTAAGGCTCCCCGTCAAGGGCTGTGGCTGAACGCCCAAAAATAGAGGCGTGATACTGAGCAAGCTACATGCTCAGGTCTGATACATGTTCGAAGGCTCTCAGCTGGGGGATATGAGAGATTCCCGGATGAGAGGGCCAGGCCATTTCTCGTTCACTGCTGCACGAAGGTAAGGTGCTGAGCCGGCAGCACATGTAGCCTACCTCGTGAGCGAGTACAAAAAGTCAGAAAAGTGCCCCAGTCGAAGGAAATGGTTACGAAAACTGTCTGTATCTAACTCATAGAGAGTGTAGACAAAAGTGGAAGAACGTCTCAATGACACGAAATGGAACGCACGGCGAGCGAACCTATTGCGTGGTCCGAAGTCAAAAGCAAAAGCTTACCGAGTGGATGTTGCTCGCAGTCTGACCGCTCCTGGTGTGTTCTTGAGCGACCAGTGGCAAGCGATATGCCCAACACATGGAAGTGAGGAACTAAAGCAGCCATGAGCAGGACGTGGCAACTCCTCGGGTCAGCCCAGTCTCAGAGCAATATGTGCCGGCTCTGCAATTATGGCCTCCTTGGATAGCGAGGGAATGCTCATGGTCTGCCCCTGCCTTCCCTTGAGGGCCGACAGCGATGTCGTTGATCGTTCTATCCTGACCAGCTGAGATGAGGGCGACATCACAACAGTCTAACGTGCCTCGAAACCAGAGGAAGGCTAACCTCATTAAAAAATGCCCGCCGGAAGTCGGAAGTGTCGTCCTACGGGTGGCAAACTAAAAATTGACACTACGCAATTACGTCCGAGTGAAATGTCTCGTCCGAATGTCTCTCATGCTAGGAACAGCTCTGACTACCTAGTTTCCGAATGCCGCTCTTGTTCAGAACAGCTCTGACTAGGTAGTTTTCCGAATGTCTGTCGTGCCTGGAACAGCTCTGACAGGCGCAACAACAAGCACATGTCCAAAAACTCGCTGAGTGGATACCGTCTGCAAACTTGTCTGGTTTGTGCGGGAATGGCCCGGGGAAAACGAAATGACCAATATATTGAAGTGAGGATTTAAAGCAGCCATGAGCAGGACGTGACGATTTCCCTCGGTGAGCCCAGAATCAGGGCGCTATGTGTCGGCCCTGCAACTATGGAAGCAACCTTGGATGGCGGAAAATGCTATGGACTGTCCCTGCCTTCCTTTGAGGGATGACCGTTGGTTTCGACCGTTCAACCTTGGCCAGCTGGGCTGTAGATGGCACCACAAAAGTGAGAGTCTCCCAGGAATGCTACCTGGTCAAAAAAGCACGCTGTAGCCGGATGTGTTGGCCTACGGGTTTCGGCCCAAGGGCGCATAACTGACACACCGCAATCACATCTGAAAAAACACTCCAGATGAACGAAAAGAAGAAGAAGAAGAATGTGGTATGCGGGATTATGAATTACATCTATTTGTTTCCTCCGAAGTCGGAGAGTGTTTGCCTGTACGGCGAGGAACCACCAGTCTGCACACCAATAAGTCAGACATGGGACAACGGATACTCACGCAAACCTCAGGTCCTGTATGACATCACACTGATGTTGGACAACAGGATGCCTTCATCCGACATACAGGACGCCTTCATCCGACATACAGGATTTTGCATTGGAGCTCAAGCCAACGAACACAAGCAAGCAAGCAAGCAATATCTATTTGTAATCCTTTCACCACAGAGTCAACAATAACGTATCTGACATATATTTTTGGGACACTTCCTTGTATGTGAACAAGTTTAATAAACATATTGTCACAGTCTAATGACATTTTGTCATTGATCAATCTGACACTATCCTGCTAGCTCTTGGTGTGAAATAACTATCACATAAAGCAAGCCCAGGCATAAGAGCTTCAGGAGAGTAATCATGTATAAGAAGTGTTTCTTATGGAGGCCAGCATGGCCGAATGGTTAAAAGCACACATACTTAAACTTCCAGTGTACAGATGTAGTGAGTTCAACCCCTATATCAGTCAGTTGAACTAAAATGTTGACTTCTCGTCCTTGACTTGGGTATATAAATTACAAGTACCTCAGAAGTCGGAGTGGGTTTGCCTGATGGTGAGGGACACTGGTAATAGAGAAAGTTAATCCACATGCAAACATCGATCCAGTGCACCAGAAGTAGTAGCATGAGAATGAACTGCGCTTGAGTTTAAAGCAAGCAAACACAAAAACACTGCTCTTATCCATTTTGCCATGCTGACCTCCTCTTGTGTTGTAAATTGAGGACCATGGCATTTGATTGGCCTTATTTTTTAATTGTGCTTTTGATGTGTTGAAAAATTTAGCAGTGTATTTATAATTCATTCAGTTTTAATTTATTAAATGGAGTTAATATGTTCATTTTATGTCTGAAGTATTTGGAGACGATTTAAAATATTCTTCAGCAAAATATATTCACGTTGTTTAAAGTAATTTCCCCATTATGAAATCGAAATATCAGGGACGTTCATTTGAAACCCGTTCCAATGGCTTTATTACAAAAGCATGAAAGAAACATTAACAGGTGTGGTAGAATTAAACAAAGCATTCATTTTGAATGAATTATGCACCATGGGTTGGTCAGAAGTCGCCGCCGTAGGCATTCAGGCAATCATCCCATTGCTTAGGTAGGCGGCGAATGCTGTCCGCAAAAAAAGGATTGTGGTTGCTCACTGAACCAAGTGTTTACCGCGTTCATTACGTCTGCATCTGTGTGAAATCGTTGCCCCTTGAGAGCTTTATTTAGAGGTCAGAACAAATGAAAATCACATGGTGACAAATCAGGACTATAGGCTGGATGTTGCAGAATTTCCCACTTCTTCCTTGCTAATGCTTCCTGCACAATCTTTGCGACATGCAGACAAGCATTATCATGCAACAAAATCACACCGTGAGAAAGCATGCCGGGTCGTTTATTCTTGATGGCTATTTTGCAGCTTGTCTAGTGTTTGCAAGTAGTGGGTAGAGTTGATGTTGACACCAGGTTCTTTAAAGTCGGCCAACAATAGCCTTCATGGTCAAAAAATGTGCTCAGCATAACCTTACCAGCGGAAACCTGTAACTTGAATTTTTTGGCTTTTGGTGATCCAGCATGCTTCCATTGCATGCTCTCTCTTTTGCTGCTCGGCTCAAAGTGGTGACACCATGATTCATCGCCTGCCACTATGCAGGAAGAGAAATGCATCACCCTCCACTCTGTAATGCAGCAAGTGGTTCAAACACCATCCCATGTGTTCCTCTTTTGGTGGTCGGTCAACATCCGTGGTACCCACTGTGAACACACCTTCCGATATTGCAGTTTCTTACGAATGACCTTTTGAATTGTCCCAATTGACACATCAAATTCTTTCGCTAGCGAACGTATGCTTCGACAACGGTTCATCTGTACTGCTGCATCAGTTTTGGCGATGGTTTTTTCTGTTGCAACAATATGCGCTTGACCCGGCCGTCGAAGATCTGTCGTGAACTGACGTCCTTTCCGAAACATTCGTGCCCAGTCTGTCACTGTTGTCTTCGACACACATTTGTTACCTGTATGCTGCCTGCATTCTTCGATGAATGTCCACTGGTCGACATCCTTCAAATGAAAGAAACTGAATCACCGCTCTTTGAGCTTCTTTGGACGGATTTTGGATCAATCCTGGCCATTTTCTCAACGGTCAGAAACAGAATCTATGCATCATGGGACGATAAGCATGAGCTCTTTTATTCATTAGTCAGTGCTTATCATATGACTATGACATGATCATGTTCAATGTGCGCAATTACGTGCAGTGCGGCACAAACAGATTGCAAACGAACACCCCTTATACATGAACATGATGACTGTATCATTCTGAATGTGCCAGTAAAATTAAGGTGTACAAATTTCCAATCTCAATTTAACAAACACCACACCAATACAAAAAACAAATATTTAGAGAAACTGAAGGAAGTCTAAAGGTAGAGGTATACATTTAGTGTTTAAAATATTGTTATTGCATGAAAAATTCAGTAAAATGTGCACTCTTCTACTCATTGATCTATCTTGTTTCAGGTAAAAAGAATGTTGGGGTCAACCCCAAGATAAACAATATGATTCGGGGTTATGAAGCTGCAAAGTATGACTTATTTCTTATTTCTGACAGTAGTATTAAAAGTAAGTACAATACATATTTATTTCTTTGGTTCTAAGAGTAGACAAATCAACGGCGTTGTGATAACAACAACATCAGTTTTTCTTAGAATCTGCAAATGTCTTCCTCCGTACTATCTCAGCAAGGCACACATACAGTTGATAAACATACTTATATTAGGCTTTTGGACAGGTTAATAAAAAGTTAGTTGCATATCCTGTGGCGAAGTGGTCAAGCCGTTTGACTTGTGCTCCGAAGGTTGTGGGTTCGAATCCGGGCCGCACCCTTCGATTTACGAGCTAAATGTTTCGGAGACTCCTGTGGGTCGTTGCTAAAAGCTATGGAGTTCGTGCTTTGTGTGACGCTTTCCACGCTGCAGAAAGAGACCGAGCCATATGGGATAAAACCCGGTGCAATGAAGTCGACCCTGTCGACTTTTAAGCGACTTTTTTATTTTTTGGCTGTTTGTGATTTCTTGGCAAGTTTACATTCAGTAGTTTGCCATTGCTTTCTGAACAACCGCACTCATACCATTTTATAAAAATCAACACAGAGTGGTTTGCTGCCAAATCGCTTGCAGCTGTGTTTTTAATGCAGTATGCGAGGTTACGCACTGCGTCTGTAACACATTCGCCACAAAGCTGACTTTGGCTAGGTGGGGGAAATAATTATCTTTGCCAGTTCTAGGTAAGCAAATCAAAAGGTGAAGAGCAAAGAAAATGAATAAAAAGGTGAAGAGGTCACGCTGGACACATGTTGAGAAAATCTGATAATACAACTAAGCGTTCCTTTGTCTACAACAACAACAACAACAAAACTTTATTTTCAAAGGGTTAAGAATTGGGCACGCAGGCCCGTTTTACATTTTGCCCTTCTATCACTCTCTTTCATACATTATATCATTCACACATCATTCAAGGCTAACTTGAATGCTTTAGCAAAATGGGATGGTTTCATGAAGGAGATTGGAGGTGATAAAACACTGCGAAAATTCTGGAAACTGCACAGACAAATGCAAAGAAAAGATCGGCCTATGACAGTGGGAACAATTTGTAGAGATGATGGTGTGCGCTTGACAACAGACAAAGAGAAAGGGGAGGCGTTTCTCCAGAGATTTTTAGAGCAGACCAATCATAATGATGCGGACACCAGGGATGCAGTTAGAGAGGAATTATCTGGCACCATGAAGAATATGCATTATGAAGACATCATACGGGTTGAAGATGTTAAACATACTTTGAAAAAGGCAGAAGACACAGGCACAAGGGCCCGATGTGGTTAGGTATGGCCACATGAAGGCTTTGAGCGATGCAGACCTGAAGGAGATGACCGACTGCTTTAACCAGAGCATTAGGACAGCATCAGTACCGCAGGATTGTGTGCACAGCTATCTCATCCCTCTCCCAAAACCATTCAAGGATCATTCAAAGCTTAGTGGCTTTAGGATCATCACCCTTCAAAATACATTTGGGAAGGTTCTAGAGAAGATAGTCGCTGTCAAGCTGCAAGAGTTCTTGGAAAGGGGGAAGCTTCTTCCAAGAGGCCTGGGGAGCTACAGGCCAGGAAAGATACCTGGTCAAATGCAGCCACTTTTGCCTTTGATGTATATGAGGGGTTCCAGAGTAGACAGGAAACGATGGCGGCAGCGCTTGATCTCGAGGATGCATACAATAGAGTTCGAATATGATATTTTGATGACCGTACTGATGGAGAAGGGGGTCAATCCCTGGTTGGTGAACTGGATAGCAGCTGTCCTATATTCTCGTCAGGTTGCTCTCCGTCTGGGTGCATGGACCTCAGAGCCACATATTTTAACCCCGGGACTGCCACAGGGATCAGCAATCTCACCGGTGCTCTTTAATGTGTATACGAGCAAGATTGCAAACCTAGAAGCACCAGGAGTTGGAAGGATACTAACATTTGCAGATGATATTCTTGCATATAGGCAGGGGAGAGATAGGGAGCAAACAGCCAGGAGCTACAGGCGACAGTAGACAAAGTGATTGACTGGTGCACTGAAATGAGTGCTGTCATCCACCCAGAAAAGGCAGCTGTTTTGTGGTGCTCTCTGGACAACAGGATTGTGAGAGCTGATGTCCCAAGCATCACGATAGATGGTAGAAGCGTCAACAGAGAGAACAAACTGAAGTATCTGGGAATCACATTTGACAGGAGCCTGTCCTTCAAGGACCATGTGGAGACGGTTGTGACAAGGGTCTCAAAAGGGACTCAATGCACTTAAAACTATGGCTGCAATGGACACAGAGCAGAGAATGCTTTTCACACTATACCAGCACTTGATTGCTCTCAGTGATTGATTATGGACTAGGACTGCTCACTGTCTCAAAGAGTCAGCTTGGTGAAATTAGAGCGCATACAGAACGAAGCTATGCGAGTCATTCTGGGATGCACCAGAGACACCCCAGTTGTGTGTATGCGTTACATCCTCAGTTTGCCGAATGTTGCAGATAGGCTCAAGGTGATGCAGGCGAAGGCATACCTCAGAGTAGCTGCAGACACAGATCACCCATTGCATGAGGCGCTGGATGCCGTTATGGGTCAGCGACTGATAAGAGGAAATCATGGATGGCTCAGGCGGAGGATACGATCAGACAGGTGTGCCCCTAGAAAATGAAAGAAACTGAATCACCGCTCTTTGAGCTTCTTTGGATGGATTTTGGATCAACGCGGCTATTTTCTCAACGGTTAGAAACAGAATCTATGCATCATGGGATGATAAGCATGTGCTCTTGCTCTTTTATTCATTAGTCAGTATTATCACATGACTATGACATGATCATGTTCAACGTACGCAATTATGCGCTGTGCGGCACAAACGGATTGCAAATGAACACTCCTTATACATGAATATGATGACTGTATCATTCTTAATGTGCCAGTAAAATTAAGGTGTACAAATTTCCAATCTCAATTTAACAAACCCACACCAATACAGAAATCAAATATTGAGAGAAACTGAAGTAAGTCTAAAGGTAGAGGTATACAGTTAGTGTTTAAAATATTGTTATTGCATGAACAATTCAGTAAAATGTGCACTCTTCTACTCATTGATCTATCTTGTTACAGGAAAAAAGAATGTTGGGGTCAACCCCAAGATAAACAATATGATTCGGGGTTATGAAGCTGCAAAGTATGACTTATTTCTTATTTCTGACAGTAGTATTAAAAGTAAGTACAATACATATTTATTTCTTTGGTTCTAAGAGTAGACAAATCTACGGCGTTGTGATAACAACAACATCAGTTTTTCTTAGAATCTGCAATTGTCTTCCACCGTACTATCTCAACAAGGCACACATACAGTTGATAAACATACTTATATTAGGCTTTTGGACAGGTTAATAAACAGTTAGTTGCATATCCTTTACAGGATGTCGCAGTGAAGCCCAACATTTTTGGCTGTTTGTGATTTCTTGGCAAGTTTACGTTCAGTAGTTTGCCACTGCTTTCTGAACAACCGGCACTCATACCATTTTATAAAAACCAACACAGAGTGGTTTGCTGCCAAATCGCCTGCAGCTGTGTTTTGAATGCAGTATGCGGGATTACGAACTGCGTCTGTAACCCTTCATCACAAAGCCGACTTTGGCTAGGTGGGGGAGATAATTATCTTTGCCAGTTCTAGGTAAGCAAATCAAAAGGTGAAGAGCAAAGAAAATGAATAAAGAGGTGAAGAGGTCACGCGTGCCCCGGGAAGGTTAACCCGGTCAACAAATGCCCACAGAAGTCGGATGTGTCGGCCTAACGACGCAAGAACACAGCTCTGCTGTAAACAGGCACAATGCAATCACATCCGGAAAAAAAAACTCCGGATGAACGCAGAAGAAGAAGAGGGTCACGCTGGACACATGTTGAGAAGATCTGATAATAATACAACTAAGCGTTCCTTTGTCTACAACAACAACAACAACAAAACTTTATTTTCAAGGGGTTAAGAATTGGGCACGCAGGCCCGTCTTACATTCTGCCCTTCTATCACTCTCTTTCATACATTATATCATTCACACGTCATTCAAGGCTAACTGAAAAATGGCAACAATATAAAAGATATGTATTATAAAGGCATGGGAAAAATGAAAAATCAATACTACACGACTCAGTAATATAATGATCGGTGTGGTGGCACGTGTTATTAGCTATGATGAATATACTGCTTACCATATATAACCAGAGAGCCAGCACAAGAGAAGGTGACCTAAAACACACAGAGAAGAGAATTGCAGATAATATGGGGAAGATGTGGAGGGAGTTGAAAGAGACAGCAAAGAATAGGATTGGCTTAGTGCATGTTTGAGGGCCTTGTGCTGCAATGGGGGTTAAAGGGTAGAAGACGAGGCAGAATATCTGGAAATGTACAAATATAAAATAGGTGAAGGGTTACGCAATTCGTATTGTGTATACCATGTTCTCGAAACAGCTGCGGGCGATTTGGCAGCAGACTGCCTTGCGTTGCTTTTCATTGGTATAGTGCCAGTCATTCAGAAAGCAATGGCAAACTACTGAACGTAAAGCTTGCCAAGAAATCACAAACAGCCAAAAAATGCTGGGGTTGACTGTGATATCCTGTGAAGGATATGCAACTAGCCTTTTAATGAAGGTTATTATTCCTGCAGTGACTTACATTGCTGAACTTAACCAGAATATGCAGATGTGAGACAAAAGTTAATCAATGGAAAATTGGATGAGGCAGCTGCAGTAATCTGGAGAGGACAATAGAATTCATCCAAGTCACGGGCCAATGTCTGGCCAGGTCTCTCGTACAGGAAAAGAGCAATTGCTTTCACAGCTGAAAATGCATGAAAACAGGAATAAACAACAAAGGCATTGCCTGAAATGAATGCAAGCATCAAACAGATGCTGCTCTACACAGGGCAGGGTTTTTTTTTTTCTTTACAGGACATCACTGTCAACATGATTGTTGATTTCTTGGCAAGATTACGCTCAGTAGTTTGCCATTGTTTTCTGAGCGACCGGCTCACATACCCTGTAAGTTACCAACGTGGCAAGAACCGCTACCAATTCTCGCGCAGGTTACATTCCTCATGTGGATATACAGGATTACGGAGAAAGACGTTAACAGGGCAGGATTCCCTCTCAATAAATCCATTTTTTTGCACTAAATCATACGTTGAAAACATTTACAGTGATTGTGATGCACATCAGCATATGAACTCTAACCCATGCCCCTTATTTTTGCATCTAATCTGTAGCAGTGTGGTTGGATATACACACAAAGTCCACGGTAAAGGATCCCTTTACACGCCTAAGCCACATTGGGCATATGGTGCTTGACCCATATTTGTAAAGACCAATCAGCACTCAGTGGGTGATGTGGTCAGGCCACCTTTACTTCCCAAGGCATTTCTTGGTACCCATTTTAAACTGGATTGACCTGGGAGCTCAGTCAATTTGAAATATTGGCCTCAATGTAGGTCAGCATTGCCGAATGGATAAGAACACGTGTTCTTGAACATCCGGTGTGCTGATGCCGACGTAAGGGGTTCAGCCCCTACACCGGACAGTTGGACTAAAATGTTGACCCGTCGTCCTTGACTTGGGGACGTTAATTACAAGTACCTCTGAAGTCGGAGTGGGTTTGCCTGATGGCGAGGGACACTGTTAATAGTTAAAGCTAATCTACACGCAAAATTCAGTCCAGTGTTACTAGAAGTAGTGTGTATGGACTAACACTTGAGTTCAAAGTGAGCAAGTGCAAATAAACTATTAAAAAAATGTGCCTCAGTGTGGACACAAACCCATGATCTCTGGGTCAATAGGCAAGTGTCTAGCCACTAATCTACCGCGGCTCCCAGACACAAACCCATGATCACTGGATCGATAGGCAAGTGTCTAGCCACTAATCTACCGCGGCTCCCAGACACAAACCCGTGATCACTGGGTCAATAGGCAAGTGTCTAGCCACTAATCTACCATGGCTCCCAGACACAAACCCATGATCCCCCGGGAAGGTTAACCCGGTCAACAAATGCCCGCAGAAGTCGGAACAAATGCCCGCAGAAGTTGGATGTGTCGGCCTAACGGCGCAAGAACGCAGCTCTGCTGTAAACAGGCACAACGCAATCACATCCGGAAAAAAAACTCCGGATGAACGAAGAAGAAGAAGAAGAAACCCATGATCACTGGGTCGATAGGCAAGTGTCTAGCCACTAATCTACCACGGCTCCCAAACACACAAAATGTCAGCTCCAAATTGACTGCTGTCCTAGTTTATTTCTGCCATCCAGCTTGAGGCTTGTGACTGATGATGTTGCCATTTTGGCTGCTGTGTGGTGACTTATGCCACTGGTGGTGGGGCCAGTTAACGCCATTGTCATGTGTATAAAGGGATACCCATTACCACACCTGGGACGCTGGCGAGCTCTGTGCTAGTGTTACCCAATACAAGGCTTCATCCGTATGTCCTTGTCATACACCATGAATAAATGGTAGCCATTGGCCCAAACCGGCAGGGGATTGCAGAGTTAGTGGCCCCTAGAGATGCAGTGAGCAGAAGCCATTCTGGCACTCATCAGCACACACCAGAATCATGGGTAAATGATCTTCATCAAAGATATACCTGCTAAATTGACAAATGGGTTATATGTTTGCCAAATGTGATTCCTATTAAATGACAGGTTTAAATGTCTATGATGGTCCTAACACTTCACATTTAAATGTCCACGATGGTCCTAACACTTCACATTTAAATGTCCACGATGGTCCTAACACTTCACATTTAAATGTCCACGATGGTCCTAACACTTCATATTTAAATGTCCACGATGGTCCTAACACTTCACATTTAAATGTCCACGATGGTCCTAACACTTCACATTTAAATGTCCACCATGGTCCTAACACTTCACATTTAAATGTCCACGATGGTCCTAACACTTCACATTTAAATGTCCACGATGGTCCTAACACTTCACATTTAAATGTCCACGATGGTCCTAACACTTCACATTTAAATGTCCACGATGGTCCTAACACTTCACATTTAAATGTCCACCATGGTGCTAACACTTCACATTTAAATGTCCACCATGGTGCTAACACTTCACATTTAAATGTCCACCATGGTGCTAACACTTCACATTTAAATGTCCACGATGGTCCTAACACTTCACATTTAAATGTCCACGATGGTCCTAACACTTCACATTTAAATGTCCACGATGGTCCTAACACTTCACATGCTCACAGCAGGTGCCTGTTATGGTACTTTGTTTGTGTTTACTGAATGAGATATGATCTCTGTCTGTCGTTACTTAATGAGATATGATATTTGTTTGTTTTTACTGAATGAGATATGCTATTTGTCTGTTTTACTGAATGAGATATGATATTTGTCTGTTTTTACTGAATGAGATATGATATTTGTATTTAAAATATAGGGAAATGCATAATCATCATCCAGTGGCTTATCTTATGCAGAACTTTTCCCCATAACGTCTTTCTCCATAATTTCTGTGACTTCTACAGTTTTCTAGGCATCTGTAAAGAATGTAGCCTGCCATTGCTTTCTTTCTTGGCAGTGCCCCTATTGGTCAGTGACTGTAGTGATCATCATTATAAAGAGAACCTCTGTCTACTATTCGTGAACTTGAGACCATAACCAACTACCTGTTGACTGCTTCCAAGCACACTCTGCCACCTTCTAGTGTGATTTCATATTACCCTGTTTCAAGGACTAAATGGGTACTCCACCTTGCCCAAGGATGTCTTGTAGGTTTTCAGAGGGAAGGAGATGCCTTACTTCTCCTTTGATAGTGGATACCTTCTACCCCACCACCCCAGAAAGACATCATAATAATGAGTGAAGAGGCTTCTGTTACAAGCCTTTGATTGTCCCTTGTCTACTTTGTAAGGCAGCAGGCTTTTGTGTTTCCCTTTGTCTTATCTTTACCTATTGACCTGTCCAGTTTAGGAGAACCTGGAAGTATGCTACTGTCTGCATGATTTATTTATTTTTTTGAGTCATTGAAGCATGCAAGTTATTGAAAATTGTATCAATATTATTATATTTACATCAACATGTGTTTTTATATTTCCATGTCTTCTTTTCTGCACACATCAATAGTTTAGTTTAGTTGACGAATCAGCATCACGGCACATGGGTGCAACCCATAAGTTCTCCATTCTACTCTTTACTCAAGCCTGAGTCCAGAGAATCTCAGCTCAGTGCACGAACTCTGTAGCACCGGCAAGGTTCCTGAAATACTTTGGGTAGGTTTTTAACTTTAAATTTTGCCCGGGCAGTGGGGTTAGGCTACTCTTTTTCGATTTCCAAACTGCCAAGGGATTTTTTACATGCGCAACAATACACACGGGCATCTGATCTCACTACCCAGAGACCAGGGGAAAATTTTGTTAATAGAAGTCCACTTGAAAAAAAATCCCGGTCCTGACTGGGGCTTGAACCTGGGACCCCCAGCACTCAAGGCAGACACCATACCTCGAGACCATTCAGCCCCAAATAATCTTTGTGATATGAATGTAAAATAGGTTGATGAGTTTTGTCTGATTTTTCAGTGAAAGAAGACTCACTAATAGACATGGCGATTCACATGACACCAAATGTCGGCCTGGTTCAACAGATGCCCTTTGTTTGTGACAGGCCAGGATTTGTTTCTCATTTGGAGAAGGTTAGTAATGACAGTGGCTGTATTCATTAGAAGTGTTTATGAAAATTTAGAATGACTATGCCTCTGTGAGTTGTTGATTATTTTTATAATAGATAAGATATTTCCTTGTCAATTTTATCTGTGCATGATATCCTGTTTGAAATAGTCCAAATACATTTTATCATCTGGAAGATAACGGTTTATTTTCAAAATCATAAAATATACCTTTTCGAGAATTCCATTTGGCTTTAGTTTATATCCTTTACAGGACCTTGCAGTCAACCCCAACAATTTTTGGCTGTTTATGATTTCTTGGCAAGTTTATGTTAAGTAATTTGCTATTGCTTTCTAAACAGCTGGCACTCATACCTTTGTATGAAAACCAAAGCAAGGCAGTCTTCTGCCAAATGGCCTGCAGCTGTGTTTCGAACGTGGCATGCAAGATTATGAATTGTGTCCGTAATCCCTTCGCCATAGAGCCACCCTAGGTTATCGCTGTATGACATATTTCTAATACCTTGTATATTTTCACAAACATTCACCGTGTGGAACTCATGCAGAAAACTAAACAAGTTCCAGTTAATCAGAAGGTTAAGAAGACACTGGCACAGAATAGGAAACACAGGGGGGGGGGGGGAATTTGTGGAAAGAATTTTCTTATTCTTTCTCTGGAATTCACAAGACAAAACAAACATAGGGAGATATAAAAGACACGAAGAAGAGAATTAGAGACAGAGATGGAAGGAACCACAAGAGAAAGTCCAGGAAAGGAGGGCTTTGCATGAGATGCTTGAGGGCCTACTCTCTGTTGAGAGATAAAAGACAGAAGGAGAGCAACTCCTAAAGGATGCCAGGGTGTTTCCAGCGATCTGTGCAGGTGCGTTCACTGTGTAAATGTTCACACACTGTTAGCATTTACTTGTCAGATGTTTACAAGTTTTATGAAAACTGTTGGTATTATGCATGTTTGTGAAAGGAATATTTAAAAATTAATTAAACCAAAGATTTGGTAAATGTTGCTGGCTATAGATACTGACCATATGTCATTCTTCTTCTTCTTCTTCTTCTTTGTTCTATCTGTCTTTCTGTCCGTCCGCCCGTTCGTCCATCCATCTGCCCATCTGTCTGTCCTCCTGACATTCCGTCCACCCACACATACGTCTGAGTGTCTGATGTACAAAAGATGAGTGATTGGAAGGGCCAAATGTAAGACGGGTCGACATGTCCAATTTGTGACTCTTTTCGTTTGTTCATTTGTTTGTTCATCATCATCATCATCATCATCATCATCATCATCTTCTTCTTCCTCCTCCTCCTCCTCCTCCTCCTCCTCCTCCTCCTCCTCCTCCTCCTCCTTCTCCCCTCCTTCCCTTCATCCCCCATTATGGCATAAGCCCTCAACCAACTCATGCCAGGTTGTCCAATCTTAGGCTGTCTCCTGTAGTTCTGTCCATTTTCTCCACTTACTACTCATCTCTCTTTAATTCTTTTCTCCACGTGTTTTTAAGTCCCTGGCTATTTCATTTGCCTTGTGGGTTCCAGACAAGGGGAGTGTCTCATTATACTTGCCTTTTTTGGGGGGGTCATATTTTTAGCATCTGTATCTGTTCTCCCAGCTTTGTCTACGTTATCTAAATAGGTGTGCATTTTCACCCCTTGAAGTGAGGTTTCACGTAAGGAGATTGGGTCGTTATTACCTTCTGCCACGAACACTTGGAAATATCAGCCCAAAATACTGGCCTCCCATTCTTTGAGAGCTAAGCTATAAAACACTTGTACCACACAGATGAACAATTATTGAATGTTCGTAATAGTAGTTCAAACATCTTATGATGGTCCATTCTGGCTGTCGTTTTTATCTGGTACAAGGATTCTTTTGGTCTGAAAATTTTGGGAACAGACTTCTGTAGTAGGTAACAGCAAGACTTACCCAGCTGGACACCTACAGGTCAAGTATTAAAGTACACATGGTCCTTCAGTGAGGTGATGGCATCATGTAGAAGTGACCAGTTCAAATGGTGCATCTTTAGCTTTTGGTTAATGCATTGTCCAAAGAGTGGTTTTCTTTGTCTTATAATTGTGCTTTGAGTCAGTATCTGACAATTTATATTTGAAAACTGTTGTAATTTACTGTAATAAAGCAGTGCAGATGGATAGGGTTTTGTGTTGTGTTTGATCATTGGTGAGATCTGAATTAAAAAGGCCCTTCATTTATATATATATATATATATATATATATATATATATATATTATATATATATATATATATATATATATATATATATATATATATATATATATATGCCTTAAGACATATTGGGCATATTGTGCTCGACCCATATTTGTATAGACCAGCTGGCATTCCAGGGGTGGTGTGGTCACTATCACTCTGGCCAGAGTCTTGAATAATTTACATCATATCTGGAACTATTTTTTTCAGTTATTTAAATTAATTCTTCTTCTTCTTCTGCGTTCATCCGGGAGTGTTTTTTCAAATGCGATTGCGGTGTGTCTGGTTAGGCACCCTTGGGCCGAAACCCTTAGGCCAACACATCCAACTTTTGCGTGCATTTTTGACAGGTTAGCATTCCTGTGGGACTTTCACTTTTGTGGTACCATCCACGTCCCAACTGGTCAAGTCGAAACGGTCGAATACTTCACGATCAGCCCTCAAGGGAAGGCAGGGACAGTCCATGGCACTTTCCGCCATCCAGAGTGGCTTCCATAGTTGCAGAGCTGATACATAGCGCCCTGGTGCTGGGCTCACCGAGGGAATCGTCACATCCTGCTCATGACTGCTTTAATTCCTCACTTCAATATATTGGACATTTCTTTCACCCCGGGCCGTTCCCACACAAACCAGACCGGTCTGCAGACGGTACCACTCAACGAGTTTTCGATTGAGACATGTGCTTGTCACTGTGCCCGGGGACAATATAGTCAGAGCACGACTCTATAGATCCGGGCACGACGGACATTCGGAAACTAGCTAGTCAGAGCTGTTCCGGACACGAGCTATTCTGGAAAACTAGGTAGTCAGAGCTGTTCCTAGCATGAAAGACATTTCACACGGACATTTTATGCGTTGTGCCTGATTTATTTGCA
Organism: Cepaea nemoralis; assembly: GCA_014155875.1. Lineage (NCBI taxonomy): Eukaryota > Metazoa > Mollusca > Gastropoda > Stylommatophora > Helicidae > Cepaea > Cepaea nemoralis. Next base: position 194,797 of record JACEFZ010028514.1, on the reverse strand, counting down.
CCCGTAGGCCAGCACATCCGACTTCAGCAGGCATTTTTATGGGTTTGCCTTCCCGGGTTTCGAGAGACGTTAGACTTTTTCTGCTGTGGTGTCACCCACATCTCAGCTGGTCAAGGTAGAACTGGTCAAAGACATCATGATTAACCCTCAAGGGAAGGCAGGGACAGACCATGGGCATTCCCCGCTATCCAAGGAGGCTTCCATAAATGCAGAGCCGGCACATAGCGCTCTGAGACTGGGCTCACCCGAGGAGTCGCCACATCCTGCTCGTGGCTGCTTTAATTCCTCACTTCCATGTATTGGGCATTTCGTTTTGCCACTGGTCGCTCCCCACACAACCAGGGACGGGCAGTCTGCGGGCGACATCCACTCATCAAGCTTTCGCTTCGGGCTACCACGTGATGGATTCGCTAGCCAAGCGTTCCATTTCGTGTTTTTGAGACGTTTTTTCCACCTTTGACTACGCTTACTCTATGGGTATAGATAAAGACTTTCATCGTAACCACTTCGTGCGACTAGGCCAGCTCTGCCATTTTCCACCTTAAGTACCGCTCACGAGGTAGGCTACATGTTCTGCCGGCTCAGCACCTTACCTCCGTGTTTCTAGTGAGCGTAATATGGCCAGGCCCTCTCATCCAGGGATCCCTCATATCCCCAGCTGAGAACCTTTGAACAAGTACCTGAACTAAGCATGTAGCGTGCTTAGCACCTCACCTCCATTTTTCAGTAAGTGGGTATCGGCCCGCCTCTCACATCCGAGTGTTTATGGCTTAGAAGGAAGTTCAGCCATATCCCTCAGCTGAGAGCCTTAGAGTATGTGCCTGGACCAAAATTTAGTGGCATTGTGCCCCTGATTTAGACTTGACTGCTATCCTCAATCTACCTGCAGAGCAGCAGGTTGTGTCTCTCTTGGTCTGGCCCCTACCCCAAAACCGGTCTGACATGTAGTTGTGCTTCCGTCGGCGTAGCTCTTGGGGTCACTAGGACACTCAAGGCCCCCCCCTCCCCACCGCGACAAGGTGGAGGCACATCGCAGGGGGGGGGGGGGGGATTAATTCATTTCTTTGAGATTGATGTGTTGTATTTGAAGATGACCAAAAAGGTGGAAATCGCTAGGGGCTAAGTCGACTGAAAACCCACCTTGGCGGGAGACATTTCGCGAATGACGCCGAAGTTGAATGTGAAGTGAAAACGTGGTTTAGAAAACAGAACACGCTTTTCTAAGCAGCCGGTTTTGGAGGACTGATAAAACGATGGGATAAGTGCATCAATGTTGGTGGAAATTATGTTGAGAAATAAAGGGACAATCTATGTATAAAAATATACATACGCACATATGCATGCATATGCATATACACACACAGGTGAGCCATGGTAGCACAGTGGTTAACACACTTGCCTGCTGGCACAGTGGTCGTGTGTTTGATTCTCATTGAAACAAATTGTTGAAAATTGACCTCAGCTCCTAGTTAATGGTGCCTCAAATGGGAACCAGGACATGTCCAAGAAAGTAGTCTACTGGCACGATATTGACCACATCATCCATCTAGTATTCACTGGTCTATAAAAATATGGGGCTTGAACTATATACCACATTCACCTCGTGGTGTGTAAAATAGTCCTTTTATAGATGGCATGTGCACATGATACGTGTGTGCTTACACATGCACACACACTCACCACACACTATCTCTCTCTCTCACATGCATGCACACCCAGATATATATGTATATATAATTCTGTTCTCTGCCAGATTTACTTTGGAACTCATCATGGGAAAATGTACCTGACTGCAAACTTTGCGGGCATCAACTGTGCCTCAGGCATGTCCACGCTTTTCCGTAAAGATATCATCGAGGAGGCAGGAGGTCTTGCTCTCTTTGGGAAGTATCTTGCAGAAGACTACATGTTAGCTAAGGCAGTGTTAGACAAGTAGGTATCTGTGTCTTTGCTGTTTTAAAGCACATTTAAATCTGTTTCCCTCTTCTGATTCTGTTCAGTTTAACACAGGTCATTACATTTCAGTTATGTCCAAGAGTTCTGATCTCTTCTATAATAATGGCAGCTTTGAGGTGGCTATCTGGCAATATGAAAATTACAGTGAAGTTTATACAGAGACAACAATGCAGATATAAACATTACATTTCAAGCCACTGAAAGAAGAAGAGAAGAAGAATAATTCAAATGTAACAAGATCAGAAACAGTGATACCAGGAAGCAGGTGAGCAACAGCAAATCATATGGTTTGGCGATAAAATAAGATCCACAAAGAGCTCCATACATTAGACATAACAGAAGTAATGCAAGAACCACTTCTGTAAACAGTGAATTAATGGCATTTCTTAGACTGTGAATACCACCATTTATGAAGCACACACCAGAGCTGACCAGATCATCCTCTTGGTCAGAAGATGAAAGACAAATCATGGATATTGATGAAGAAGAATAAGTAGCCAGATGAATTAAATAGCATATGATGTCCTGTAAAGATGAGCGGTAGAGGCAGACCAAGTGAATTGTTGCTTGATGGTCTCAGTTGATGGCATGTAGAAATGTGACATCAAAAGAATTTATTCAGAACACCAATGACAGAAGGACAGATCTGTGGAGAGGCAGGAACACCAATGTCGCTTTGCATGGCACATCATGGTGGTGACGATAATGTCCCTACAGACCAGCCTCTAAAAGTTGAAGTTTTGTGTGAACATCTGATCACTTGGTACTTCCTTGGTGGAGTAATAGCACAGCTATCCATTTCAGTAGATGTACAGAGTTTGATTTGTTTAATTATGCCAGATGTTCTTGTTTGTCCATCGTTACAAATGAAGATCACATTGTATTCTTTTAATCCCATGGCAGCGACAGATTGTTACATATCATCATCATCATCCAATGCCTTGCCAGCTGGCTTGGCCGATTTTGCTTCTCCACAAATTGCGATTTCCAACGGCATAGATCATTTCATGCGTTGACTCCCTTCTGTGCCATGACACAAGACTAAGAATTTTCTCACGCTGTCTTCCTCTATCTCTCTTTCCACACATCTTTCCAGTTGTCACAACATGTCACGGCTGTTTTTATCTTATCAGAATGTGGCCAAAATATGATGACTGCTTCTTTCTGATGTTTGTGATAAGATGTCTTTGCTACTTAGCTAACCTCAAAATGTCCAGATTGCTCATTTTGGCTGTCCAGTTAATTTTCAGCATTCTTCCATAAAACCACATCTTTCGAGGATTTTTTTCGCGTTAACTAATTTTCCGGGATTCCCAGCAGTATGTTAAAATTGGTTCTATGTAACATACAAGAACTCTTTTTCTAACTTCCAAGGATGAGGACTTATTGCTTACAATGTTTTTCATTTGATTAGAATGCGGGTTTTGCTTGTCCTGTGTATACAATAACCAAAAATTATGCCCCATAGCAGTTTCCTGTTGTGGGCCTGTGATGTGATGGGGCCATCACACTTTGTAGGCCTGGTTGCACAGAGGAATAGATGGCCAATCTTTCCATCACTTAGCAGGCAATAAGCCCAGGCATCAAATCCTTATCCGACCATTCTGATATCTTCAGCACAGGTCCTATCAGCTTCACTAACGCGCCCACTCAGATATACAAGACCATACATAATTTTCTTCTTTTGCCCTATGGATTTTAGAAGGATGGCTAAGACAGAAAAGTTTTCTCTAATTTGATCAAATACATATATTTATATTTGTATGCATGTGTTTATTATAATATAATCAATATTATTGATTCACAGAGGATATAAGATCCGCCTTTGCAGCCAGACAGCACTACAGAACTCTGGGCATATTTCCCTTGCAACATTTCATGATAGACTTATTAGGTGAGTTGTGATATTACTGCATTATCTGGTTTGTATTGTACTTACTAACTCTGCTCGTAGAAAAACTAAGAGATGAGACTAACTCTGTTAGTTCAGCATTATCTTGTTTTTACTTTAGTTATTAACTCTTTTAAACCTCTTACCTGTGATCTTCACAAACCAAGTACCAGAGCTCTTGAGGAGAAATGTTCACATTTAATTTCTCTTACCACCTCTGAATTCATTGATGTGATTGTTAAAAATAAAGGACATAATGTAAGACAGGCCTTTTAAAATTAAGTGCCTTTGTTCATCTCCATCATATGATCATATGTGATTTATTCTAATGAATAGATCACTGTATGGCTTAACATTGATATGCTGCACATCGACCATAGAAGCCACAGTGGCGTAGTTGTTAGTGTGTCTACATATGACTCTCGTGGAGAAAACTAAAGAAATTCCAGTGAACCTCATCATCATCATGTGTCATGTCGGTATTCGTGGGCGGTCATGTTTTGCTATCTCACTCAGTCACCCGAGTCGTGGATCAGCTCAGTGAACCTAGAGGCTAGGAATGGCCCTTGCGCTGGATAGGGCACACATAGAGGATAGTATAGCCAGGAGCCCACAGGGTGAATGACAAATGGCAGAACTGCATTCAATTCCCAGCTGTGGCAGGACTATATGTTTTGGACCAGGACAGTTCTGGGTCAAACCAAGCCTAAAAAAATTGACAACTAATTTTAATAATATTTTTGTGAAAGTAAGATGGCAGGGAACAAAACTGGCCACCCTCACCTCATTATGCCATCGACTTAGAATATATGAAAGCCACACACTTCACACACACAAATTATGTTTGTGGTTTGTCTTCTTGTTGCCGATGAAAGATTGTCGCTGCAACATCCTAAGTGTTTTTTAATTGTAATTTTGTAAAGCTGCCTACATTTCCTGTTTTCCAATTATTTGTTTCCACTACTTTATATCATTAAAAATAATTTCATTTATATGTTTAAGCACATGCCTACAGCCTTATCTGCCATGGCACACCATTTATCTTGTACATGTAACATTTGGCTTTGAACTGCATTCAGGCCTGGTAATTTTCATTTTAGAGGTGGATGCTATGCCTCTATAAGTCTCCACCCCTCCATTTACATTAAGGCACATTTTAGCATCAAAGCCATAAACCTGGTGATCAAGTGATGGTTGATCTCAGGCAAAACATCACAGATTCAGTTACACCTGTAGTAGGTCAGTGAACTTTAGTGCTAGTTATAACAAACTAATAATTGTCAAATAAGATAATAAAAATAAACTAAGCAAATAACAACTTATCTTTGGCGAAACTTCACTTCAAGATGCAGAATCAAATACCTATTTCATCCATTATGTGTCATGCCGATAAGTGTGGGCAGTCATGTTTCGCCATCTCTTGCGATCACCAGAGTCGTGGATCAGCTCAGTGTTCTTCTCTCGACCACACCACATGGCCATCCCACCCACCTATTTCATCATCATCAAGTGCCATGCTGACTGGCACAGGCGTTCATGACTTTCCACAGATCTCGGTCTTTGGTTTTCTGGATCAACTCTGCTGATGATATTCCTCCATGCCACTGTCTCAATCCATCCAGCATAATTTCTCTTGTTCTGCCTCTGCCTCTCTTCTCATCACATTACCAAAGAAAGCTGTTTGTCTCTTTCTTATTGTTGTAAATAATGTTCTAGTTTCATTAGCCTCTTTCAAGCTGTCATTGTTAGTTACTTTGGCAGTCCAAGGAATTTGCAGCATTTGTCTCAGGAACCAGATCTCTGTTGCTTCCAAGTTATTTCTAATTTGTTCATTTACATTCCAAGATTCACAGCCATACAGCAATACAGGTTCTATATAGCACTTTAGCGCTCTCTTTCTTACATTCAATGATAATGACTTATCGCATAGGATGCTCTTCATTTTCTGAAATGCAGCTTTTGCTTGCCCTGTTCTGCTCTTAATTCTCTGTTGTGCATCTTCCATCTGATGTTATAAATTTCCCCAGGTATTTAAAATTATCCACTTGGTTAAGAATGTTCCCTTCTATTTCCATTTCACATTTTGGTGTCACCTTTTTCTTTGATATTGTCATTGTTACTGTTTTTTTTATATATTCAAGGAGAGTCCTGTCTTGGCACTCTCTGGTATTACAATGTCCAACAATTGTTGTAGATATTTTGCATTATCCGCCACCAATAATGTGTAATCTGCATAACATATATTGTTTATATTATAACCTCCGATTAGTATTCCTGGCTTCTCTTTGATGTCTCTCATTATTACTTCGCTTTAGAGGGAGAGGAGATCAAGTGACAAGACACATCCCTGTCGTACTGCCAGCTTTATTTGTTCATAGTTGCCCTCTTTGTTTCCCATTTTAATTGCTGCTACTTGGTTCCAGTAAATATTCATTATTATTCTGAGATCATTCCCATTAATGTTAATATCTTCCAACATTGTAATCAGTTCATCATATTTTACTTATCAAATGCTTTATTATAATCTATGAAGCACAATGTATGTCTTTCCGTGTGTCTATTGATCTTTATATTAGTATCCGTAATGTATATTGTATTGTTTGTAGGGGAGACTGGGGAGAAATGGACCAGCAATTTTGTAGTTTTCAATTTTTGCTCATCACCGGAACAGATTTTATCGAAACATAACAAAACCATGACTAAAATGTTGTACATTCATTTATTTTAAAAGGGGAAAACATTTAGCAATCTATTTCTATATGTTTCTTTACAAAATGCATTTCAAAAATGTATATGAACATGGGGAGAAATTGACCACCATTGGGTGAAATGGACCAGCACGTGGGGAGCAATGGACCATAGTGGGGAGAAATGGACCTTTTTTTAAAAAGAAGCAGCAACAACTCATCCATATTGCTATAAGAAATAAATAATCATTAAAAGGATATTTGCAGGTTTTTTTTTTTAATTATTTTAAGCGACAGTAAAAAAAGTTTAATATGGTATATTAATCTAATATAAAGTTTTATCGAACATTTATGCCTGCAAGACTTTCTTTGAAGACATAGCCATCTTTGGTCCTAGAAGTGGTTCCAGTGATTGTAGATCTAGTAAGCTGTGCTTTAACACATGTAATTGAGACACTGGCGACATCTTCTACCTTAGGCTTAACAAATTTACCAGCAACCTTCTCACTCTTGCGCAAGAACTCTACCTCAACATCACCATCATCATCAATGTCTCCCCTTACAATTCCTACATAGTAAACACAAGTCTTCTTTGTTCCATATTCACATAGCACACACTGGCCTTCAAAAACCTCACGCACACCAGTCAAGCTAACCGTACACTCCTCATTTTCACCAAATGAAACATCAGAATCTGTGTCATCACAAAACGAAATGTCAGTTTCTGGATCTGAATCAACATCAAGTTCTTTCAGCAGCTGTCTCTTTGCCTTTTTGGGTGGAACTTTTGCTGCCTTTTCTTTCATCACCGCTCTTTCCCTAATTCGATCCATTTCTGGCGTAGAAGTAGCCAGCATAGTTTTTCCTCTTTTCCTCATATTATTTGAATCTTTTCGCGGACCAGCTTTTGGTAGTCCTCTGAAAACATGAGGCGAAGTAAAGGAAGAAGTAGCTTTATGTTGAAGACTCCCTGATATTTCCTGCAAGTCATCTACAAGGTTCTCAACATTACACTCTTTCTGATTTTCATGAAATTCTTGTGCAGTTTGATCTGTGCTGGTACCACAATGTGGAGATGCTGATCCTGTCTGTTCATTGCTTTCTAAAGTGGCATTTTCACTGTCCTTGCTGATGGGCCTGTTCGTTATTTCTGAAGGCATAAAATCATCTTCTGTAAAAAACATCTTCGTTAAAGGGCCAAATACCTGACACTGCAAAGCCTGATTGAATGTTAATGGGAGTTGCCGCTTTAAGAAAAGCGTGGCCTCCTAGATTTGCAACTTGATAGATTGTCAGTGGTGTCCCAACATTTTTCATCATCCATGAATCACACGCATTGTTGTAGACCGACTTCATGGGTCCAAAAACTGAACGGTCCAAGGGCTGAGTTTTAGATGAGGTGTGTGGTGGCACGTGATCACATGAATGTTGTTTTTCTTGCACAGTTCAAGTGATTCAAATGAAATGTGGGAATCGTGATTGTCCAAGATCGAAATCAAAGTGAAGTCTTTGGAAGGTCTTGAATGCTTAATGAAGTGATTTATAACTTTGACGAAATTATCACGGGTCATCCAACCTGATTCATTCACAAGGCCAAGGGAACCTTCAGGTGCTCCAGCAAGCATAAAATTCTTAAAATTTTTTCTAGGAAACACAAAAACTGGAGGGATAATGTGACCCGCAGCTGACACAATGCAACAGATTGTGACCAGTTCTCCTCTTTCTCTGGATGTCACCTGGCCTATTTGCTTCACTCCTCGTGGGGCAATTACTTTTGGCACTTTCTGTACAGTGGTCAGACCTGACTCATCCAAATTGTAGATTTGAACTCCACTCACATTTAGTTTTGTAATGGTTTCCTTCACAATGTTGAAGAAGGTGCAAATATTATGTTTGTTGAAAGCTGTAGCTCTAGCCAGAGATGTTGCCTCAGGTTGCCTTATGGTCAGCTCGGGATTCCGTCGCAAAAATCCACAAAGCCAGTCATTCCCTGCCATCATTTGCTCATCCCAGGTTAAAGGATGTGCAATGTTATTGACTTTCGCCATCTCGTACGCCAAAATACGAACGTTTTTAGTTGTGAGTCCATGGAACATTCTTGCACAATCTTTCAAGTAACTAGCAAAATCAGCTTCTTGCTTAGCTGTGAAAACAAGGCTATGCCTATAATTTGATACGAGTCTAGTAGGCAGACCATTTCCTTCTCTGTCTTTTGTAAGATTGTTATTGAGGGTAGAGCGAGCAATGCCGTACTCCCTTGCAGCTTTCCTCACTTTCATTCCATTTTTCACAGCATTAACAGCTTCTCTCATACGTTCCTCCGTAACGAGACCCTTGTTGGTGTTTCTGATGTACAATCTTGGCATCTGAAACAAAAGAGTGACAGAATTATATAACATTTAGAATGGTAGGCCTATCATTTGCAAAGAAATACTGATCATAGCACGAATGGCGTGCATCTTTAATAAATCACTGAAATCAAATTTGTTAACAGTTTTATTGGTCTAGATTTAGACCCCAGTATTAAAAAGAATCAATAATGCTGATATTCGAATGCAATCTTCAACACTTTTAATAACAACAGACTGTCTTGTCAATTTCTTCTATGGGGAGAAATGAACCATGGGGAGAAATGAACCGGTTCATTTCTCCCCCATCAATGTATTAAACTATTCAGCCATAAAGTCTCTTAAATCTAATATTATAAGCTATATTTTTTATATGAACTCTTAAATAACAAGTAAATAAAGATATTAACGTAATTACCTTGTCCTGATTCCTGACTATGCGTCTGCTTTACGATGGTGTCTGCAACTGGAAAAAGAAACTTTAGTGCAGAAAATTTTTCAAACTTTGCGTGGGAACGACCTGTGCGGGAAGTCGATGGCAAATGAAAAATTCGGACTATGTTTGATGTGGAAAACAAACTTATTATGGTTTCACTTACATTGCATCACAGCCAGGGGCCAGAGAGGGGGTGGTCCATTTCTCCCCTATGTCCATTTCTCCCCAGTCTCCCCTACCCTTTCCTTCCACAAATCCGTACTGTTCTTCACCAATTTCCATTTTTATTTTCTTTCTTTTTCTTCTCATTATAATTCTGAACAGCAGCTTAGTGACATGGTTTATGATGTTAATTGTATGAAAATCTTCACATTCAATTGCTCCTGGTTTTTTGGGTATAGCTATAAATACAAATTTTAGCATATCACTCAGTTTAACATTTTGGTTAATAAATCTATTCCAAATTCTCCCAGTACTTCTAATTCTTCTATTGTGATTCCATCTTGCCCAGCTGTTTTACCTTTCTTCATATGTTTAATAGCGTCAGCGACTTCTTTTAGAATAAGTGAACCTTCTAAGTTACTTTCTTCTGTTAAATCTTCTCTTTCTCCATCATATAATTCTCTTATATTATCATTCCACCTCTTCATTATAGCATCTTCCTCCAATAATATCTTTCCTGTTTTCGATTGTAAACACCCTGTATTTATTATTTTTCTTCCTGTGAGCTCACTGATTTGTCTGTGCATATTGTTTGTATCTTTAATAGAATTTAATTCAATTTTCTTGCACTGCTCATTTAACAAACTTTATTTTGCCTTCACACATGTATCTCATATTTCTTTATTTATCTTATCATACTCTTGTTTGTAATTTTTACTGTTTTCTTTTGGCTATCAACTTCTTAGCTTGTTGGCTTCTCTCTGTGATATTTCTTTGCTCGTTTGATAAATAAAGTCTCTTAACATTTCCAAGTGTTCATGTATACTCTGTATTTTAGCTATTGCATTGCACCTATTTTTCATCGTCACTCTGTATTGTTCTTAATTTTCTTTATCTACCTTCAAAGCCTCTTTATTAAGTCTCATGTTCTTAACCACTTTTTTCCTCTCTTCAGTCTTACTTTTATTAACCCACATAGTGGTACATGATCACTATTACAGTCAGCACCCAGCATTGTATTTACATTAATTAACGCATTTCTAAACTGTTTATTAATAAATATGTCTATAGTCAATTTGGTTAAGTATTATCAGGGCTTTTCCATGTGTGAAGTCATCTCTTTAGGGACAATTAAACAAATTCCAGTTAATCGAGAGGTGAGGATAGGGCACACATAGAGAAAACTAAACAAATTCCAGTTAATCTAGAGGTGAGGATAGGGCTCACATAAAGAAAACTAAACAAATTCCAGTTAATCTAGAGGTGAGGATAGGGCACACATAGAGAAAACAACAAATTCCAGTGAATCTAGAGGTGAGGAAAAAGGCACTTGCGCTGTGTTGGGCACGCATAGAGAAAACCTGAGTTTGGTATAACTAGACACTACCTTGTCTGAAGCCCACATGGTGAACGAAATAGTGGGAGACCTAAAGACACGGACAGTAGACAATTGAGTTGAGTTCAGAACCGACATCACTGCACTCAGGACATTCCCATACGTGCTCCGTCCCCTCGTTCAACAGCCAGCGAAGAGTCATACTACTAATCGTTCCCACCGCTATCTGATTAAAAGTTCTCCTGGTCTTCCCTCTCAGTTTTGAGATTCTTCCAGAACCCCTGCCAATCCCCCGCAATCTCATTCTTTCCACATATGGGTTCTCAATCTGTTCCTCCGCCTTCTCCACCTGGTCCCACAAGTGCACGACCACCTCCCCCTTGTCCATAGGCAAAATACCACCAAGAGGTGCCCTCCCTGCTAGCCTATCAGCCTGTTCATTCCCTCATACACCCGCATGGCCAGGGCAAAAAATCCATACAATTCTCACGATCTGTGACCTCTGAAGCGACGAGAACCATTCCACATAAAACATTCCTTTCTCCACCTTGCTAAGCATACTCTTTGAATCCATAATGAATACAGCGTGTGTTGCAGTAGTCTCCTCTAGCCACCGGAATGCAGCTGTTACTGCCTCCACCTCCATTCTCATGCTGGAGGACGTAGTCTCATATGCCAGACTCTCCTTTTTCAAGACTCGCCCATTAGCCTTTGCAATAAAGCCCCAGCCACTACGTCTGTTTCTCACCACTGACCCATCGGTGTAGATGACTATGTCACCTTGATGTGTGTTGCTCTGGATCAGCTGTTGCACTTCACAGTATACAATTAAAAACGGAGATGAGTGGTATGGGGAAAACATGAACGGAGCTGGAGAAGATAGGGAAAGATGGAGGGGTTTGGTGTGAGTGGTTGAGGGTCCATGCCCCTGTGGGGTATAAAGGGCAAAAGAAGAAAGAAAAGAAGTTGTCACAAGCATCGTATTTTTAAATCTCTATGTGTCGGATCTGCAATTATGGAAGCCTCCTTGGATGGCGGGGAATGCCCATGTTATACCCCTGCTTTCCTTTGATGGCAAATGGAATGTCTTCGGCTGTTCTAAATGGGCCAGCTGGGATGGGGGATAACACCACAACAGTGAGAGTCAAACGTCCTACAAAACCCCCGGGAAGGTTAACCCGGTCAACAAATGCCTCCTGAAGTCAGATATGTCAGCTTAACGACGCAAGAATGCAGCTCTGCTGTAAACAGGCACAACGCAGTCACGTCCAAACAAAAATGCAGAAGAAGAAGATATTGTTAAATTGCACATAAGCCAGGAAAGTGTTTCTTTATACTTTGACCAGACTTTTTGTAATTTCCTTTCCAATGTTTATTTAACATTATTATTGTTTAACCTCTTCTGCAGGTGGACAAAATTACGCAATGCAACCGTGGTAACAACAATGTTCTTTGAACCTCCATACCAGTGTCTGATGCAAGGTCTCATCATGGCACAAGTGACAGAATACTTATTCTCCTGGTCCCCTCTGGTCTTTTTCCTCGTACATGTGCTTGTGTGGTTCCTTCTTGACTACATCTTGTTACTAGTTATTCAGGTGAGTATAATGATTTTCTTGTATAAGTACCATTGTAGTTTGGGTATTTACGGTTCTGCCTTGCCTACAATGTTCCCAAGTTATATTTTCCTTTTTTTCCCCGTAGAGTATACCTGGTTATGCACCTGTCTAGCTCAGATGATGGGGTGTCTGACTTTGGCATGCATTTCCCTACTCTCCCAACAGGGCTTCTTGTAATGTTTGATTGTTCCCCAAGCTGAAAATGCTACTAAAAGTGACATGAATTGAATCAAGAGAAGATATTATGTGGAATATGATGGCCACACTGTACTCTGCTTCTAAAGAGACCTTCCTGAAATGCTTCCAAACATGGTGGGACTGCAGAGAGTAGTCTGTACAGACCCAAGAGAGTATTTTGAAGGGGATTAGGGCTTCAGACCTCCAGTTGAGTAATTGTGTTTTTCGTGGCCAAGGGTCTGATACTTTTTGAACAGACCTCCTGTATGGATGTGAGAGAGAGGAGAAAGAGGAACCTATATCAGCTGGCAAGGCACTTGATGGTGATGAGCATGACATTAGTCAGAGATGTTACCATGTGGGTGGCTCCATGAGTTAGCACACTGGGCGACACCAGCTCCAGTGATGCCTCTGTAAACACGTTTTAAATGTAAAGGACCCTTTCACACACTAGGATGTATTAGGTATATGGTGCTAGTCCCGTATTTTTATACACCATCAGCACTCAATGGGTGATATTCTGAATATCACGTTGGCCATCTTTGCTTCCCAGAACATTTCCAGATATTCAGTTTAGGCTGGGTCAGCCTTGAAGCCCAGGTCATTTTAGGCTTGGTCAGTCTGGAAGCCCAGGTCATTTTAGGCTTGGTCAGTCTGGAAGCCCAGGTCATTTTAGGCTTGGTCAGTCTGGAAGCCCAGGTCATTTTAGGCTTGGTCAGTCTGGAAGCCCAGGTCAATTGTTTCTTAAAAATTAGCCCAAGCTGGATTCAAACACATGACTACCAGACTGGCAGTCAAGCGCTGCTTGAGATGAAATGAATTACTGCATTATTTCCTAGCCATTGATTATGTCTCCTTCTTTCACCAATTATTCTCCATTGGAGAATAGACCCTTAACCAACTCACTGCAAAGTCCCTTTATCCTTAGTTGTCCCACATAACTTCGTCCATGTCCTCCTATTATTATCCATTTCTGTTTCTACTTCTCTTCTCCATGTATTTTAGATCAACCTCTGCTTCTTTTTCCCTATAGATTCCAAGCAAAAGCTTTTGTAATGATACTATTTTCGGGTTTTCTCAATGTATGGCCTACCCAGTGCCAGCATTTTTTCTTTACCTTTTGGTTCACTGATATTTGTCTAGTTCTTGGAGATAATCTTAGTGAATGTTTACAGTTTATTTGTTATCGTTTTAGTTGTTTTCCATGTGTCTATTCCATACAGTAGTACTGAATTGTGAATATTGTTCTTTACTTCACAGCAAGGTCCATTGCCATTCTCCAAGTTTGAATTTCTAGTAGGCTGGCTGCTAAATGAGATCTCCTACCCAATGCTAATCCTTCGAGCGCTATGGGATCCAGTCATTACGTGGAGATCTCGACGTTACAGAGTACGGTGGGGAGGCATCACAACAGAAGTAACATCAGCCCCACCAGTTAAACCAAGCGAAAAATCATAAAAATATTACAGATGAATGTTAAGAAAGGTATTGTCATCCCAGGTATCATTGTATCCTCTTGTACCATAACCCCTCCCTTTTCAGTTTATAACATTTCATGGATGCTTTGTTTGGTCTCTGCACTGTCATGATGATGTCCTCATGTTCGGTGCATGGGTTTTCTCTCTTTGACTTCACGAATACTGTTAAAGTGTAAGATTTAATGTGACCATATTTTTCTAAACTAATGATTGTATACAATAATAAATGGGATATTTAAAACTTATAACTAGGACAAAGGCAAAGAGAATAAAAAAATTAACCAGCACTAGTAAAATATAAATGGAAAACCCACCTACAGCGGAATATATTTAGTATGAATGGATTCTGGTATGCAGGCAGCGGGGGTCTTTGCTATTGAGTAGAGTTCATGCTCTGACCTGAGACTTTGCAGTGTATTCTGAAGCTAATGAACATATAATGTAACTAGGAAGCTCAAAAAGCGAACAAATACACAGATTTACATTCTGATCAGTCTTTGTGAACGTACAAATAATGGAAGGCAAGATCATCATCATCATCATGTGCCTTGGCATGAGGTGTAGGCGTTCATGTCTCTCCACAGATCTCGGTCCTTGTTTTGAATTCATTCTATTGATGACATTTCTCAGTGCCATTCTGTAGACCATCAAACATCATTTCTTTCAGTCTATTGCAGACTCTTCAGCTGATCTTTCCAGCCAGTCACAATATTTTCTAGTGTCACTTCTCTCATTAGCCGGTCTCCCTGGCCTAGGGTTAATGCCTTTACAGGGTATGTGAGCCGGTCGCTCAGAAAGCAATGGCAAACTAATGAGCATGATCTTGCCAAGAAATCAACAATCAGCGGAAAGATGCTGATGTTGACAGCGATGTCCTGTAAAGGATATGCAAACAAAAACAAACTTCTCTCATTATATGACCAAAGAACATTGTTTGCCTCTTTCTTATGGTTGTGTATAATGTTCTACTTTTATTAGCCTCCTCCAGATAATCATGTTTAGTTCTAATTCACTGATGGCTGTCCGAACATCACAAACTTGTGTTCTTGTTCTACATTGTTTCTTTTTCTCCCGTTGTTTCTTTTTCTTCATCCTTTATCTGGCATGTTTGTTTTGCATGTAATTGTATTGTGCCTATTAATAGCAGAGCTGCGCTATTTGCATCTTTAGGCCAACACTTTCAACTTCTTCCGGTGTTTGTTGACCAGATTAGTCTCCCCAGGTGTTTCGTAGGACATTCCAGCCCTCATTGTTGTGATGTCATCTTCATTCCTCCATCTACACAAGGTACCCATGCTGGCCGATCTAGAACAGCAGAACACATACCGATTGGCCCTCAAGGAAAGGCAGGGGTAGACCATGGGCATTCCCCGCCATTTTGACAGATATTGGAACATTTATTAATAGTTTCACAATGTGATGAAGATGGTCCCAAAATCCCATTAATTCGTATTATAATATAATTAATAATATCAATTCATTATAATCAGTGAATCAGATCCCAAGGGCAGTGTCTGCCATGATGTTGTCTCTGCCTGACTTCTTTGGGAGTCATGATAGCATATTGACTAGATGCGGTGGTCATAGGTTCATATCCACATCGGGACAGATTTTTAACATTGACATAAGCTTCCACGTCGAAGTGGGTACCAGGAAATGTATTTGGAAGTAAAAGTGACTTCAATAATACTGACCTCATCACCCAACAAGTTCCAGTTGGTCTATAAAAATATGGGTTTAGCACCAAATGTCCAACACACCTTAAGGTGTATGGTTGTTGTTTCTCTTTCTGTAGTTACACAATGGAAAGGTATGTTAGTTTTTTGAGGATGTCAATTTGAGATCAGAACATTATTGATAATCATTTTTAAAATATATAAACTGTAAACACAAACTCAGCAAAAGGAATGTCTTTCAAACAGCTGCTTGAAAGCAAAAGTTACCTAACAAACCTTATTAGAGATATTTTGTGTCTTCAAATAGTTTTTTTTTTTTTTTAAATTTAACATCTATGGTGGCTTTTAATGTTATTTACCTTGTCTTTGGCTAAGGGGTTAGTGAAACGCAGTTTCACAATTTTTTAACACACTGAGCCGAGAATTCAAAATCAACAACAGGCTATTTGGAATTCTTTGTGTTGATTTTGATGGTATGAGGTGTCGGCCGTTCAGAAAGCAATGGCAAACTACTGAACATAAATTTGCCTAGTTAATCATGAACAGCCAATAAATGTTGGGGTTGAGTGCAACAGTATGCAAAAACATGTATTTAAATGGGTGGGTGCTGAAAATGGCCTTGACATACAAAGAGCAAGATGGAGTTTTATGTCAATTATCATGAGCCATATTTAAGAATCATTTATGTATGTAAAGTTTTAAAAAAAAATGAATGAAAAAAATGAATTATTAGTAAACACAATGGAAAGGTATGTTAGTTTTTTGAGGATGTCAATTTGAGATCAGAACATTATTGATAATCATTTTTAAAATTTATAAACTGTAAACACAAACTCAGCAAAAGGAATGTCTTTCAAACAGCTGCTTGAAAGCAAAAGTTACCTAACAACACCTTCTTAGATATATTAGTTGGATATTTTGTGTCTTCTTCAAAATTGGTGTTTTATTGTTATTTTTTTCATTTAACATCTTTGGTGGCTTTTGGGTGCTGAAAATGGCCTTGACATACAAAGAGCAAGATGAAGTTTTATGTCAGTTATCATGAGCCATATTTAAGAATCATTTTTGTATGTAAAAGTTTTAAAAAAAAAAATGAATGACCTCTTTTCATGACTCGAAGCATATTGGATATATGGTACTACCCCATATTTGTAGACCAATTGGTGCTTATGGCTCTGTGGTCAGTCGTGAGCCAGCTGCTTTTACGTCCCAAGAAATTTCCCGGTACCTGATTTAGGCTATAATTAATTTCTGACCTGGAGACAAGGTCATTGACAAAAATCCATTCCTCGATGAAGACTCAAACACATGACCACTGGGTCACAGGTAAGTATACTAACCACTGCACCTCTACAGTTCCTCCTTTAAATGTATACATTGTATAAATTAAGACATTACAAAATGGTGGTGTTCATTGTTATTAAATTGTAAACATTATCTGAAACTTGAAAGAGGATTATTTTTCTGTCAGCCCTCAGACCATATGTGATAATTTATTAAGAGAACAGTACGTTTGTTTCATTAAAATATATATGTTAAATTATAAAATTGTGTCTCTTGGAAAAATATAGACACATGTATAAAGAATTACATTTGAACGTGCAAGATTGAATTAGTACATTTCATAAGTAATGTTCTTGGTGGATTGTTTTAATTGATAAGTATTATTATTGTGAAATTCCTGAAAGCCATGCGTTGGCTGAAAGATTGAAAGTTTCTCCAAATGTGCAGCTTTACTGAAGTGTTGTAATGAATGTGTTGCCTACGAAGAATTGTTGTTTGTGGAAGGCAAATGAGCAGTTTTCAGGCTTGCTACTAGAAATGTTTATTTACATTTTACCATGGCTCATTGTTTGTTTCATATTTGTTGGTCAATACTCAAAGTGTGGACACAAGAAGGCTACAAAATGTGACAACTGTAAAAATGAAGGGGAGAGTTGCAGATGGTTAATTGTGCTGAAGATTCTGGATCATGAATCAAATATGGTTCTCTTCAAGAGCAGGAGTGTTTAAAATGACTTGTGTTAAATATAAGTAGCATTTAAAATGATGTTTAATATGCATATTTAAGATATTAAGAAGGTAAACATAAAATGTGTAATAGTCTTCAAAATGTTATAAACATTTCTTGTATTTCGTGCAGCGTGTTGAAATTTAAAACAGGCTGCATTGAAAACAGCAGAATGATAACATAGTAATACAGCATCATGAGACGGATATAAAAGATCAGAGAGGATTTCTTTCGGTAATTTAAAAAATAAAAATAAAGGTTCTCACGGTTTGGTCACATCCTAAGATATGAAGAAATACCAAAGAGGGTACTAAAGGGCAAATATTGTGGTAAGGAGGAAGGGGTAGACCAAGACAAACTTCCATAAAACAAGCACGCACAGATCTGTCATTGCCGACATAAATTGAATTGAAGAGAACGGCATTAGGCACACAAGTATGGAATGTAATGAACAGCTGGCTTCATAATGCAGTCCAAGGGCTGATAGTGATGATGGTGAAATAGATGAGGCCAATAGGAGGTCAGCATGTCTGAACGGATAAGAGCGCATAGTTCTTAAACGTCCGGTGGTGTGCTGATGTCGAGGAAGGGGGTTTAACCTCTACACCGGCCAGTTGGACTAAAATGTTGACGTCTTGCCCTTGACTTGGGGACGTAAATTACAAGTACCTCTGATATCAGAAAGTGGGTTTGCCTGATGACGAGGGACACTGGCTATAGGGAAAGCTAATCTATGTGCAAAAATCAGCCCAGTGCATAAGAAGCAGTAGCGTGTGTATGGACTACGCTTGAGTTCAAAGCGAGCTGGGGGGGGGGGGGGGGGGGGGGGGGGAATGAAGCCAGTAGAATTATCTGTTAGAATAATTCATTATGCATTAAAAAACAAAATTCATGTTTGATAACAAACTTTCAGAAAACAGTCTGAAACAATGAAATTGAAAATAAAAGAGGGAAAGTGCATGAAGATCTTGCTAGTTTATTAATGAAACAAAATTGATGTAGTATATTACACCAAGAAAGCATGTGACGAAAGGGAGTGAAAGAAACTGTTACATATGGTTTTTTACCTCTGGGATTTGAAGATAAACTTAAGAGAGTACATCAAATACTCTCTACTAACCTCAGTATTTGTTATTAACTTACATTTGAAGTATTAACGCCATGTGTAAATATACATTATTCATTTATACATCACTTTTGCCTGTACATAGAATTACGGTAATAACATTGGTGTTTTTCCTTAGCAGTGTACTTCCAGTTTTGGGCTTACTTGTTCATGTGTGAACATTTCTTTTACTAACTTAGGAAATTTCCGTCTGCTGACTTGTGACAGCTACATTTTTTTATTGCAAGAGCAGGTCTCCGTTGTATAAAATCAATTGTTAACTCTTTGCATATGCATGTATTTTTCAGCAGGTTAACTTATTATTTTGATTTATGTAAGCACATTTTTTAGATTGTAGGTGAGTTGAAGTAGAATAAATCAGAATGGGGGGGAAAAAATCAGAAGTTGAGGATACCTAACAAGAAAATAGGTGCATTGTTGAAGCACATAGAGCTGCTGTTTGTAAGAAGACATATGCAGAGAGTTAAAATGTCACTTTAAATATTTCACTTGTATCTACTGTGTGTATATATATATATATATATATATATATATATATATATATATATATATACATATATATATATATATATATATATATATATATATTGTTTCAATAACCTCCAATATTTCTTTTTTTTTTTTTTATTGCCTTTAAAGTAAAGGCTGTTGAACAGCTTGTCATGTTTTTCCAGTGTTTTAATCTCATGCAGCCATCAAATGTTCAATGCTTGAATGCCATTTTAAGTTTCCAGTGCTTCCATTGTAATACAGTTTGCCTTTAATACTTCTGTGAACAGTTTAAACAGTGACTTTTCAATAACAAACTCTTCACAAATCTTAAAAGGTATTTGACAGTTTAGTAGACACAGAAATGCATCGCTTAGTTTGTGCGTAATTGCTGAAAAGTAATTCTTAGCATTATTTATTTTTATCCCTAGGATCTAGTTGAACAGCTTTAATGGGGAAGTTGTAGATTTTTGGACTTATTATCCTTTTCAAGTTTGGGAAGATTCAAACAAAGTTGTCTGATTATCTCTTGAACTTAATGAAATTCATGAATCTCATTATTTACATGTTACTACCATTTTGTAATTCACATTCAACCTTGTGCTGCCAAGTTGGCTTCAGCATTGCACAAGTAACTCCAAATATTCTGACCCCTTTGATAATTGCACTAGGAACTCTGAGTATTCAAACCTCTTTGATCATTGTACATGACAACTCCAAATATTCTGACCTCTTTGATTTAATCTTTGGTTTCCTCAATATTTCTTTATTTACAGTGCTTTCCACTTCAGGACATTTTTGTTTGCTTAAGTTTATATTGTATTTAATCCCTACATTCTTACTCAAATTGCTACTTATTTTAGTTGTTTGTTTAGTCCTATTAAAACATTTTTCTTACTTATGTATATGTTACCACACATGGCAGTCAGATATGGTTAACACAAGAGAAACATCCAGTAATGATATCAGTAATTTGTAAATTATACTTTTAGATGTGTGAAATTTTATGATATACGTCACATGATACAGTTTTCTGCTATTTTCTTATTGAATAAGAAACCCATTTTTGGGTTGAAGAACGGTCGGTTGGATAGTGGCAATGGAAAAACAAAAAGGTGATAGCAATTTTGGTACCCCCGGGAAGGTTAACCTGGTCAACAAATGCCCACAGAAGTTGGATGTGTCCAGCCTAACGGCTTAAGAATGCAGCTCTGCTGTAAACAGGCACAACACAATCACGTCCGAAAAAAAACTCAGGTTGAACGCAGAAGAAGAAGAAGAAGAAGAAGAATTTGGGTACCAATTCTAATAATCTATTGCATAGAAATCAGTTAGTTAAACATGAGGCTATAACCACCCCAGCGTTGTTTTTGGACTGTTTATGATTTTCTAAGAATCAGTACAAAAATGAATTAGGTAATAGTTTGAAAGATAAACCAGTTTTGCTAAAGTTAACATATGCGGACACATAATACGATGGACTGTCTGATACCAAACAACTGCGAAGGTAGCCACATAGCAGACCAAATTTGTGATTGGGATGTACTAGCAGATGAAGTGTTAGATCTTCACGTATATTATCTTATGTTGAGCGACATCACTGCACATTGGGCATTCCCATGCTTGCTCAATCCTCCTATGCAGCAGCCATCTTAAAGTATTTCTGCTCACTGTTCCATAAGGAGATGGTAATGGTATCCTCTCTTTCCCTCAAAGGCGGCATTGATGTGTCTGATGGGCTTCACAACCAGTCCATGTAATCAGGCTAACATCGGAGCCTTATCAGTATCTGCCAACTGAGTCTGTACTGCATTGATTATATCAGCCATGTCCATTATTCTTCCTGTGTATATTAGTGTATTATTTGCCAGCTGGTCTGGGCATTAATCACTTTTAACTCTGGCATGTCCCTGTGCGCACATCCAGAAAAGTGATGTGAAAAACAACTTCCAAAAGCTGTCTATCCATTTGGAGCAGAGACTGTCGGTTGCGATTTTCTGCAGAATGTTCATGGAGTCTGATTATTGCATGTGTGACATCCTGTTCTTCTGCCTGTGCAAGTGCTTTGGAGACAACAATGATCTCCATAGTAAAACTTGATAAAGTTGTCTTGAACGCACCGCTATCCTCTTTGTTCTCCCCTATTTTTTGTCCTGTAAGCCCAAGATATTCACATATTCTAAACAGGGCATAATGAACTAGGATGGGCAGAACCTTTCCTTGGCACTTTTAATTCCCAAAAAATGCCCAGACTATTGGTGCCATTTATAATTACATATTATAAAACATTACACCATCGTCATCTTGTGCCATGCTGATAAGAGTGGGCAGTAATGGCTCACAATGAAAACATTACATACGTGCAGGAAAATATCAACATTTTAAACACCTACTGCTGTACCGCCTTTTAGATGACCTTTTCATTTTAGTTGTTTAATATTTTCGGCAATAAATACACAAAACTGAACACTAATTTACAAGAATATAAATTTAGGCTATATTTACGCACATTATTTTAATTATTTTGGGGCTACGTGGTCTCGAGATATGGTGTCCGTCTCGAGTTCTGGAGGTCCCGGGTTCAAGCCCCGGTGATGACCGGGATTTTTTCTCGTGGACTTCTAGTAATAAAATGTCCTCTGGTCTCTGGGTAGTGAGATTGGACGCCCGTGTGTTTTGTTGTGCACGTAAAAAATCCCTTGGCATTTGGAAATCGAATAAGAGTAGCCTAACGGTGCTGCCCGGGACTGAGCTGAGTTTCTCCACACTCAGGTTTGAGTTAGGAGGAGAACGGAGCACTTATGGGTTGCACCCATGTGCCGTGATGTTGATCCATCGACTAAACTAAACTAAACATTATTTTAATTACAAACATCAAGACCATCCCAGATAAGTGGTTACCTGTGTCTGACTGCCACAGAATTCATGTTGTGTAATTAACCAAGTTATTCTATAGACAATCCTTGACACTGGTTCATGAATGTCTGCAATATAAACATAGGATATGTAGGGCAACATTGCTAAATACAATTACGGAAAAGAGGATGTTGCTGCAACAAGCTTTTATCAGAAAAACCACACAAGAAAACAACAAAATATAAACCAGAGAGATGACACAGCAGTGACTACATTGAGACATAATAATCGAATGAAATAATGTATGCTACTTATAAGCAGAATGAAATAATGTGTGCTACTTATAAGCAGAATGAAATTATGTGTGCTAATTATAAGTGAATGAAATAATGTGTGCTACTTATAAGCAGAATGAAATAATGTGTGCTACTTATAAGTGAATGAAATAATGTGTGCTACTTATAAGTGAATGAAATAATGTGTGCTACTTATAAGCAGAATGAAATATTGTGTGCTACTTATAAGCAAAATGAAATAATGTGTGCTACTTATAAGCAAAATGAAATAATGTGTGCTACTTATAAGTGAATGAAATAATGTGTGCTACTTATAAGTGAATGAAATAATGTGTTCTACTTATAAGCAGAATGACATTATGTGTGCTACTTATAAGTGAATGAATAATGTGTGCTACTTATAAGTGAATGAAATAATGTGTGCTACTTATAAGCAGAATGAAATAATGTGTTCTACTTATAAAGCAGAATGACATTATGTGTGCTACTTATAAGTGAATGAAATAATGTGTGCTACTTATAAGTGAATGAAATAATGTGTGCTACTTATAAGCAGAATGAATAATGTGTTCTACTTATAAGCATGATTATGTTGACTTATAGTGAATGACATAGGTGTGCTACTTATAAGTGAATGAAATAATGTTGTGCTACTTATAAGTGAATGAAATATTGTGTACTACTTATAAGTGATGAAAAGAATGTTGCTATTATAGTGATGAATTGTGTACTACTTAAAAGCAGAATGAAATATTGTGTGCTACTTATAATTGTGTGCTACTTTGAATGAATATTGTGTGCTACTTAATAAGTGAATGAAATATGTGTGCTACTTATAAAGGAATGAAATATGTGTGCTACTTATAAGTGAATGAAATAATGTATGCTACTAATAAGTGAATGAAATAATGTGTGCTACTTATAAGTGAATGAAATAATGTGTGCTACTTATAAGTGAATGAAATAAATGTAGTGCTACTTATAAGCAGAATGAAATATGTGTGCTACTTATAAGCAGAAATGAAATAATGTGTGCTACTTATAATTGAATGAAATATTGTGTGCTAGCTTATAAGTGAATGAAATATTGTGTGCTACTTATAAGCAGAATGAAATATTGTGTCTACTTATAAGTAGAAATGAAATAATGTGTGCTACTTATAAGTGAAATGAAATAATGTGTGCTACTTATAAGCTAGAATGGAAATTAATGTGTGCTACTTATAAGTCAGAATGAAATAATGTGTGCTACTTATAAGTAGAATGAAATAATGTGTGCTACTTATAAGCAGAATGAAATAATGTGTGCTACTTATAAAGTGAATGAAATATGTGTGCTACTTATAAGTGAATGAAATAATGTGTGCTACTTATAAGCAGAATGAAATTATGTGTGCTACTTATAAGCAGAATGAAATAATGTTTGCTACTTATAAGTGAATGAAATATTGTGTGCTACTTATAAGTGAATGAAATAATGTGTGCTACTTATAAGTGAATGAAATAATGTGTGCTACTTATAAGTGAATGAAATAATGTGTGCTACTTATAAGTAGAATGAAATAATGTGTGCTACTTAGTAATTGAATGAAATATTGTGTGCTACTTATAAGTGAATGAAATAATTGTATGCTACTTATAAGTGAATGAAATAATGTGTGACTACTTATAAGCAGAATGAAATATGTGTGCTACTTATAAGCAGAATGAAATATTGTGTGCTACTTATAATTGAATGAAATAATTGTGTGCTACTTATAAGTGAATGAAATAATGTGTGCTACTTATAAGCGAATGAAATAATGTGTGCTACTTATAAGTGAATGAAATAATGTATGCTACTTATAAGTGAATGAAATAATTGTGTGCTACTTATAAGTGAATGAAATAATGTGTGCTACTTATAAGTGAATGAAATAATGTGTGCTACTTATAAGCAGAATGAAATAATGTGTGCTACTTATAAGCAGAATGAAATAATGTGTGCTACTTATAAGTGAATGAAATAATTGTGTGCTACTTATAAGTGAATGAAATATTGTGTGCTACTTATAAGCAGAATGAAATAATGTGTGCTACTTATAAGTGAATGAAATAATGTGTGCTACTTATAAGCAGAATGAAATTATGTGTGCTACTTATAAGCAGAATGAAATAATGTTTGCTACTTATAATTGAATGAAATATTGTGTGCTACTTATAAGTGAATGAAATAATGTGTGCTACTTATAAGTGAATGAAATAATGTGTTGCTACTTATAAGTGAATGAAATAATGTGTGCTACTTATAAGCAGAATGAAATAATGTGTGCTACTTATAAGTGAATGAAATATTGTGTGCTACTTATAAGTGAATGAAATATTGTGTGCTACTTATAAGTGAATGAAATAATGTGTGCTACTTATAAGTGAATGAAATCATGTGTGCTACTTATAAGTGAATGAAATATGTGTGCTACTTATAAGTGAATGAAATAATGTGTGCTACTTATAAGTGAATGAAATAATGTGTGCTACTTATAAGTGAATGAAATAATGTGTGCTACTTATAAGTGAATGAAATAATGTGTGCTACTTATAAGTGAATGAAAATAATGTGTGCTACTTATAAGTGAATGAAATAATGTGTGCTACTTATAAGCAGAATGAAATTATGTGTGCTACTTATAAGCAGAATGAAATAATGTGTGCTACTTATAAGTGAATGAAATAATGTGTGCTACTTATAAGTGAATGAAATAATGTGTGCTACTTATAAGTGAATGAAATAATGTGTGCTACTTATAAGTGAATGAAATATTGTGTGCTACTTATAAGCAGAATGAAATTATGTGTGCTACTTATAAGCAGAATGAAATCATGTGTGCTACTTATAAGTGAATGAAATAATGTGTGCTACTTATAAGTGAATGAAATAATGTGTGCTACTTATAAGTGAATGAAATATTGTGTGCTACTTATAAGCAGAATGAAATTATGTGTGCTACTTATAAGCAGAATGAAATCATGTGTGCTACTTATAAGTGAATGAAATAATGTGTGCTACTTATAAGTGAATGAAATATTGTGTGATACTTATAAGCAGAATGAAATATTGTGTGATACTTATAAGTGAATGAAATATTGTGTGATACTTATAAGCAGAATGAAATATTGTGTGATACTTATAAGCAGAATGAAATATTGTGTGATACTTATAAGCAGAATGAAATATTGTGTGCTACTTATAAGCAGAATGAAATATTGTGTGCTACTTATAAGTGAATGAAATATTGTGTGCTACTTATAAGTGAATGAAATATTGTGTGATACTTATAAGTGAATGAAATATTGTGTGATACTTATAAGCAGAATGAAATATTGTGTGCTATTTATCTCAGAGTTCCACAATGTATGTTGTTGTGTTTACTTGTGTTTGTTTGCTGATGAAGGCTAGTCACTACGATATCCTCTGTTTTCCGTAAATGTATTTTGTAAAGCTGCCCTACACTTTGGGTTTTTATACTGCTTACATTTGCAGAGCTTTACAGCAGTTTAACCCATTTCATTCTTATTGTATTCATGAATGTACCTTTTTTTATGCATAATGTATATGAGCCATGCCTGATGAATACAGCATCAAACTACTAGTCATTGTATATGATTATTATTTTTGCAATAGCAACTCCATATTAGGACAAGAATGTTAATTTAAGAATTTGCCTGTTTACAAATAAGGCAAAACAAAACATATAGCTCTTCTGCAAAGAAAAAGCAGTTTACATCTTTGTATTTATTTATTTATTTATACATTTATAACCAACAGTATTGAATGCATGCTTTTGTTTTGTCTGTAGTATATGATGAGCTTTTTAACATAAATCCTGATTTATATAATTATGTTTGTGATATCAATTCCAAATTAGGGCCAGATTGTTCGTTAATTTATTTGATTCCGTCACAAATAAGGCAAACCGTGATTTAATTTATTTATACGGTTGTAGACAAAAGTATTTAATGTGTGCTTTTTGTTTTTAATATTTTATGAGCTTTAAACATTAATCCCCATTGTAAGAAACATTTGTAGGCATAGTAATTTGTATTTATACACATGTGCACCAATGGATTGAGCAGAAATACTGAGATGGTTGTTTTATAATATATCTATTTTTTAACGTATGTTTCAGCTGCTAGTCTGTTTATGTTGACTTTCTTATTTACTCAAGTTTTCCCCTCTCTCACTCTGTGTGTACATCTTCCTTACTGTTTACTTATTTGTCATGCACCATGTTTCAGTGAAATAAACAACAACTGATGTTTGCTGAAGTTTCTGTCAGTGAAATATGACGTGTGTTTATTCACGAACACTGGTTTTGACTTATTTTTGTTTTGTTTAATGTTCCTGCCAAGAATTGTTTTATTCCAGTGTTATAATTTATTAAAATACATTTTTTAATTTGTATTTTAATGTGCTAGTTTAAAAAATGTTTAATTTGTTGTTGTTTTTTAAAAAAATGTTAATGTCATTACATTTAAGTTGATTGTGTGTACTGCAGGGAGAGTTGCAGAATTTATATTTCTAATGCATGAGCTGCAATAAGAATGATTTAGTTAAAAGTACTTTCGATAAGATATCTTGAACTGGGTGAAATATTCTGCTACTACCTGGGGGAATAGATAAGGGCACATTAGAGGACATCATGCTATGCTACAAGGGATTCTAGCCCCAAGAACCTGTCATTCCGTAGCCACAAATCACAGAAAGAGGCGATTGTTATGATTATAAATACAGCGACATCATGACACATTAGATCAGTGGTTCTCAACCTTTTTTGGCCCGTGCCCCCGTTCACCATATTTTCAGAACGTCATTTCCCCCCCCCCCCCCCCCTTTTCGTATTTCCTACCTAAAAATGTGGCCCGTTCCCCCCCCCCCCCCCCCTTCACCATATTTTCAGAACGTCATTCCCCCCTTTATTATTTCCTACCTAAAAATTCCGCCCCCCACCCCTACACAGTATACGTAATAATGGAAGCTAAATTTAATAGCACATACTAAAACAAGTCTAGATGTCCACATAAAACATGATTTATGGGTCTACTTACTTTATAAAATGAATTTTAGGAGGGTGAGACGTACATAACCGTACAGTATGAAGGGAAAAACAATATCAAGTAATCGGTTCTTGTATTAACGTGATCTTGAAATAATCTTAATTCCCAATTTTCTTCTTCATACTGCTCTTAGTGATGTCATAAATTCTTTTGTGCATTAATTTCATATTTTGGGTGTTGTGTTGGTTTTCAATTTCCCTGCAGTTTTACTCAAGCCATGCTTCTTTTGCCTCTTCACACAAATTCCTAATTTTTCTGTGAATCTCTTCATATATTTCATGGTTATTTTTGTTATTTCTTCTTATTTCCATGAGTTTTAAGATGTCTTCCGTCATCCATTTCTTACGTCCCATCATCTTCATTTTTGGTATAGTTGTTTCTGCAACTTGGCTGACTGATTTCTGTAATACTTCCCATTGATCACTGACATCATGAAACAGAAGACTGGAGTAAAATTGTTTTGAACACATCATCATCATGAGAGGGGGTTCTTTGTAGAAAGTTGCTCTAATCACGCCGGGCCAAAAAGCTTCTCATTCTCTGGCCATCTCTCCCGCCTCATGCACACTCATACCCCAGGTGTCTGCATTGTCCTATGTCCATGTTTGTCAACCCCTGTCTTTTCTTCCAGGAACCAGGCCTTCCATCACTGTATTCTCCAAGCCACTGTGTTTAACATGGCCAAAGTATTTGAGTTTCCAAGAGATCATGATGTTTATGAACCAGTTTTCTTCCATGTTTACAATGTAGAAAATGAGGCATTGTTTTTTTTTCTTGGTCTAAGAATTTTTCTGTAACATTTGAGCTTTAAAAAAAATTCTTTAGTGTTCTTTAGTTCTTTAGTGATTTTGAAACGGCCCATAACTCACAAATGTTGCTTCAGGAAAGATTCATGTTCTCAAAAATTTTACGTGAGCTTGTTTGCTAGTGTTGTGCCATAGTTCTTAATATCCCTGCACTGCTAAGGCCAGCCTTCATCTAGCTTCATTTGATCACCCACCATTATTGTTGATTATGAAGTCACGATATTCAGCGTTTGTGACATATTCAGTTTCTTTTTTCTTGAGTGCCAGATTTGATTGATAAGTAGTTTCTTCTTCTTATTCTTCTTGTGCGTTCATCCGGAGTGTTTTTTCAGACGTAATTGCGTTGTGCCAAGTTTATTTGCGCCCTTAGGCCGACACATCTGACTTCTGCGGTGATAAGTAGTTTTATCCATGGACATTATTATTTTATTTTAAGTTTAGAAAAAGATTGTTTGTCATTTGACTTTAGCACAGCTGTTTTTGTGACTACATTCATTTCCTTGGTTAATCCTGAATCTGTGATGGACTGCAGTGGTGCACCCTGCTTCCCAGACCACCCCTTGGAAGAGAAGTAGATTATTGGTCAGCTCTAGTTCACTGACTCTCCAAACAATCAAACAGCGAGCCATTGACTGCATGCATCTCTGTTGCTATGGCTTTCGTTACAACACTTAATTCTTTACTTGCTTTGTAGCTGTCCATGGAAAGGTACCCCAACTCTCACATGGTTTCTTAAACTGTCTCCACAATCTGTCAATAATTTGTTCTTGGTCGACCTTTCACCTTCTGGAGTTCATAAAATGACAGTTCTGATGCTGTTGTACAGGTTCTCTATAGGTCATGGTGAGTCCAGTTTCAACATCTTCTGCTGCTTTTCTTCTCACAATGGAGTATAGGTCCTCTACTAACTCGCACCAAGCCCTCTTAAGACTTGTTCATGATCAGATTCTGCAGCTAAAGCTTTCTACAGGGTGAACTGGTTAGTCTGACGATAATCTGCCTAAGTCATGACTTACGACATGCATACTAGGTTATAGTGGATCTTTTTTTCTTTTTTTTGCACACGCTTGCTTTGATCTCAAATGTAGTCCATACGCACTATTTATAGCTGTGATGGACTGAATTTTGCTTGTGTGTTAGCTTTCCCTATTAACAGTGTCCCTCGCCATCAGGCGAACCCACTCTGACTTCAGAGGTACTTGTAATTACCATCCCCAAATCAAGGACAGGCCAACATTTTAGTCCAGCTGTCTGGTGTGCTGTAGAACTGCTTAATTCGGCATCAGCACACCAGATGTTTAAGAAGCAAGTGTTCTTATCCATTCGGCCATGCGGACCTGCATAGTGGTTCTATTTGTTGCTTCCTTTATGGGTCCCTGGTAACACAAAAGTAAGCTCCAGCATCTACTAGTTATAATGGTGGTCATGTCTACATGGTTGCTGTAAATAATGTATTTTATATATTTATCCGTCTGTCAAAATAAAAAAAAACTGCCATCTACTGCCTATAGTATCTTGCAGTGTAGGACATTGAAGGCCTGAGGAATTATGGCTGCCTGGCTAGTGCAGTCACCACAAACTGTACAGGTCAGGGTTTCTTCTTCTTCTTCTTCGTTCATCCGGAGTTTTTTTTTCGGATGTGATTGCGTTGTGCCTGTTTACAGCAGAGCTGCGTTCTTGCGCCGTTAGGCCGACACATCCGACTTCTGCGGGCATTTGTTGACCGGGTTAACCTTCCCGGGGGTTTCTTAGGACGTTTGACTCTCACTGTTGTGGTGTTATCCCCCATCCCAGCTGGTCCATATAGAACAGCCAAAGATCCTGGTCAGCCCTCAAGGGAAGGCAGGGGCAGACCATGGGCATTCCCCGCCATCCAAGGAGGCTTCCATAATTGCAGAGCCGATACATAGCGCTCTGGTACTGGGCTCACCCAAGGAATCGTCACGTCCTGCACATGGCTTCTTAGCCTCACTTCCGTATATTGGGCCTTCCGTTCACCATAGGCTGTTCTTCCGGAAACCAGAAGTATGCAGTCTGCAGATGACATCCACACAGTGAGCTTTCGATTCGGACTTTCCATGTAATGGATTTGCTATCCAAGCAATATTCCATTTCGTGCCACTAGGACACTTTTCCACCTTTTATGAAGTCCACACAGTGGGCTTTAGATACGGACTTTCCACGTAATGGATTTGCTATCCAAGCAATATTCCATTTCATGCCACTAGGACACTTTTCCACCTTTTATGAAGCCCACACAATGGGCTTTTGATTCGGACTTTCCACGTAATGGATTTGCTATCCAAGCAATATTCCATTTCGTGCCACTAGGACACTTTTCCACCTTTTATGAAGCCCACACAGCGAGCTTTCGATTTGGACTTTCCACATAATGGATTTGCTATCCAAGCAATATTCCATTTCATGCCTCTGGGTCTTCATGCACCTTTAAATGTCAACCTGTATGTAGTTAAAGTAAGCTGCGGTCAACTTGAGCTTGTTGATATCTCCATAGAGCTTGTCCTCAAATGAAGCAGGTGTGGGACAAAATATCTTTCTCTGTTCTGCATACGTTGGGCAATCCTGCAGCAAATGTTTTGCTGTCATTTTTCCAGTTCTACAATTACATTCATCGGTATCTCCTATCTTTAGTTTATTGAACAAGTGGTATTTCAGCCTGTTATGTCCTGTGCGGAGTCTGAAGATTGCTACTTGTTCTCTTCGGTCGAGTTTGTAATATGCATCATCCTTCTGATGGCCTGGATGCTCAGATTCCCATTTGGTTCTATAAGTGCTTTTTATCAACCTCTTTGCCTCATTATAGGTTATGTCTATGTCAGGCTGTGGTAGTCGTCCGCCCTCTTTTGCCAGTCTGTCAGCCTCTTCGTTTCCAGGTATACTGCAATGTGATGGGATCCACTGTATTACAACTTTTTTGGATTTCTGGCATAGACCATGGAGTGCTGCTCTTAGGTCAGTTAGTTCTGTGCTGTTATTGCTCTTGAGTATTGAGACAGCTGACTTTGCATCTGTGAAGATAGCTATTTGCTTCTCTTTATTTTCCTCCATCAGGAGCATTTCTGCTGCAGTTTTCAAAGCCTCTACCTCCGCTTTGAAGTTACTTGAAAATTTTCCAGTTGCCATTGAATGTGTTTTTTTCACTCCATTTTTTAAATTTAGGAGAATTCCTCCTCCTCCATTCTCTATTGAATTTTTGGCTGATCCATCTGTATATGCATGGGTCCAATTCCTGCTTGGGTAATGTTCTTTTATGTAGTTTAGGGTTATTTCTCTTCTTTCGGTTTCATGCTGAGTGTTCTTTTTCTCAATACCAGGAATGTTTTCTATCATCTCAGGCAGTTGCTGCTGTCTCCAAGCTGGGAACTTGTGTGCATTGTGTATGGGCTTGACTGTTGATATTTTAAGTATAGGATCTGCCCCTAATCCTTCGTTTTGCAGTTTCTACAAAGTTGCTACGCTTCAGTCTTCCCTTTCCAAAACCATTAAATCTGTTGTACATAGGGTGGTCTGTCAATCTTCTAAATTTTTCTGCTTGTTGCTGGGCTCTGCTATCTCTTCTATCCTGCATTGGTTGTAAACAAGTGATCTTTTCTAGTTCATTAATAGGCGTTGTCTTCAGGCTTCCAGTTATGATTCGCATTCCTTGGTTTTGGACTCTACTTATTTTGTTAAAGTTTGACTTAGCTGCTGTTGCCCAAGCTGCAATGCCATATTCCAGTACTGGCCTCACCCGTCCAGTATATAACTTCTTGAGAACTTTCTCATCTGCTCCCCACGTTGTACCAGCAAGCTTTTTCATGATTGCCATTCTCTGCCTTGCTCTTGTTCGATTTTTCTCAACCTGTGTCTTCCATGTCAGGCGACGATCAAAGGTGACTCCTAGATAGTTTGGATTTTCTTCATGGCGCAATATTTTTCCATTCAATACCAGCTTAGGTTGCTGAGTTTTATTTGAGAGGGAGAACACTGTGCATGTTGTTTTCTCCTCACTTATCTTCACTAGCCATGATTTTGACCAGTCCTCTAGCGCTAATAAGGCTTGCTGTATTCTGCTGTTAGCTGTACTAATATATTCTTCAGATGTCCATATGGCTAGGTCATCTGCAAAGGAGGATGTGTGTACTCTGGCTGGAAAATTTTCTGTGATGTCATTTATATATGCTAGGAATAATGTTGGTGAAAGAACTCCTCCTTGGGGGACACCTTGCTCCAGCAGCATCATTTTGCTTGTTTGTCCTTGTACTTTTGTCCTGGCAGTTCTGTTCTCAAGGTAGTGGCTGATCCATTTATACATTTTTCCACAAACATGCATGTTTTGCAGTTTTACTTTCAGTCCTTCCTTCCATACTTTATCAAATGCTTTTTCTAAATCTATCCAGACTGCTAGTGTGTGCTTTTTCTCTTGGAAGGCATCCTCTATTTCCTGAGCTATATAGGTTATTTGATCTTCAGTGGATCTGTATTTTCTGAATCCTGCTTGGTGTGGTGTTAAGAGTTTGTTTTCTTCCAGATGCCATGTTAGCCTGCCATTGATAATGCGTTCCATTAATTTTCCTACACAGCTAAGTAGACTGATAGGTCGATAGCCATTTGGTTCTTCCAGGTCTTTTCCTTTCTTTGGGACTGGTATTAGTATAGCTTCCTTCCATGCCTGTGGGACTATTCCTCTCTTCCAGCTGTTATTTAGGACTGCTAGTAGTTTCTTCTTTGCCTTGGTGCCTAGTCCTATTAGCATTTCATTTGTGATTCCATCCTTTCCTGGTGATTTCTTCTTTTTTAGGGTATTCATTGCCTGTTCCATTTCTTCCATTGTTAGATTTGCCATCATATATTCTGCTGCTGTCTCTGTATTTCTATGATGTATCTGTTTGTCTTTGATTGCTTTCTTCTGTTCGGTTGTAATATCAATGTGGTTTGCATTTGCATAGTGTTCCATTAGTGCATTTGCAGCCTTTTTGCCTGTAAGCAAGGCATTTCCTTGTTTAATTGTTATTTGTTTGTTTCTAGGTCCTTCATTGTTCATGGCTTTCACTAGTTTCCATAGTTTGTTTCCATCCCTGTCAAAATTCAGGTTTTCTGTTTTTTCCCTCCAACAATCTCTTGTTGTTTGATTTACTGTTCTTTTATATTTTGCTGAGATGGCTTTGAGAGAGATGTTTGCTTCAATTGTTTGTTCTCTCTCTGCTGTCTTCCTGGCATCTTCAACTTTGTCCTCCAAACTTTGTAGTTCTTCAGTCCAGTATGGTTTGTAATTTTTCCTCGCTCCTCTTGGAATGGACTCAGTGGCTGCCTGTATTATCGCTCTGTTTAGACTTTCCACCATTTGCTTTATGTTGCCATATCGTGTATTTATGTTTTCACAATATTTGTCTGTTAGTATGGCAAATCTGTCCCAATCTGCTCGTTTGTAATTCCAGCAGGGGCAAGGGCTTTTGCTCCTGTGGAACATACTCCATATTCATTTCAAGCTTGATTGGTCTGTGGTCACTACCTGCTAATTGGTCCAGCACATGGCGATCAATTTTGTGGAGGATGTCTCCTGTGCAGAAAGCTAAGTCTGGAGTAGAAGTGGTAAGCCATCTTCTGGAGTAGAAGCTCGGTGTGTCATCCGCTTTGTTGAGTAGATGGAGATTTGAGTCTATTTCCCAGTCCTCCAATTCATCTCCTCTTTTGTCAGTATCTGGGTATCCCCATCTTTCTGAACGGCTATTAAAGTCTCCGACAATAATGCAGTTTGTGTCAGTTATTTTCATGTTTGAGAGTGTAAGGTCCTTATCTGCTGGGCTATACAGATTGTAGATTCTTATTTTCACGTCCTTTATCATTATATCAACACCTATAATTTCCGTTTGGTTGTTAGAGATCACAGATACTTCGCTGCAAGGTATTGTATTTCGTGTAAGTATTAGAACTCCTCCTTTGTGTCCTTCGCGGTCGAAACGTGTGGCCTGATATCCTCTGACTGAGAATTTGTGATTGGCGTTGAGGTGTGTCTCTTGAATGCATGCCACATCTATTCTATCTTTATGAAGACGCTGTGTTAGGGAGTCTTTCTTCTTGTAAACTCCTTCGGCATTCCACTGTAGTATGTTGAGTGTCCGGGGTATTTGGTCAATAGCTCTTAACCTACTCCTCTGTGCCTTGACTCCACAGCACAGGGGAAGGTGACCACCAGTAGTCATGGGTGGACCCCCTCGAGGCAGGGGGCCCGGCACTATCACCGCCTGATGGGACTTCACGGGATTAGCACCATATCAATTAATTTTGATTTGTGACATCATGAATTAAGTTACGTTGTACTGCTTTGTCAAGCCTGTGGCTCAGTACATCCGATTTCGACAAGCATTTATTCGGGATGCTTTCCCTAGCCTTTGACTGTCCCCAGTCTACCTACAAGGCAGCAGGTTTCACGTTGCACTGCTTTGTCAAGCCTGTGGCTCAGTACATCCGATTTCGACAAGCATGTATTTGGGGTGCTTTCCCTAGCCTTTGACTGTCCCCAGTCTACCTACAAGGCAGCAGGTTTGTGTGTCTCTTCGTCTGGTCCCTCTCCCTTGACCTGTCCGACATGGGTGGCCCTACCAGTAGCTGTGCTACCGTCGGCATAGCTCTTGGGGTCATTGGGACGCACAAGCCCCTCTACCTCGTCACGGTGGACACACAGCAGAGGGGGGTCAGGGTTTTATTTTTGCCATCTGCAGAAAAAATCCACACCTTACGAGAATATATCCACACCTTACGAAGGATTTAAACCCTGAAGGAGAAACCGTCATTCTAGCTACTTGGGCAGCTGCTATACATTTATCAACTGCCTAGAACATATACTGTCATAAGCGCTCCAGGCTCCTTCCATAGATTACACACAGACATCTCAGCACAGAGCACAAACTCCATAGCAACAGTGGGTATCCAGTGCGTGTATTCCAGAAAACACACTTGTTATAAATAAACTTTTGTGGGTAGCTTTCTGATATTGAAGTTTAGCCTGGGCAGCAGCCTGCTGTGGTCAGTTTCCAGCTGTCAATGGATATTTAACGTCTGTAGCATCCACATGCCAGCTCTCTGGCGAAGGGTTTACAAACAAAATTCATAATACCATGTCCCGCATTCGAAACACAGCTGCGAGCGATTTGGCAGCACACTGCCTTGCATTGGGCTTCATACAGTGGTATGAGTGCCAGTTGTTTAGAAAGTAATGGCAAACTACTGAACGTAAACTTGCCAAGAAATCACAAACACCCCAAAAATGCTAGGGTTGACTGCGACATCCTGTAAAGGACGTGCAACTAAAAAAAAAAAAGCATCCACATGCACCTTCCTAGGTTTTCACCCTTATCTGAGATGGCTAGATATGTGATCAGGATGTGCCACAATCAGGAGGAGTATACCGTCAAGCTGGATATGAACCCTACCTGTCTGCTGATGTTATTGGTGGATGTCTTGCCTCTAAGCCAGTCCTCCCTCAATAGGTCTAGAGATTGTGAAGAGAGCTCTCCAGGCAATACTCTCAGTGTGATGTTTCAAGTATAGTTCCTGAACACTCGCTGAGTGTGATGTGTTTATTTTTCTTCTTCCTTTTATTTTGTGTGTGTTTGGGTGGAATATTGATTGCTGTGGCAAGCCTTCCTGGCTGGTTGCCTCCATTTTCAGCATGTTATTTTGCTAGGGTAGGCTGGTCTTGCTCTAGTTTAGATACATATGGATGTACAAATCTAGAGCAGTCTGGTTTTGCAGTGCCAGAGGCTCAGCGTTGCTACCTGTCCTGTTAGTTTAAACAGTTCCACCACGTGTAGGCCATGATCTGGGCTTTTGCATCATCAGAGGTGATGAATGCACACACTTTGGGCGGTATCTGGTCATAGTTGAGAGCTCAACCTTAATTCTACCTCTGGTTGTGACACGTAAATGGAACCTGTGATGTATTTAACATCTAGGCCTTGAGTTCTCGGGGCTGCTCAGATAATACTATCAGTAACTTTGTGAGGTGTGTTTCAAGTGTAGTCCTCGAGCAGTCACTGACTGCTCAATCAACACTCTTGGTGGCTTTGTGTGATGGTTTCAAATGTAGTCTTTGAAGTGTCACTGGCTGCCCAATCAACACTTATCAGTGGCTTTGTATGATATGTTCAAGTGCAGTCCTTGATCCCTCACTGACTGCTCAAACAAAACTATCAGTGGCTTTGAATGATATGTTCAAGTGTAGTCCTTGATCCCTCACTGACTGCTCAAACAACACTATCAGTGGCTTTGAATGATATGTTCAAGTGCAGTCCTTGATCCCTCACTGACGGCTCAAACAACACTATCGGTGGCTTTATATATGTTCAAGTGCAGTCCTAGATCCCTCACTGATGGCTCAAACAACACTATCAGTGGCTTTGAATGATATGTTCAAGTGTAGTCTGCAAGCCCTTACATGCTGGTCAAACAACACTATCGGTGGCTTTATATATGCTCAAATGTAGTCCTTGATCCCTCACTTACTGCTCAATCAACACTATCGGTGGCTTTATATATGCTCAAGTGTAGTCCTTGATCCCTCACTGACTGCTCAATCAACACTAACAGTGGCTTTGTGTGATATGTTCAAGTGTAGTCCTTGATCCCTTACATACTGCTCAAACAACACTGTCGGTGGCTTTGTATGATATGATCAAATGTAGTCCTTGATCCCTCACTGACTGCTCAATCAACACTATCAGAGGCTTTGTCTGGTATGTTCAAGTGTAGTCCTTGATCCCTCACTGAATGCTCAAAAATACGATCGATGGCTTTGTATGATGTGTTCAAATGTAGTCTTCGAGTTCTCACTACTCACTCGGCATCATTGCTTTAGAGTACTGCTGGTCATACAGAAGGTCTTGATCCTTTCTTCTTCACCTCTCATTCTTGTCATGACCACTGGTCTTCTCCCATTCTGGGTTTCATTAATGGTTTTCATTAAAACTGATTAACGTACAAGCTCAAGCTTAGGCAGAGTATTTGTTTAAAATATAAGAAGTTCCAGTTCAACAACCAAAATGATTGCTCAGATATATTTTGAATCCATCAGGGATCATTCCTGCCAAATTTCTTATTTACCAGTGTGTGAAGTTTTTTTTAAACATAAGATCATTAATATTTTAATAGCTAGAATCATATCTGGCATAGTGTTTTATTTGTTTTGTATTTTTTGGTTTTTATTTTTATGTGCGGTTAGAGCCTAGAATGATGACTTTTAAAAGCACATTTGTCATATGCATGTATGATCTCCATACTGTGCCAGGGATATTTATCTTTGCTACTGGTGCCAGTGTTTGTGCCAGTGGCATTTAAATGTGCCAGCTGTATCAGAACACTGAGCTGATCCACGACTCTGATCCTCCTCACTGTATTCTTCTTCTTCTTCTTCTTCTTCTTCTTCTTCTTCTTCTTCTTCTTCTTCTTCTTCTTAGACCCAATACTATATTTCCCATTTGTCTTCATAGATGTAAACTACTGAACATAAACTTCCAAGACATCACAACAGCAAAATATGCTGGTGTTGACGACATGATATGCAACTAACTTTTTTAGCTTCATAGATGTAAAAGGGTTACTTTTCTTATCTTTATGTTTTAGTGACAGGTAGTCAAATGTTTTATGAGAGGTTTTACGTTTAAGTAGAGTTATCCCTGTTTTATGCATTCCATTGACAACAAGTTTTGATGACAGTTTTCCTGCTGTCATGATCTCATAAATCTGTCAGCAGATATACACTTGTTTACACCTGCGTTTGAATCTGACAGTGACCTCCTGTATGATCAGACACAATGTCTGTAAAGTCATCAGGCCATCACCTCCAAGTAAATATATAAAAGCATTTGCTATTTCTAGAAAAATCTGGTATGTTGCATTGTAAACTAAAAACAACTCTTAAATTTTGAAGTTAGTACAGCTTAGTACCATTTAGAATGAAACAAACATTTGCTAGTATATACAATCTATCATTGAACGACTAGATTTCAAGAATTGAGCTGATATGGCAGAATCACTAAAATGAAATTAATGGAAATTCTTAGAAAATTAAAGGGACACTCTAAAAGAAGAAGAAGATAGTCTCATTTGAAATGAGGCATGGAAGTTTGAGAGGTGAAGTAAAGTACAGTATTATATTCTTCTGACGTAATGTCACAATTTTGAGTTACAGCCAAGTTTTGAGTGGAACATGTTTTCTTTTTATTAAATAAATTTACACACTCAAATACTAATAAACATTTCACTTGTTAAATTTTTTTATCTTTTTGTACTGGCAAGAAACCCATCAAATTTGTTCTGATCTTGTTGTGTGTATTTTTCAATAAGGAAGAAGTAGTGCATTATTAGCAGATACACCTTCCTTTGGTTTGAATATATAATCATTTGATGGGGTTCAAGGTCAATTATATATAATGTACGTAATGGTCTATTTTCCATTTTAATGTAATTATTTTGCATTGTTGAATTACAATTTTATTTGTTTCTTGGCTAGTTTTAGCTAAGTATTTTGTTCCTTTTGTAATTTATTTTACAAACTGCATTCAAGAAAAAGTCATTTGCTCATTATTTCAATACTATGTTTGTATTTGGTCATTGGTTTTTGCCCACAGGTATGGTATTCAGGAAATTATTGTTTTATTTATTCACTGCTTGTGTTCCAAGATTTACAACAATGATAGCAGAAATGTTGGTCAGATTATAATCATTTCTTTTTCTCTGCCATGTGGGAAGACTAACTGGGTCAACAAGAAGTTCATAAATAAATTAACATATACTGTTTGATTAGCCTGATGGTGAGGGACACTGGTAATAGGGAAAGCTAATCAACACAACAATAATCACTCTAGTGCATTAGAAGTAGGCATGGACTACACTTGAGTTCAAAGTTAGTGAACCATAAAAAAGATGTATACATTTAGCCTTTTCCCTTTTAAATATACTGCACTCACAAATTTTCGCAAGATTTATAGTCTGCCATGAGATTGTTCTGTTAATCCTTCAGGAGCTGAAAGTATTGATTGGCATTTGTAGAACAGGTGTATGGCTGGCCAAACATCGTGTTCATTTGGAAACGGTACTTGTCAAGTGAAATAAAGGACACTTGTACATTGCCTAGAGGTGTTTTGTGTACATGATGCTAGTCCCATGTTTTTATAGCACTGGATCAGCACTGGATAGGTCACTGCTTCCCAGGACATAGCCTTGTATCTATTTTAGGCTGGACCTGGGAGCCCAGGTGCATTTAAAAGATCTGCCTTAATGGGGATTCAAACAGACGATCCCTTGGCTAGTCAAGCATGCCAGCCACTGCGCTACTGTTGCTCTCCCTCATTTGGAGGTGGTGGATTTTAATCCTGTGTGCCTGTAACTTTCATTCATTTCTGTTGTCTAGTGCATTTTCTGGTACCTAACTCCTTTGTTTTTTACTCATCATATTGTCTGTTTTGTCTATATTGTCCGTGGTGGTAGTCTGTGTGGTCGTCTGTTTGGTAGCAGAGATCTCGGTGGTGGTGGATGTCGTGTTAGTAGAGAAAATCCCATCGCCACCTGAAAAGTCAGCTGCGGGTGAAGGAATGTCACCCAGAAGATAGCTACCAAATTCAAGGGTTCATCCATTTTGATAAAATCACCTGTATAACCGTCGTGAACTTTTTCGGGTATACGCGATGGGGATTTGTTGTTGGGCTCACACATTGGGAAAATCAGTGTTTGGCACACATTTTGGGGATCCTGTGTTGGGCACACACTTTGGGGATTCAGTGTTGGGCTTACACATTGGGGATTTGATGTTGGGCACTTACATTGGGGATTTGGTGTAAGGCACGTGTTGGGCACACACTTTCGGGATTTGGTGTTGGGCACCCACGTTGGGGATCTGGTGTTGGGCACACACGTTGGGGATCTGGTGTTGGGCACACACGTTGGGGATTCGGTTTTGGGCTCACATGTTGGAGTTTTGGTGTTGGGCACACACTTTGGGGATTGGTGTTGGCACACATGTTGGGTATTTGGTGTTGGGCATACACATTGGGGATTTGGTGTTGAGCACACACATTGGGGATTTGGTGTTGGGCTCATGCAGGGATTTAGTGTTGAGCACACACGTTGGGGATTTGGTGTTGGGCTTACACATTGGGGATTCTTCTTCTTCTTCTTCTGCGCTCATCCAGAGTTGTTGGTTTTTTTTTGACGTGATTACGTTGTGCCTGTTTACAGCAAAGCTGCGTTCTTGCGCCGTTAGGCCGACACATCCAACTTCTGCGGGCATTTGTTGACCGTGTTAACATTCCCAGGTTTTTTTTTAGGACGTTTCTCACTGTTGTGGTGTCATCCCTCATCCCAGCTGGCCCATTTAGAACAGCTGAAGACATAATGGTCAGCCCTCAAGGGAAGGCAGGGGCATACCATGGGCATTCCCCGCCATCCAAGGAGGCTTCCATAATTGCAGAGTCGACACATAGTGCTCTGGTACTGGGCTAACCCAAGGAATTATCACGTCCTGCACATGGCTGCTTAGCCTCACTTCCTTCTTCTTCTTCTTCTTTTGTTCGCTTGAAATATGTCTTTAACTGCAATGTTGTCTCTTGTATGAATTTAACTGTCTTTTTTAGTTCACACAGCGGTCCATAGAGTTTATCTTCCACTGTCGTCTCTCTAGGCCAGAAGGTTTGCCTAGATATGTTATATCTTGGGCAGTCTTGGAGTATGTGCTCTGTTTTCTGTGACTGCCAATCCACATGTGCACATGGCTGTTTCACCAATCTTGAATTTTGTATACATGTGGTTGTGTAATCTATTGTGTCCTGTTCTGAGGTGCAGAATAATGACTTGTTCTGGTCTATCCATAATGTGGTAGTCATCTTGTGCAGGTTTTGGTGGCTTTCTGACTGATTTGATCATTCTTTTCTTTTGGTGGTATGTAACGGGCACATCAGGCTGTTCTTCTTTGACTCCTTCCTTAGCCAGTTGATCAGCTCTCTCGTTTCCGGGTACTCCACACTGGGATGGTATCCACTGTATGGTGACCTTATGCTGACTGCTAAGTTCAGAAAGTAGTGTCCCCCTCTCTCTCTCTCTCTCTCTCTCTCTCTCTCTCTCTCTCTCTCTCTCTCTCTCTCTCTCTCTCTCTCTCTCTCTCTCTCTCTCTCTCTCTCTCTCATCATGTTCCTCTTGTACCTTGCGGTGTCGAGGTGAAGTATAAACTTCGTGAGAGTGCCAGATTATGGGCTTCATATATCGATATTCCCATGGACTCTGCTATTCCCTCCGTCCAACGTTTACGTGGTCGGCCTCTTCCTCTGTTTCCATCTAGTCTGTACATCATTGCTTGTTGTGGTATGCTGTTGACTGGTAATCTACTTGCATGGCCAAACCTTTTGACTTGCTGCTTTCTAATAAAATCTAGTGCTGCTTTAATCCCCCACTTTAGTCCTGATTTCTTCATTTCTGATCTTATCTCTTCTTGATACGTTGAGTATTCTTCTCAGGAACCTCATCTCTGTTGTTGTGAATTTTCTTTTCTCTTTTTCTGTCATTGTCCAGGTTTGGCATTGGTAGCATAGAGTTGGCAGGAAGACTGTGTTGTAAAGTGCTTTCTTAGTAGTTACTGATACATGTTTGTTCTTTAGTATTGGTGCCATTTGTCCAATGAGTTGATTTGCCTTATTGCACCTATTTTCGATCTCGTCTTCTGATCTGCCATTTAATGATATTATACTTCCCAGGTACTTGAAACTCTTCACTTGTTTCAAGGGATGTTCGTTTAGGTGAATTGTTGTTGTTTGTTCTTCTTTAGTTATAGCCACTACCTCTGTTTTGCTTGTGCTAATTTTCATGTTATGTTCCCTACACATTTCATTTAGACTATTCATGTGGTCTTGTAATTCAGCTTCTGATTTTGCTATTAGTGCTTGGTCGTCCGCAAACAGGAGTTCTCTAATGGTTAGATTTGCAGATGGTTCTTCTTCTGTGTTCTCGTCATGCGGTATTCTTGCTATCTCTGCTTGGCTGGTTTCTTTACATATGTTATGTATATATGTTATGAACAAGAGAGGGGATAGGACACAACCTTGTACTCCAGATCTTATGGTGAAGGGTTCTGAGTGTCCTCCAGTTGCTCTCACTATGCATTCACTGTTGTATAAACTTCTACATAGGTTTGTTAGATGTGTACTCATTCCATATTGTTTAAGGAAATTCCACAACTTGTTTCTATCTACTCTATCGAATGCCTTTTCTTGGTCGACAAAGGCTAAGTAGAGTTTCATTGAATTCAATTGATTTTTCTATAAGTTGTCTAAAAGCAAAAATTGCATCTGTGCATCCTTTGTTTTTCCTAAATCCAAGTTGTGTTTCGCTTAGCTGGGGTTCTAAAGTAGTTTGTAATCTTTTTTCAAGAATTTTGCAAAATATTTCCCCAGTATGACTCAACAGTGTCCTCAGTACTGGCAATTTCCCAGACAGGAGCGCCTCGAGTACTGATTTTGCATCTGTCAATAGCACCACAGGTTGTGTACCATTGCTGGTATTTAGTAATTTCTCTGTTGCTATCTTGATTGCCTCAATTTCAGCATCATAGTTATGGCAGTACATTCCTGTCAGTACTCTGGCTGTGTCACTAGTGTTATTTGGGTATTCTATGTACACGCCCGCTCCTCCATTTCGAACAGCATTTTGTGCTGACCCATCTGTGTAGACTCGGATCCAGAGGCCCTGTGGGTATTATTCATCAAGGAAGCTGAGAGTGGCTGTTCTGCACTGCACACTTTTCTGTTCTTCCTTGTCAAATATTCCTCTCACTTTTGTCTGGATTTGTAATGATAGTCTATATTTATCTTTCCATGGAGTTCGCTCTGGAATAGTTGTTAGGGGGATACCAACTGTGGGCAGATCGTGGTTTCTCTGCAGAGTCATTTGGCCTGGTGGATAAAATTACTTCTTTTCAACCGCCCCATAGCTAGGTTGTCAAATCTGTTCTTCATAGGGTGGCCTGACAAGCTGAGGAACTTTTCTGCTTGTATTAACGTTTTCGCATCTCTGCGCTCTCTCAGTGCTTGTTTCCTCCACATCTTCTCCATTTGCACTATAGGGGTTGATCTGATCCCTCCTGTGGTGATTCTAAGTGCTTGATTTTGCACCTTGTCCAGCTCTTGTAGTGTGGTTTTTGATGCCGAACACCATGCA
Organism: Cepaea nemoralis; assembly: GCA_014155875.1. Classification (NCBI taxonomy): domain Eukaryota; kingdom Metazoa; phylum Mollusca; class Gastropoda; order Stylommatophora; family Helicidae; genus Cepaea; species Cepaea nemoralis. Next base: position 151,152 of record JACEFZ010028514.1, on the reverse strand, counting down.
GTTGACCCGTATTCCAGGTGTGGTTGTATGCTCTGTTGATAAACTTTGCTAAGTATTTTCCCACTGGCTCCTAAGTATTTTCCACTTAGCTTTCTCAGGATGGCTATTTTCCTTCTGGCTTTTGCTACTGCTTTGTTGATGTGCTTTCTCAATTTCAGCCTGTATCAAATGTTACTCCAAGGTATGTTGGTTCTTTATCTTCTCTTAGGGGTGTTCCATTTATCTGGATGATCCCTGCCTTTTGTTTTGGAGAGAGGGTAAATAGAGTGGTGCTGCACTTGTCAGTGTTTATGCTGATACACCATCTATTTGCCCATGCAACAAATGTATCTACAGCTCTTTGTATCAATCTGATGGCCACTGATGCATGTTAAATTGTGCTCCATAGAACCAGGTCATCGGCATACATTGCCACTTTAATTCCATGCGTTAGATTAGCAACAAGATCATTGATGAAGATTAGAAAAAGTGTGGGGGACAAGACTCCGCCCTGGGGAACACCGTGACGCAGTAGTACTTTCTTGCTCTTGAGTCCGTCTATCTGTACTCGGGCTCTTCTGTTGTGCAAGTATGCTTTCACCCATTTGTACATTCTTCCATTGACTTTGCAGTTTCTCAGTTTCTTCATCAGACCTTCTTTCCAGACTTTGTCAAAGGCTTTCTTCAGATCTATCTATGCTGCAAGCACCAGCTTCTTCTCTTGGAATGCATCCTAATTTCTTGAGAGAGGTAGGCTGTCTGATCTTACGTAGAGTAGCACTGCCTAAAGCCAGCCTGCTGTGGCACAAGGATGTTTTTACTTTCAATGTACCACTGCAGTCTGTGACTGATGATGCGCTGCAGTGTTTTGCAGAGACAGCTGGTGAGGCTAACTGGTTTGTAGCTAGAGGCAATGGAACTATCTTTCCCTGATTTTAGGAGGGGTGTCATGATTGTTTCTCTCCAGACTTGTGGAACACTGCCTAGGTCCAACTGTTATTGAAGATCTGCAACAGCTTTGCTTTGGCCTCTGTTCCTAGGTTTCTGATCTTTTCATTGGAGATACCATCAGTTCCTGGTGACTTTCTCATTTTCAGTTTTAATATGGCTAGCTCCAGTTCGCTGATTGTGATGGGTGCCTCCAGAATCTCATGTACTATTTCCTTCTGTCCTGTATGTTGCCGTTTTTCTCGAATCTCTTGTTGTTTCTCTGGACTAATTTTGATATTGTTATCTTGTGCGAATGAGTCCGCAAAATGATCAGCTGCTTGCTTTCTTGTTAAGATGTTTCCATCTTTATGTAGTGCAATTTTTAAGTTTTGAATTTTAAAAATTTCCTTGTGCCTTTTTCAAAGTTCAAAGACTCCATTTTCTCCTGCCAGCTTTTCCGTCTGGCCTGCAGCTTGGCCCTTCGAAATTTGGCTTTTGCGTGCTGGAATTTATTGTGGTGCTCTTGGCTGGGTCTGGCCTCTGCTTGCTTTCTACACACTTCCACATCATTATGCAACTGTTCCAGTTCACTACTCCAGTAGGGTTTATATTGTTTACGGGCTCCTCTTGGTACTGTTTCTCGCGCTGCCTGTATTATGCGTTTCCCAAACTCTTAACTACTTTATTTATGTCTTTCTCAGTGTTAAGGATTCTAACCAGTATGCTGGTGTGATGCTTGTACATTGCCCAGTCTGCTTTCTTGTAGTTCCACCTCGAGAGGGTGCTGCTTTCACTTACAAGCTCATTTTCTACAGTTAAAAAGACTGGCCAGCGGTCACTGCCATCGAGTTGTTTCTCAACAAGTCATGTAATGTTCCACTCTAGGTCTGGTGAATGAAAAGCCAGGTCAGGTGTAGTTGTAGTGTGCCATGATCTCGAGTAGAAAGTATGTGGGTCGGATGGCTTGTTAATCAAGATGAATCTATTCTCATCCTGCCAGTCGTCCAGTCTCTCTCCTCTCTGGTCCATGTGATCACAGCCCCAGCTCTGCGAGTGGCTGTTAAAATCGCCGCACACAATCTTTTTTTTTTCTTTTAATGGTAGTGTGTCCAGTGCCTGTGGGCGGTCACTTGGACAGTAGTAATTGATCAGATGTAGGTCTGTATTGCCTGTATTGAGTTTAAGTGTCTGATACTCAGCCCCTTCCATGTAGACTTCGATTTGGGAAGCAGTGATGTTATTTTTTTACAAGGGTCAGTATCCCACTTTTTCGTCTGTCCTTTCAGTCAGATCGGTAACACTGGTAGCCTCTGATTTTGAAAGCTATATTTTCATTGAGGTGAGTTTCTTGCATTGCAAGCAACATAGTTTACTTTTTCTTAGTCCAAGATGTTTTCTAATTCTATTTTTTTTTTATTTGGGTTGCTGACTCCCTCCGCACTGCAGTGCATTATTTTAAGTCTTTGTTTAGTATGGCCAGCCGTTCTATTCTCAGGTCCCCTGGCTCCACAGGACATCTGAGAAGGACCTCCAGTAGTTGTGGTTGGACCCTTTCGAGACATAGGGCCCAGTACTGCACCTGCTTGGGGGTCTAAAGCAGGGTGAGCACCATAACATTTAGCAGTAGTCTACAAATTCCATTTTGCGTAATTGCGTAGCATCCTGATTTCTGGGGTGCACCTCCTGGCTGGTTGCCTTCGTCTTAAGCACCTTTCTTTTGCTAGAGCAAACTGTGGTCTCACTCGAGTTCAGATGTGTACGCGCGCACACACGTGTCTGCACATGCATGTACGTGCATACACATCTAGCGCATACTGGTTATTTTTCAGTGCCAGAAACTCGCTGTCGTCCCTTCTGTTAGTTAAAACAGTTCCGCCACATGAAGGCTAGGAGTTGGACTTTTGCTGCAGGGGTTATGTATTCATGAGCCATTGGGGTATTTAAGTAAGGTTGGGCGCTCACCTCAATACTGCGCCCTGGCTACATGCAGCAACATTTGGAACCAGCCTCACTTCCATATTTTGAATAACGAAGACACAAACAATAGATTGCATGATTTATTGCCTGGCATATTTCGCTGCATCTCGTCAGGTACATACTGCAGAAATCACACAACATACGTGAATTAATTAGATAAATCCTTCAAACTGAAATATGCACAGTAATGTTGATTGTCTACCACGGTAATTTTACGGCTTACGAAGGTTGATTATAGCTTCAGCAAACTTTAACAATCGACTGCTTTGTGTGTTGAACAACACACGGAAGGCACTGTCTCTTTCAACCACGTGACCGCTCTCGAGCACATGTCTCCCGACCGATGAAGCCGGACTGTTCCTGTGTGTCGGCCTGCCTAGGCTATCATCTTCTGTGTGTAGTATCTTGTCCACCCAATTCGGAATATGTTCTGAAACCCTGCAATGTAACTGTCGCTCAATTCTGCCTATGTAGATGGCCTCGCATCTGCATGTACATTGGGAAATACAATTTGATTTGGCATTTTCGTTATTCAAATTCATCACGGGAAAACATTGTTTTGAATCACTTCCATATATTGGGTCTTCCATTCACCACAAGTTGTTCCTCCGGAAACCAGAAGAATGCAGTCTGCAGATGACATCCACACAGTGAGCTTTCAATTCGGACTTTCCACGTTATGGATTTGCTATTCACGCACTATTCCATTTTGTGCCACTAGGACACTTTCCACCTTTTATGACGCCCACATAGTAAGATTTCGATTCAGACTTTCCACGTAATGGATTTGCTTTCCAAGCAATATTCCATTTCGTGCCACTGGGACGCTTTTTCCACCTTTGATGACGCCCACACAATAAACTGTTGATTCGGACTTTCCACGTAATGGATTTGCTAGCCAAGCAATATTCCATTTCATGCCTCAGGAACGCTTTTGATACCGACATACCTCTGGTATGAAGTGTGGCAGTCTAAGCACTTCTTCATGCACCTTTAGATTTCAACCTGAATGTAGTTAAAGTAAGCTGCGGTAAACTTGAACTTGTTGATATCTCCATAGAGCTTGTCCTCAAATGAAGCAGGTGTGGGCCAAAATATCTTTCTCTTTCCTGCATATATTGGGCACTCCTGCAGCAAATATTTAGCTGTCATTTTACCAGTTCCACAATTACATTCATTGGCACCTCCTATCTTTAGTTTATTGAGCAAGTGGTATTTCAGCCTGTTATGTCCTGTGCAAGGTCTGAAGGTTGCTACTTGTTCTCTTCGGTCGTGTTTGTAATATGCATCATCTTTCTGGTGGCCTGGATGCTCTGATTTCCATTTGGTTCTATAAGTGCTTTTTATAAACCTCTTTGCCTCATTATAGGTAATGTCTATGTCAGGCTGAGGTAGTTGTCCGCCCTCTTTTGCCAGTCAGGCTCTTCATTTCCAGGTATACTGCAATGTGATGGGATCCACTGTATTACAACTTTTTTGGATTTCTGACATAGTCCATAGAGTGCTGCTCTTAGGTCTGCTAGTTCTATGCTGTTTGTGCTCTTCAGTATTGAGACAGCTGACTTTGTATCTGTTAAGATAGCTATTTGCAGCAGAAGACAGGAATTGACATGCCGATTATTATGGACTTTTACTATTACTCATGTTTACACTATTTATTTGACAATGATGTTTTAATTACGAATAAGCCCTAATGTAAGCATTGTTGCAAGATCTGCATGTATTCTAGCAATTGGCTGCAGAAAATCATCATTGCAGACTTTAGTTTTCAATAACTGCAGATTACGCCAATACAGCTGCTTGACACTATCATTGTTCTTGTCATTTTTAAGCAGTTTCTTCTTCGTCGTTCATCCGGAGTTCTTTTTAGGATGTGATTGCGTTGTGCCTGTTTACAGAAGAGCTGCGTTCTTGCGCCGTTAGGCCGACACATCCGACTTCTGCGGGCATTTGTTGACCGGGTTAACCTTCCCGGGGTTAAGCAGTTTTACATACAGAATTAATTGATGACAGCATCTCTTGTACATCTGAGGTGAGAGAATGGACACCTTCATCACCGGTTGCATCAAAATCACCCTTGTGTAATGCGGTGAGCATAGGATGTAATTCGCAAAGCGGGATTAACAGGCTAGTCAAATTTGTACCTGGCAAAGCGCTAATCCACAAACGCTTGTAATGGATTTGTGATCTTCTCCTCTGATGTCTTTGTAGAGGTTGAATGCTGTTTTATAATTTGTCTCAATTTGTTGTTTCAAATCTTCAATACGTGATTGTTTTTCACATCTATTTGCCTCAATCTGCATCACTATGGCCAGGTAAAGATGGATGTTAGCTGAACAGATCTTGCTCGCCTTCACATGCTCTTCCCTGGGGTCTGTGAAACAGTAGGACAACGACCTTTGTGCCATCTTGTGTATGTCCCGAAGTTCCTTGTCTGTGATCTCATCAATGGGCCAAGCTAGGTTAAGTTTTATCATCTTCGAATAATGAGACCTCAGTCGTTGATTCACACCTCTCTCTTTAGCCCTGCCATCCTTGAAATAGGTCAAACTTTTCTCAAACCAATACACCATCTTCGATAAATATTCCTTCTGTTCAAGGAAGGTGAACTCATCCGGAGAATCTTCAAGGGCTGCCGCAGCTATATCATGCAATATTGCTAGTAGACACAGTTGTCTCCAGCCATGTTCCTGTCACCAATTTCTTCAAACATTTTGAAAGCTTTTAGCAAGTTCTCTAGATGGCTGGATGGCTGCAAAGCTTTCCTTCTTGACGACTTTCTCTTTACAGATCTTCAGCTGCCTAATTTCGTGAAGGAAGCTGCATGGCTTTCCTTTAATTGATCTATGATGGACTGCTGCTGTTTCAGCAAGACTGGCATCTTGAAGGCTTGCTGATAAACCCAGGCGTGTTTAGGTTCTGCCAAAATAGATTTTGCAGCGGTCAGAATGTCTGCCTGTTCTTCATCTAGTTCCTCAGTCTTTTTGGTGAAGCCTTGTCATTTTTAAGGAGATGCATACCTTGGCAGCCAGAATCATGATCATCAAAAATAATTCACTGTTTTAATTTTGTCCATTGAAATAATCTATTTGCAACTGCGTGGATTCAAAGCTGTAAACAGCAGAATGTAGTTGTTTCATTGTAATGCTTGCTGTATTTCTTTAGCTCATAAGATTCTTTGGCCAAGACGAAGTATGTGATTGCAGACTTTTTTAACAGAAAAGACAAAGCCTCAGAATGCCAGATCTATCTTCCTTGCTTCTTACTGTTGTCCACACAGTTTAACCCCTTGCGTATATGAGAAAGCGCATTACAACATCTTACCACGACCTTTGTTGGCCACACATGTTGGGGATTTGGCGTTGAGCTTGAACTCTTCTCCAGGCTTCATGTCTCAGCATACCCTTTGTAAACAGCTGCTTAACGGCCAAGGCTTGTTGATGTTGTAGTGAGTGGTCATCTGGATCTTCTTCTTCATAGAGATCTGTGGGTGGATCAGACATTTTACCATTCTCTTGCCACACTTCAATGAATGACTTGTCAGGTACCCACAGGTCGCTGAAGTGGAAGTATGCTTCAGCACACACCTAAGCATGTTTGTTATCAAGTAATGTTAAGCAGTGCTCAAATAAAACTTTAGCATCTGCCATTCGCCTCTGGTTTGTCGTCATTACATTCACAGCCACTCTGTGAAAGAGCAATCTGGCTGGTGTTATGAATGGGTTGTCTCCCTCAACCATTTCATTTTTGCAGACATCTGTAAGGTTGTAAAGCTTGAAAATGTGATCTTTTTCACTTTTATATAACCAGTAGGTATTTCCTTCTAATGCTGTCTTGTTTCTAATAAAATACATTGTATTTTGAGCTATTTCGTATACTTCATTCTCATCTAAAGAATCTGCTAGAATTGACATGTCTTCAGGGTGCACGACATCATCTGTCATGGATTCTGCCATGCTGTCATATCGTGTATTTATGTTTTCACAATATTTGTCTGTTAGTATGGCAAATCTGTCCCAATCTGCTCGTTTGTAATTCCAGCGAGGCAAAGGCTTTTCATCCCGTGGAACATACTCCATATTCATTATAAGCTTGATTGGTCTGTGGTCACTACCTGCTAACTGGTCAAGCACATGGCAATCGATTTTTTGGAGGATATCTCCTGTGCAGAAAGCTAAGTCTGGAGTAGAAGTGGTAAACCATCTTCTAGAGTAGAAGCTCGGTGTGTCGTCCGCTTTGTTGAGTAGATGGAGATTTTAGTCAGTTTCCCAGTCCTCCACTTCATCACCTCTTTTTTTAGTTTCTGGGTATCCCCATCTTTCTGAACGGCTATTAAAGTCTCCGACAATAATGCAGTTTGTGTCAGTTATTTTCATGTTTTAAAGTGTAAGGTCCTTATCCGCTGGGCTATACAGACTGTAAATTCTTATTTTCACATCCTTTATCATTATATCATCACCTATAATTTCTGTTTGGTTGTCAGAGATCACAGATACTTTGCTGCAAGGTATTGTATTTCGTGTAAGTATTAGAACTCCTCCTCTGTGTCCTTTGCGGTCGAAAAGTGTGGCCTGATATCCTCTGAGAATCTGTGACTGGCGTTGAGGTGTGTCTCTTGGATGTATTGCCACATCTATTCTGTCTTTATGAAGACGCTGTGTTAGGGAGACTTTCTTGTTATAAACTCCTTCGGCATTCCACTGTAGTATGTTGAGTGTCCAGGGTGTTTGGTCAATAGCTCTTAACCTACCCCTCTGTGCCTTGAATCCACAGCACAGGGGAAGGTGACCACCAGTAGTATGGGGTGGACCCCCTCGAGGCAGGGGGCCCGATACTATCACCACCTGATGGGGCTTCACGGGATTAGTGCCATACTGAGTAATTTTAATTTGTGAGATCATGGATTGTGCTACATTGTACTGTCTTGTCAAGCCTGTGGCTATGTGCATCCGATTTCGACAAGCATTTTTCGGGTATGCTCTCCCCAGCCTTTGACTGTCCCCAGTCTACCTGCAAGGCAGCAGGTGTCTCTCTCTTGGTCTGGTCTCTCTCCCTTGACCTGTCCGACATGGGAGACCCTACCAGTAGCATGGCTACCGTCGGCATACCTCTTGGGGTCATTGGAACACGCAAGCCCCTATCACGACAGGGTGGCGACATGTCAGAGGGGGTTGGGGATTCAGTGTTGGGCTTACACATTGGGATTTGGTGTTGGGCACACATGTTGGGGATTTGGTGTTGGCCACACATGTTGGGGATTTGGTGTTGGGTGCACATGTTGGGGATTTGGTGTTGGGTGCACATGTTGGGGATTTGGTGTTGGGTGCACATGTTGGGGATTTGGTCTTGGGTGCACATGTTGGGGATTTGGTGTTGGGTGCACATGTTGGGGATTTGGTGTTGGGTGCACATGTTGGGGATTTGGTCTTGGGTGCACATGTTGGGGATTTGGTGTTGGGTGCACATGTTGGGGATTTGGTGTTGGGTGCACATGTTGGGGATTTGGTCTTGGGTGCACATGTTGGGGATTTGGTCTTGGGTGCACATGTTGGGGATTTGGTGTTGGCCACACACGTTGGGGATTTGGTGTTGGGCACACATGTTGGGGATTTGTGTTGGGCACACACGTTGGGGATTTGGTGTTGGGCACACATGTTGGGGATTTGGTGTTGGGTGCTTGTAGAACAGGTGTATGCTGGCCAAACATCGTGTTCATTTGGAAACGGTACTTGTCAAGTGAAATAAAGGACACTTGTACATTCCTAGAGGTGTTTTGTGTACATGATGCTAGCCCCATGTTTTTATAGCACTGGATAGGTCACTGCTTCCCAGGACATAGCCTTGTATCTATTTTAGGCTGGACCTGGGAGCCCAGGTGCATTTAAAAGATCTGCCTCAGTGGGGATTCAAACAGACGATCCCTTGGCTAGTCAAGCATGCCAGTCACTGCGCTACTGTGCCTCCCCATCATTTGGACGTGATGGATTTAATCCTGTGTGCCTGTAACTTTCATTCATTTCTGTTGTCTAGTGCATTTTCTGATACCTAGCTCCTTTGTTTTTTACTTATCATATTGTCTGTATTGTCCGTGGTGGTAGTCTGTGTGGTCTTCTCTTTTGTAGCAAAGATCTCAGTGGTGGTGGATGTCGTGTTAGTAGAGAAAATTCCATCACCACCTGAGAAGTCAGCTACAGTTGAAGGAATGTTGCCCAGAAGATAGGCTACCAATTTGAAGGGTTCCTCCAGTTTGGTTGGTTGGTTGGTTGGTTGTGAATCCAATGGAAGACTGGGTTGATACTGTTAAGTCCAACACACTGGCAGGCAGACCATCTCGACCCACTACCCAAAATCCCATCTCCATGGGGACTGTAGTAGAGAGTTCCTCCCCTCGCAAAGCCAAGCAACTAGCGTGATATACACTGAGTGCTACTGCAGCTTCACATCTGCTAGGTGGTTATTCAGCACAGCCCATACAGACTTGCTGAGATTAGGCCACGGGTGGTCACTTTGCCTCTCAGGTGTCAGGTATTTATTGTTAGAAGACTCCCACTCAATGCTCACGACAACAAAATGTGTAAAGGAAGTCAATTAATTAGATACAACAATGAACATCCCTTCTTTGCACTTACATTTCCTTTGTCTGTCTGTCTGTCTTTCTCTCTCTCTCTCTGTCTCTTTCTCACAAACACACAATATACATATATATATATATACCGGTCTCTGTGGCTAAGGGCTTGCGAACGCGGTTTGTGAGCCCGTATACCCGGGTTCGAAACACGGCGGTGCTCGTTTTTTCGAAAAAGGTATAGGGGCCGGTCGTTCAGAAAGCAATGGCAAACTACTGAACGTAACACTTGCCTAGTACATCAACAGCAGCTGACAATGCTGGTGTTGACTGCAACGTCCCTTAAGGGATACGCAACAAAAAAAAAAAAAAAAAAAAAAAAAAAAATATATATATATATATATATATATATATATATATATATATATATATATATATATATATATATATATATATATACCAGTAATTATAACTATGTCTGATATAACAAGAAATATGAAAGATGTCGCTCGAGTAAATCCCTAAACAAATCACCAGGGTGACCCAGCCTAAAAGGGGTACCGAGAGATGTCTGGGAAAGTGAAGGCGTTCAGCAAGATACTAACCGCATAATCTATGGAGTGCCCACTGGTGCATCACAATATTGCTCTAGCACTAGTACTTCCCTGTAAGGAGTGTAAACGGGTCGCTCACTTTTACTTTTAAAAAAGATAAATTCAAAGTGCCACAGTGGCTAGCTCAACTGCCTACATTCTGGTGGTCATGTTTTCAAACCTCATCCCAGATTGACCTAGCCTACAGGAGTTTTCCTAGACAGTAAGGGCGACTTGAATGATATTAAGCATATTACCCATTAAGTGCTGGTTAGCTTATTAAAGCGTAAAATTAGCATCCAATATGCCTCAGGGTGTAGAACAGGGTCCTGCACCTTACTGACCTTACATTCAAATTATTAGGCATGTGAATGGGGTTAGATAGGAGATGTAAAACAGTGATAGAGAAAGGAATATGACAAACAAACACTGCATGTTATTTATTGTTTTGTTTGCTTGCTTTGAAACCAAGCGTAGTTCGTAAATGTGCTACTGCTTCTAGTGCACTGGACTGATTATTTGGTGTGGATTAGCTTTCCCTATTACCAGTCTCCCTCGCCATCAGGCGAACCCACTCCTGACTTCTGAGGTACTTGTAATTTACGTCCCTAAGTCAACTGACGAGAAGTTAACATTTTAGTTCAGTTGACCGGTGTTATAAAATGAGGGAATCTTATGCAATACATCATATGAGGCCGATTGATTGAATTACACTTCTTAACTGAAATTTTAACCCATTTACACAAAACATTTATGTGTTTGATTTGGCTGCACAGGAGATAACAGCAAGGCACCATTAGGAAGTATTAGTTCTTATGGGAATAGGTGTCACAATAGGTATAATAATATGCCTAATATATATATATATATATTCATTCATTCAAGTGCTAATGGGCTAGCACTATTGAATCCAATACATCTCAGGGCATGGAAAGGCATCCTCTGCGATACTTACTTCATGCATGGGCTGGCTATGGCTAGGCCTAGGTTAATAATGTGGCTTCCATGGGGTTTGGGTAATTTGTTGTCAACAGACTTCTTTCCGCTGCCCAGAGGGAAGAGCAGAGATGTACAATAATTTTCAGAATAGAAGAGCAGAGATATGTAATGACATAATTTTCAGAAAAGAAGAGCAGAGATATGTAATGACATAATTTTCAGAATAGAAGAGCAGAGATATGTAATGACATAATTTTCAGAATAGAAGAGCAGAGATATGTAATGACATAATTTTCAGAATAGAAGAGCATAGATATGTAATGACATAATTTTCAGAATAGAAGAGCATAGATATGTAATGACATAATTTTCAGAAAAGAAGAGCAGAGATATGTAATGACAATTTTCAGAATAGAAGAGCAGAGATATGTAATGACATAATTTTCAGAATAGAAGAGCAGAGATATGTAATGACATAATTTTCAGAAAAGAAGAGCAGAGATATGTGATGACATAATTTTCAGAATAGAAGAGCAGAGATATGTAATGACATAATTTTCAGAATAGAAGAGCAGAGATATGTAATGACATAATTTTCAGAATAGAAGAGCAGAGATATATAATGACATAATCTTCAGAATAGACATATAGGCTTGCTTACCGTTTTAATACTAGTAGCTCATAAAGTAACGCTGCACAGCTTAATTAGATGGAGCATTGCACATAACATGTGTTTTACTTGTGGATCATCTGGTTAACATGAAACAGTGTGTGAAGAAAGGGTTGCTGTATTTTGTGGCAAGAAATTCCAAAGTTGTATTTATTCATTTGTACATACAGTGCCTGCTGAATTGCTGTGCATCTCTGGTTTCTGGTGTTGTATTGGTTATTTTTTTTTTCATATTAAATAGTTATGGGGTTTCAGTTTGTTTTGGTGAAAACTTCCATGAAAACTACTACTCGTGATATTACATTGTTATATAATAATACTAATATTTGTTTCTCAAATGAATCAAAAACTCGTTCAGTATTTTTTCACAATAATTGATCATTACTCAAACATACTTTTTTTTTCGTGGATTAATATTCTATGACTTGTAATCACTGTGAAATTTGCATCCATTGTCAACTGCTTTTGTTTTTTCATATGTAAATGGATATAAAAGATGGAATGATTACTGTAGATTAGTGCCCATGGTGTGTGATATTCATCTGAGTGTTATTTCTCCTTGGATTTAAGTGTTCAAGACACAATGGATTTGTATGTATCTTGAAATTCATGATTTCTAGAGTCTGTGGCTTTATCTACTTGGCCTGCTAGCCGTTTGTTGGCATTTTCCTATACTTTTTTCTAATGTCATAAAAATAAAATTGATGAATCATTCTTATTTCAGGTTTATTGATTATTTTCCGTAAGAAGCATATAATTGTCTGTATGTTTGTCTGCCAGTCAGTTCACCTCTCTGCCTGTGTTTCACATACACAAGTCTTATATACACATAATGTGCTTTTAGCATTCTCTCTCCCCATCTCTTTTTCTTAGCTTAAAGACACACACACCACTCTTGTACATAATACACATTCTCTCTCTCTCTCTCTCTCTCTCTCTCTCTCTCTCTCTCTCTCTCTCTCTCTCTCTCTCTCTCTCTCTCTCTCTCTCCTCACAAACACACTCTCAAAGAGACACACCACACTTGTACAGACAACACTCTCTCTCTCTCTCTCTCTCTCTCTCTCTCTCTCTCTCTCTCTCTCTCTCTCTCTCTCTCTCTCTCTCTTCACAAAAACACTCTCAAAGAGACTCACCACACTTGTACAGACACATTATCTCTCTCTCTCTCTCTCTCTCTCTCTCTCTCTCTCTCTCTCTCTCTCTCTCTCTCTCTCTCTCTCTCTCTCTCTCTCTCTCTCTCTCTCTCTCTCTCTCTCTCTTTCACCCTATATTTTTATACAATAATACACCAGCTATAGCCTCTATGTTATTTGCAGTATATTATATTTCAAAGTCATGCAGTACATTCAGTCTGAACATTTTATGTTACAACATTTCTACCCTGTAATTTCTGCAGATACTGAACACTGTTTCAGCTGCACATTCAAACCATTGATAGTGTGAGCTGTCATGATTTAAAAACAAATTATTCATGACATTCTCATAATAAGCTTATAATATATGGAGGAAACACCCAAAATAAACATGAATTAGGAACAGGATTTGTCATCAAAAAAGAGTTATGGGGGAACGTTTTAAACTTTAAAGCTTTTAATGACAGGATTAGTAAATTACGAATAAAAGGTAAATGGAAAAATATAACGATGATTAATGTACATGCACCTACTGAAGAGAAAGAAGATGATATTAAAGAAGACTTTTATAATGATCTGGAAGATGTCATAGAAGAAACCCCCAAACAGGACATCCTGATTGTGCTGGGAGACTTCAATGCAAAAATAGGTAGAGAGCAAACTAATAAAAAAGTGGCCGGTATGGAAAGCCTACATACAACTTCAAATGATAATGGATGGAGACTCATCAACCTGGCAGAAGCCAAAGGACTGCAGATTAGCAGTACCAGACTACAAAGAAAGGATATACACAAACAAACTTGGAAATCATATGACAAGAGAACCTATAATCAAATAGATCACATTTTAATTAACAACAAAAATCCATCAAACATACAGCAAGTCAGAAGTTATAGAGGAGCTGAGTGCCACAGTGACCACTTCCTCGTTGGAGCAAAATTTAAAATAAAACTTAAGAGAGCTTTCTATACTAAATTACAAAGATTAAACCCAACATATAACAGAGAAAAACTACAAGACATTACAGTCAAAGAGAAATTTACAGATGAAATAAAATGTAAACTTGAAACTCTGCAAAACCCTTCGGAGGAAAGCGTTGACCAAACTTGGTTGAACATCAAGAATACAATTCAATCTACCGCAGAAGAATGTCTCGGTGTCTTAACCACGCATAGAAAGAACAGATGGTTCAATCAAAAATGTGAAGAAGCAGTTGTTAGGAAGAAGAATGCCAGACATGTATGGTTAAATGACATCAATAACATCCAAAAGGAAGAGCATTATAGAAATGAATGTAAAGAGGCTACAAAAATAGTCAGACAGCAGAAGCGAGAATATATGAGTAATATAATCAAAGATATGGAAACTAATCACCAGAAAAATGAATCCAGAAAATTTTTTAAACAACTGAAGTCAATGAAACGAGGGCACCAACAAAACACATATGGTTTAAAAGACAAAAATGGGAATATGATAAATACCAATGAGGAAATGTGCAACACATGGAAAGAATATTTTATTGAATTACTAAATTGTGAAGCTCCAAGTAACATTTTCCCACAGGAAGAGGTTCTAACATGCGAACCACAAATTGAAGAACCTACATTTGAAGAAATTCTATATGTAATCACACGACTTAAACAATAAGGCAACTGGGACTGATGGAATTGCTGCTGAATTTATAAAGACAGGTGGCCATGCATTACATCTAAAGCTATACAAACTAATAATAAAAATCTGGAGGACAGAAGAATTACCCCATGACTGGAAAGAGTCATTATTGATACCTATCTTTAAGAAAGGAGACAAGTTCCAATGTGGAAATTATAGAGGAATATCACTACTGTCCACAAGCTATAGTATAAGATACTATCCGCAGTATTACTAAATAGACTAAAACCATATTCAGAAGACATATTAGGTGACTACCACGCGGGTTTTAGACAAAACAGATCAACAATAGATCAGATATTTATCTTACGACAAATAGCCGAGAAACATTGGGAATATAAAAGAGATCTCCATAACATTTTTGTGGATTTTAAAAAGGCTTATGATAGTGTCCATAGGAATAGTCTATGGAATGCTATGCAGGAATTTGGAATACCAAGGAAGTTAATCAACATGACCAGACTATGCATGGAAGATACTTATAATATAGTAACATATAAAGGCAGGAAATCAGACCCCTTCCAAATAACATCTGGCTTGAAACAGGGTGATGCACTATCGCCGCTACTCTTCAATCTGGCTCTAGAGAAAGTTGTAAGGAAGATAAAGGAGGAATGTGATATTGGAGGAACAGTCCAAGCTGCTTGGTTATGCAGATGATATAGATATTATAGGGCAAAGTGAACAAAAGACATTGGAAATATTGACTCACTTAAAGGAAAAAGCCCAACAGATGGGGCTGGTTATCAACCAAGATAAGACAGAATATATGGTAATTTCAAGAGACGGAATGGCTAAAATCTCTGGCCACATACAAATAGATAATATGACCATTAAAAGAACGGAAACATACAAATACCTGGGTACAATCTTCAACTGCTTCCAACATCATAAGGGAAGAAATACAAACTAGAATCAACTCTGGAAATAAGATATACTATGCACTACAACATCTACTAAAATCAAAGGCGCTATCTCGTAACACCAACATCACAATATACAAAACACTGATCAGACCAGTTGTGCTGTATGGCTCTGAAACCTGGAGTACAACGAAAGGAGACGAAGCCTTGTTACAAACCTTTGAGAACAAAATTTTAAGACGCATCTTTGGACCCATTAGGGATACACAAGTGGAGAGTGGAAAAGAAGAAGTAATAAAGACATTTATGATCTGTTTAAGTCCCCGCTAATCACTGGTATCATGAAGGTTAATAGACTACAATGGCTGGGGCATATAGAAAGAATGGAAGATAATAGGGAAACAAAACTCGCTTACACTCAGGAAATAAATGACCGTAGACCCCGAGGTAGACCAAGAAGGACGGTGGAGAGATAATATATATACAGACCTACAAGCACTTGGAATCAACGACTGGCAAGAGAAGGTCCACCAGAGAGACGAATGGAGACGGATTGTATCTGCAGCAAAGAACCTCAATGGCTCGGAAAGCTGAAGAAGAAGAAGAAGATTCTCATAATAAGCAGCATCAGATCTAGCACGCTCTTTAGCAAGCCCAGTGCTCTTTGGCCTGTGGTCTTAGCTCAGTGCTATTGAGCTAATGATCTTAGCTCAGTGGTCTTGGGCCAGTGGTCTTAGCTCAGTGTTATTGGGCTAATTATCCTAGCTCAGTGGTCTTAGCTCGGTGCTATTGGGCTAATGTTAATGGTCTTGGGTCAGTGGTGGCCTTCAGTTGATTTTCTCTTTTATGACCACATGGGTCCAGGGTGGGCCCAGCCTCTCTCTCTCTCTCTCTCTCTCTCTCTCTCTCTCTCTCTCTCACACACACACACACACACACTCTCACACACACACACACACACAAAGAGGTATCAGGAATCTTTCTTGCCACAGGGCCAACAAAAAGTGCCTTGGCACTTCGAAATCGAATAGAGCAGGCCGTAAGGACTGCCGTGTCGAAGTCGCTCATGGGGATTTTCGTCGATCTCTCTCTGTCTACCCCACCGTCAGCTGAGCACATTATTATGTTTAAGCGCGAGTGCCATAACAATAACCCTCTCGGCCAAGCTGATATGGGAGTTTAATTAAATAAGATCCCCACAACGGCAAGAAGGCCGTGAGATAATCGTGGACACAGAACCGATAGTGGCGAGCGGTCAGACTTGGGGCCGACTAAGGCTTACAACATAAATAATCAAACGGCAATTTGGAACAAGCAGTCGCAGACTACAATTGCATCCTTCATGCTATATACTATATACTATATGTTACATGTAATCTACATCATGCACAACAATAAGTAAGTCATGATGATGTCCTGCTGTCGTTCTCTGGATGCATTTAGTAAACCTACCTAACAATAATTTCTGACGTACCATAGTTATAAGGGAGAGTTTATTCGGAGCTGGAGTCTGAATAAACAGAGTAGTTTATACGGAGCTGGAGTCTGAATAGACACTTCCTAGTTATAAAAGTCTAGTAATGCTGCTGCTTTAAAGAAGATTGCGTTCAGGCTCCTTTCAATTGCCAGTATTTCAACGTGTTATAATTGGGGCGCTTGAGTGTTTCTTTTCTGCTTGTGGAAATAAAAGAGTTCCGTGTTTCACTTCGTGATTTCTGTGCGTTTTTGGCGGGGTGTTGATTTCTTCTTTCTTGCTGCTGTTCATGTCTGGTGAGGTTTGCGCACTACTAAGATTGTGTGTTGTTAAATACACGCCCAGTTTCATGTTGTTTTTCTTCAGATAGTGATTCATCGGTAGTCGATCCGACCGTGACTCCACCCATATCTCTTGTATCTTGATCTGTAGTTCAATCTTCGTGGTCTATCTCTTCAATCAATTCATGTGTTTTCCACTCTCGTTCTTGGTAGTGTGTAAAATCTACCCCTGGACACCGTTGTTTCTTGGTCGCTTTTGATTTTACTTTCTGTTTCTTTCTCCTCTTCTGTAGCTCCGTTTTCTGTCCGGGTCTAGTCTAGACATGACATCCAATCCAATATTTACGGGAACAAATAAATTCGTCCTCGTTCAACTGACTTCTGCGCCGTCGGTATAACTGAGGTCCGTTTTTTTTTTTTTGGGGGGGGGGGGGGGGATTTATGTTGTGAGTTTTTATATGCTTTCCTTTCTGTGTTCTCTTTTGGGTTATTCTACACAGGACTGGTTATATTTTCTACTCTTCGGGTTCGGCTGGGTCTTACGGGGCTCAAGCTGCCTGGCATGTTCACTATTGCGTTGAATTGGTCCTGATAAGGGCCGGTTTTTTTTTTTGGAAAGTGGTTTGGATCAAGGAAATCCTGGAATGGAAATCTACCGCGATTAGCATATCCAGTCACGTGTTCCTGGAAGACATGACATTCACGGACTGCAGATGGTCATCTTTACTAAAACATAGGAAGTTTCCGCGGCTGAGAGTTCACACCGCCTGCCTCTCGCTCCGAAGATGTTGGGTTCGATTTCATGGCTGCGTCGGTTCACGTGTGCAATTTTCGCGTAGACTTCTGGGAGTCGTCGCTGGAGTTCATACTTTGTGTGACGCCTTCAGCAGGTCGCCCTACGGAAAGAGTCCGATCCATATAACATAAAACCCGACGCACTTAAGTCTATCGTCTAGCCTTGTAAACTCTCTCTTTTGCAATAAATCACCGTAAATATAAATTAAACATGGCAGCTAGCTATGTCCTAGAGTTGACTGGTTTTTGCCTTATGCAGAAATGCGTGGCTGCTGGGCTTCTGATTGACTGCCACTGCCATCGACGATGAACTGTATTTCGTGGACTGTGTGGGTGAACATCTAGGAAACATCCAGATGGGAAAATGACTGCCGATTCCATCAGAGATAAACTGGGTGTTTCGTGGGGGACTATTGTGTTGACATTCTGGCAGCGGCTTTATGCACAGTGTATCTGTGTGGGCTGTTGTTTGTCGAGACTCCTGTCTTTTCCACTTTTCACATTGGGCAGTGGGGAGCGTTTTATGTGATATTCACTGGCACGGGAACCGGAGCATAATGGGGATGACCCGTTGCTGTGAAGTTAGAACCGTGACTAACTAACTAAACATGGTTTTCAGGATACAGATAGCGTTGTCTTGTTTACAGAATGGTTGCTCTGATGATGAAATGAAATGATCACCTTACCAATATATGGCAGTAAATTGTCTCTCAGATAAGTACCTTCATCTATAATCTTACCGCGGTGTAATATTTCAGCACAAAAATACGCATCAATCTATATCCCGTTTCTCGCAGCCTTACCATCGACAGCTCAGTGAACTTTAACCCCAGGTGTAGAAGACAGTGTCCGACATTCGACAGTCTATCAAGAGATGTTATCTCAAGAGCCAACTTTGTAGGCAAAGTCGATTTTGTCATTATCGAATACATTAGGAAAATTGTGTCCCACGGTGGTACGACGTCAATAGGTCCAATCGGGCACACGTTCAACGAATCACTTATGGGTACATATGTAATATCACAACCCCATCTACGAACAATAAGCTTTGCTGCAACTGAAGGGAAAACACAAGCCACTTAAAATATTTTTACAATGTGAGATGCAAGAAACCAGCAATGGTTCTTAATTTGTGGATCTTCGAGTGGCCCATGTATAAATCTCTTCTAGGTTAGAAAGAGTCAAAGGTTTTTTTTTTTTTTTTTTTAAATGGAAGATGGGTAGATCAAATAAGATTGCTGGCAATAAACTACGTTAGAACTCAAGATTGTACAATCACACATCTTTTATTGGATTGGTTTGTTTCTTCTTCTTCTTCGTTCATCCGGAGTTTTTTTTCGGATGTGATTGCGTTGTGCCTGTTTACAGCAGAGCTGCGTTCTTGCGCCGTTAGGCCGACACATCCGACTTCTGCGGGCATTTGTTGACCGGGTTAACCTTCCCGGGGGTTTCTTAGGACGTTTGACTCTCACTGTTGTGGTGTTATCCCCCATCCCAGCTGGTCCATATAGAACAGCCAAAGATCCTGGTCAGCCCTCAAGGGAAGGCAGGGGCAGACCATGGGCATTCCCCGCCATCCAAGGAGGCTTCCATACTTGCAGAGCCGATACATAGCGCTCTGGTACTGGGCTCACCCAAGGAATCGTCACGTCCTGCACATGGCTGCTTAGCCTCACTTCCGTATATTGGGCCTTCCGTTCACCATAGGCTGTTCTTCCGGAAACCAGAAGTATGCAGTCTGCAGATGACATCCACACAGTGAGCTTTCGATTCGGACTTTCCATGTAATGGATTTGCTATCCAAGCAATATTCCATTTCGTGCCACTAGGACACTTTTCCACCTTTTATGAAGTCCCACACAGTGGGCTTTAGATTCGGACTTTCCACGTAATGGATTTGCTATCCAAGCAATATTCCATTTCATGCCACTAGGACACTTTTCCACCTTTTATGAAGCCCACACAATGGGCTTTTGATTCGGACTTTCCACGTAATGGATTTGCTATCCAAGCAATATTCCATTTCGTGCCACTAGGACACTTTTCCACCTTTTATGAAGCCCACACAGCGAGCTTTCGATTTGGACTTTCCACATAATGGATTTGCTATCCAAGCAATATTCCATTTCATGCCTCTGGGTCTTCATGCACCTTTAAATGTCAACCTGTATGTAGTTAAAGTAAGCTGCGGTCAACTTGAGCTTGTTGATATCTCCATAGAGCTTGTCCTCAAATGAAGCAGGTGTGGGCCAAAATATCTTTCTCTGTTCTGCATACGTTGGGCAATCCTGCAGCAAATGTTTTGCTGTCATTTTTCCAGTTCTACAATTACATTCATCAGTATCTCCTATCTTTAGTTTATTGAACAAGTGGTATTTCAGCCTGTTATGTCCTGTGCGGAGTCTGAAGATTGCTACTTGTTCTCTTCGGTCGAGTTTGTAATATGCATCATCCTTCTGATGGCCTGGATGCTCAGATTCCCATTTGGTTCTATAAGTGCTTTTTATCAACCTCTTTGCCTCATTATAGGTTATGTCTATGTCAGGCTGTGGTAGTCGTCCGCCCTCTTTTGCCAGTCTGTCAGCCTCTTCGTTTCCAGGTATACTGCAATGTGATGGGATCCACTGTATTACAACTTTTTTGGATTTCTGGCATAGACCATGGAGTGCTGCTCTTAGGTCAGTTAGTTCTGTGCTGTTATTGCTCTTCAGTATTGAGACAGCTGACTTTGCATCTGTGAAGATAGCTATTTGCTTCTCTTTATTTTCCTCCATCAGGAGCATTTCTGCTGCAGTTTTCAAAGCCTCTACCTCCGCTTTGAAGTTACTTGAAAATTTTCCAGTTGCCATTGAATGTGTTTTTTTCACTCCATTTTTTAAATTTAGGAGAATTCCTCCTCCTCCATTCTCTATTGAATTTTTGGCTGATCCATCTGTATATGCATGGGTCCAATTCCTGCTTGGGTAATGTTCTTTTATGTAGTTTAGGGTTATTTCTCTTCTTTCGGTTTCATGCTGAGTGTTCTTTTTCTCAATACCAGGAATGTTTTCTATCATCTCAGGCAGTTGCTGCTGTCTCCAAGCTGGGAACTTGTGTGCATTGTGTATGGGCTTGACTGTTGATATGTTAAGTATAGGATCTGCCCTAATCCTTCGTTTTGCAGTTTCTACAAAGTTGCTACGCTTCAGTCTTCCCTTTCCAAAACCATTAAATCTGTTGTACATAGGGTGGTCTGTCAATCTTCTAAATTTTTCTGCTTGTTGCTGGGCTCTGCTATCTCTTCTATCCTGCATTGGTTGTAAACAAGTGATCTTTTCTAGTTCATTAATAGGCGTTGTCTTCAGGCTTCCAGTTATGATTCGCATTCCTTGGTTTTGGACTCTACTTATTTTGTTAAAGTTTGACTTAGCTGCTGTTGCCCAAGCTGCAATGCCATATTCCAGTACTGGCCTCACCCGTCCAGTATATAACTTCTTGAGAACTTTCTCATCTGCTCCCCACGTTGTACCAGCAAGCTTTTTCATGATTGCCATTCTCTGCCTTGCTCTTGTTCGATTTTTCTCAACCTGTGTCTTCCATGTCAGGCGACGATCAAAGGTGACTCCTAGATAGTTTGGATTTTCTTCATGGCGCAATATTTTTCCATTCAATACCAGCTTAGGTTGCTGAGTTTTATTTGAGAGGGAGAACACTGTGCATGTTGTTTTCTCCTCACTTATCTTCACTAGCCATGATTTTGACCAGTCCTCTAGCGCTAATAAGGCTTGCTGTATTCTGCTGTTAGCTGTACTAATATATTCTTCAGATGTCCATATGGCTAGGTCATCTGCAAAGGAGGATGTGTGTACTCTGGCTGGAAAATTTTCTGTGATGTCATTTATATATGCTAGGAATAATGTTGGTGAAAGAACTCCTCCTTGGGGGACACCTTGCTCCAGCAGCATCATTTTGCTTGTTTGTCCTTGTACTTTTGTCCTGGCAGTTCTGTTCTCAAGGTAGTGGCTGATCCATTTATACATTTTTCCACAAACATGCATGTTTTGCAGTTTTACTTTCAGTCCTTCCTTCCATACTTTATCAAATGCTTTTTCTAAATCTATCCAGACTGCTAGTGTGTGCTTTTTCTCTTGGAAGGCATCCTCTATTTCCTGAGCTATATAGGTTATTTGATCTTCAGTGGATCTGTATTTTCTGAATCCTGCTTGGTGTGGTGTTAAGAGTTTGTTTTCTTCCAGATGCCATGTTAGCCTGCCATTGATAATGCGTTCCATTAATTTTCCTACACAGCTAAGTAGACTGATAGGTCGATAGCCATTTGGTTCTTCCAGGTCTTTTCCTTTCTTTGGGACTGGTATTAGTATAGCTTCCTTCCATGCCTGTGGGACTATTCCTCTCTTCCAGCTGTTATTTAGGACTGCTAGTAGTTTCTTCTTTGCCTTGGTGCCTAGTCCTATTAGCATTTCATTTGTGATTCCATCCTTTCCTGGTGATTTCTTCTTTTTTAGGGTATTCATTGCCTGTTCCATTTCTTCCATTGTTAGATTTGCCATCATATATTCTGCTGCTGTCTCTGTATTTCTATGATGTATCTGTTTGTCTTTGATTGCTTTCTTCTGTTCGGTTGTAATATCAATGTGGTTTGCATTTGCATAGTGTTCCATTAGTGCATTTGCAGCCTTTTTGCCTGTAAGCAAGGCATTTCCTTGTTTAATTGTTATTTGTTTGTTTCTAGGTCCTTCATTGTTCATGGCTTTCACTAGTTTCCATAGTTTGTTTCCATCCCTGTCAAAATTCAGGTTTTCTGTTTTTTCCCTCCAACAATCTCTTGTTGTTTGATTTACTGTTCTTTTATATTTGCTGAGATGGCTTTGAGAGAGATGTTTGCTTCAATTGTTTGTTCTCTCTCTGCTGTCTTCCTGGCATCTTCAACTTTGTCCTCCAAACTTTGTAGTTCTTCAGTCCAGTATGGTTTGTAATTTTTCCTCGCTCCTCTTGGAATGGACTCAGTGGCTGCCTGTATTATCGCTCTGTTTAGACTTTCCACCATTTGCTTTATGTTGCCATATCGTGTATTTATGTTTTCACAATATTTGTCTGTTAGTATGGCAAATCTGTCTCAATCTGCTCGTTTGTAATTCCAGCGGGGCAAGGGCTTTTGCTCCTGTGGAACATACTCCATATTCATTTCAAGCTTGATTGGTCTGTGGTCACTACCTGCTAATTGGTCCAGCACATGGCGATCGATTTTGTGGAGGATGTCTCCTGTGCAGAAAGCTAAGTCTGGAGTAGAAGTGGTAAGCCATCTTCTGGAGTAGAAGCTCGGTGTGTCATCCGCTTTGTTGAGTAGATGGAGATTTGAGTCTATTTCCCAGTCCTCCAATTCATCTCCTCTTTTGTCAGTATCTGGGTATCCCCATCTTTCTGAACGGCTATTAACTCTTTCACTACCAAACAAAAACTGGGCTGTGACCAAACAGAAATTTATGGCAGAAAATTGGAACTAGGGGTGTGTTACAATAATGCTTTTAAAATGGTTAAGATGGTAGAAGATCTATTGTATTACATATCAAATTAAAGAGGATTGCACAAGGAACATGACAGTGTTAATAATTAATTGATAGGTTACAAATATTATGACAATAATGAGAGGTTTAATAATAACAACTGAAATTAAAGAGGTAAAAATTATTTAAAAAACTGCACTTATAAGGTGTTTTCTACACTCCTATACTGCTAATCATGTTTAATTTACTGAATAATCAAACAAACACCACTTGTCTTCAAGAATATAAACAGTATTGTTCATTTAAATCACCCAAAAGGAAGTTTTGGTGCATATTCTGAACCATGTATTTTTCACAAATAATGACAAAAAATAATGGCTGAAATCTTGAAGGTGGGGTCTGTCACAGTAAAGTTATGAAAATGGTTACAATTGTAGCAGAAATGTTGTATTATATATCAAAATAAAGGGGATTGCACAAGGAATATGTTGGTAGGAGAATTTTTGCTTTAGGTTGTAAATAAAATAAAAATAATAATATAATTTGTAAAATAATTGGACAAAAGTAGGTAAAAATAATGTAAACATTGCACTTAGAATGTGTTTTCTACACTCCTATACTGCTAATCATGTTTAATTTACTGAATAATCAAACAAACACCACTTGTCTTCAAGAATATAAACAGTATTGTTCATTTAAATCACCCAAAAGGAAGTTTTGGTGCATATTCTGAACCATGTATTTTTCACAAATAATGACAAAAAATAATGGCTGAAATCTTGAAGGTGGGGTCTGTCACAGTAAAGTTATGAAAATGGTTACAATTGTAGCAGAAATGTTGTATTATATATCAAAATAAAGGGGATTGCACAAGGAATATGTTGGTAGGAGAATGTTTGCTTTAGGTTGTAAATAAAATAAAAATAATAATATAATTTGTAAAATAATTGGACAAAAGTAGGTAAAAATAATGTAAACATTGCACTTAGAATGTGTTTTCTACACTCCTATACTGCTAATCATGTTTAATTTACTGAATAATCAAACAAACACCACTTGTCTTCAAGAATATAAATAGTATTGCTCATATAAATCACCCAAAAGGAAGTTTTGGTGCATATTCTGAACCATGTCTTTTTCACAAAAATGAAAAAAACTAATGGCCGAAATCTGGAAATTGGTGTATGTCGCAATAATGTTATGAAAATGGTTAAAATTTTAGCAGAAATGTTGTATTATATATCAAAATAAAGGGGATTGCACAAGGAATATGTTGGTAGGAGAATTTTTGCTGTATGTTGTAAATAAAATAAAAATAATAATATAACTTCTAACATAATTTGTTAAAAAGAGGTAAAAAATAATGTAAACATTGTACTTACCGAGGGGGCGTTGTTATCCAATATCCTGATCACTGCTAATCCAATTGAATTTACTGAACAAACAACACTATTCTAAACTATAAACACCATTGCTTCCAATCAACCATCCGAAAAGAAGTTTTGCCGCAGATTCTGAATCATGTATTTTTTTTTCAGGAGGGAAGCCTACTCGGTTGACATTCAGTGTCCCTGTATAATTGAAATTGTTGGAATGCAGATAATCAATCAGAGCTTTCGAAGTGTAGAATCTGTCAGCAAAGATGTGATGGCCAGCTCCGAGAACATTCAGTAGTGTGGCAAACACTTTCACTGCATGAGCAGTTGTGGGATCTACATCCGGACTGTATTCGGTGTTTCGTCCATAGTAAATTTTTAAATTCACCACATAGCCAGTCGCAGAATCACAAAGGCCAAATGTTTTGATGTGGTACTTGTGAGGTTTTGTTGCATTGTATTGTCTGTGCTGAAATCTGCCCTTCCATCCAATAATCATTTCATCAATGGACACATTTTCAAATGGGTAAAATGCTTCCTGGAATCTCTTCAGGGTCATGTCAACAAGAGGATCAATTTTTTTTTCACCTGATGCTTCTGGTTCACATACGTGAAACATGGTGTGAAAAATAGATTCAAATCTGTTCCTGGGAAACATAGTGGCATACCAAGGGGTATATAAATGTGCACTTGTACACCAATAGTCTTTGATAGATGGTCTTGGATCAAGTCCCATAGCAATAATGACAGACGTAAACTTCAGCCATTCATGCTTCGTGAGTGGGGTCCAGGATAACAGACTAGAATGTTTTCTTTTAGGCAGTGTTCTGCATCAAGATCTTTTCTGCATATTTGTTTACATTTTTAATTAAACAATCCACTATGTCATCATCAAAAAAAACTTTGAGAAAATCCATAGGTGTTTGCAGATGATAAAGTTTAGAGTTGACGTGAGATCTTCGAGGACGAAACTCAAACTTCGGTTTTGTTTCTCCTTTTGACACATCTTGCCATGTCGATGGTGATGGGATAGGTGCATCACGCTGTACAGAAGCTTGTAGATTCAAGTTTTTTCCTCCAGTTTTATTCTTATTTTGTACTGTTTGCTTTCCTTTCCGCTGAGAAGTGATTGTGACATCCTGACATTCATTGTCAGACGGAAATTCATCAGACACCTCAGCTGAAGACGACGTTCCACTAGTAATATCTTTATCACCACGTGCTAAAATGTTAGATTCACAGATATAACTGCTGTCTGAATCACTATTATCGGAATCACTATTGTTTAAAACAGTTTCGAATAATAATCTAGCTTGATCTGAAGTCATTCTACGTGGACGCATACTGGTGGGCGTTTCCATTGTGAAAAACCAAAACAAACAAATTAACACTACCTTAAAACTGAAAATTCACAAGAATCCAATATTAGAATACCATTGACGCACCAAGATGGCGTAGAGATCTTTCGGCTGTACGACTTTTTAGTTTACTGTAACTTAAAATTCCGAAACGGAGCAGAAATATGTGAAATAAACCACTGATCATTTTGTGGCACTAAAACGGCGGACTGCCATCTCAGGAAATACAACGTGCCCACAGATGGGATCACGG
Organism: Cepaea nemoralis; assembly: GCA_014155875.1. Classification (NCBI taxonomy): domain Eukaryota; kingdom Metazoa; phylum Mollusca; class Gastropoda; order Stylommatophora; family Helicidae; genus Cepaea; species Cepaea nemoralis. Next base: position 124,788 of record JACEFZ010028514.1, on the reverse strand, counting down.
TAGCGAAAGAGTTAAAGTCTCCGACAATAATGCAGTTTGTGTCAGTTATTTTCATGTTTGAGAGTGTAAGGTCCTTATCTGCTGGGCTATACAGATTGTAGATTCTTATTTTCACGTCCTTTATCATTATCTCAACAGGTTTCACGTTGCACTGCTTTGTCAAGCCTGTGGCTCAGTACATCCGATTTCGACAAGCATGTATTTGGGGTGCTTTCCCTAGCCTTTGACTGTCCCCAGTCTACCTACAAGGCAGCAGGTTTGTGTGTCTCTTCGTCTGGTCCCTCTCCCTTGACCTGTCCGACATGGGTGGCCCTACCAGTAGCTGTGCTACCGTCGGCATAGCTCTTGGGGTCATTGGGACGCACAAGCCCCTCTACCTCGTCACGGTGGACACACAGCAGAGGGGGGATTGGTTTGTTTGAAGAGGATCATTTTCATTTCACGAATAATATATTTCTAAAAGTGACCCGGTATACCACTGTAGGTCACACAAGGATAATCTCAACACAGTGCACGAACCCTGTAGCACCGACGAAGATTAAAATGTGTTTATACCAGTATCACATGTTATACTAATTTCTTTATGTGCGTAGATATTTTTCATTTGAAATTTAGTTTGCTGGTGGCATATTCTTCTTTCTCTTTCTAGTTTTCAGATGTCGAGGGAATTTGGACGTTAGCAATGTGTAACCAGCGAGCGAGTTGGTGTAACGTTTGATAATGACTCCAATGAAATGAACGCGGTATGGCGAGGGTTCTATGCAGGGATGGATTAACCATTAGGCAAACAAGGCACGTGCCTAGGGCACCAAGCATTTGGGGGGGGAGGGGGGGGCACCACAAGTCCTCAAGAAAAATGTGTATATTGTCCCGGTAGCGTAATTGCATGGCATAAGCAATTCGCAAATGTAATATTGAATCGCATATTATTTAACCTTGGTCCCACAACCCGGGTGTAAAATACCCCCCACCCAGTTTTTTGTGTTGCTATTTTTTGTTATTTTTCTTCAAGGTATTTTTTGTTGTTGCAGTAATTGTAGATGAAGTAAAGGCTTCCGGTTATTTCAGCTTGTCAGTAGACTCAACACCTGATATTTCACATATAGATCAGTTAAGCATTGTTCTTCGATATGTGGTAGATGGAGAGCCCATTGAGCGCTTTTTGACTTTCTTGGAGCTGCAAAGTCACGCCGGTGAAGGTATGGCTAAGCAAGTGTTGCAGTACTTACGTGAAGCTTGCAATATTGATTTTTCGAAATGCAGAGGTCAGTCCTACGACAAAGCAGCTAATATGTCTGGGTGATACAAGGGCATGCAGAAAAAAATTCTAGAAGAAAATGAGTTTGCTATATTTATACCCTGTGCTGCCCATTTACTAAATCTGGTAGGCAGAAGTGCCGTTGACTCTTGTTTAGAGGCAGTAAACTTCTTCCTTACAGTGCAACTGATCTATACTTTTTTCTCAGCTTCAACCAAAAGATGGAAGATTCTGAAAGGATGCCTTGTGAATGAAAAGCTGGTAAAGTCCCTTTCAGATACTAGATGGGAAGCACATGCTGTTGCAACTGAAGCCATTCTAATGTCTCATCCTCAGATTATAGAAGCGTTAGAATGTTTACAAGAAGACCAGTCACAGAAGGGGGACACCAGAAGAGAAGCAGAAAACATTGCAAAGAAGATGCAAGAATTAGAATTTGCTTTCATGCTTGTCTTTTGGGAAGAAGTGTTACAACATTTTAACAGGGTCAGTCAAGCTCTACAAAATGAGCACGTGAACTTGAAAACGTGTGCTGATTTGTATTATTCACTAACAGATCACTTGCATGAATCTAGGAATGAATTTGAAAGATTTGAAGAAGCTGCAAACGAAATAACACCAGGTGTGGATTATAAGTCAACTTTGACCCGTAATCGTAAACGAAAGACAGAGGTCATTGATGGTGATGCCCCTGAGGTATCTCAGAATGCCAGAGACAAATTTCATATATCTGCTTTCTACACCATTGTTGACAAACTTGAGACAGAGATGAGTAGACGAGGACAGGTATATAATGATCTAGCAGTTCGATTTTCTTGTTTGGTCGATGTACCACACACATCTCAGTGTTGTGATTGATTGATTGGATTGATTGATTGATTTAGGAACCGACATCACAGCATTCGGGACATTCCCATAAGCGCTCCGTCCCCATCCTCAGCAGCCAGCGAAGAGTTCCAACACTAATAGTTCCAGTAGCAATCTGATTATATGTCCGTCTCGCCTTTCCTCTGAGCGTCGAGCGTCGGCCAGATCCCCTCGTCACACCTCGCTGTCTCATTCTTACCAGACTATGGTGATCCATTTGCTCCTCCGAGGTGTACACGTGCTCCCACAAGGCCGCAACCACGTCTGCCTTGTCATGCATCAATACTCCACCAAGTTTTGCCGAGCCAGCCAATCTGTCCGCCTGTTCATTCCCCAGCACACCGGCATGCCCAGGAGAAAAGATCCAGGTGATGCTTGCTACCCGTGACCTCCGAAGCGAAGCAAGCCACTCTGCACGAAGCTTGCCTGTTCTCACCCTTCTCAGCATGCTTTCTGAGTCAGTTACAATCACAATGTGTGTATGTATCGTGTTTTCTATCCAGCGGAAAGCTGCACTGACCGCCTCCACCTCCATTCTTAAGCTAGATGTAGTGTCATCATACGCCAGGCTCTCCTGCACCAAACGCCGACCATTAGTTTTTGCCAAGAACCCCCAGGCACTTCTCCTACCTCTCAACACCGACCCATCCGTGTAGATAATCACATCACCCGGGCGAGAATTTTCCTGAATTAGTTGCTGAATTTCCACTTCCGTGGCCCCTGCTGGCCACTCCCTGCACTCCCGGCTCAATGTGATTATAACTCTGCACAAGTCTGACTGCACGGCTGGCACTCTGACCCACTCCTCTCCTCGCCTGATGTTCTCCAAGGGGCACACCTGTCTGATCGTATCCTCCGCCTGAGCCATCCATGATTTCCCTCTTATCAGTCTCTGACCCTTAACTACGTCCAGCGCCTCATGCAACGGGTGATCTGTGTCTGCAGCTACTCTGAGGTATGCCTTCGCTTGCATCACCTTGTGCCTACCAGCAACAGTAGGCAGACCAAGGATGTAACGCATACACACTACTGGAGTGTCTCTGGTGCATCCCAGAATGACCCGCATAGCTTCATTCTGTATGCGCTCTAATTTCACCAGCTGACTCTTTGAGACAGTGAGCAGTCCTAGTCCATAATCAATCACTGAGAGGATCAAGTGCTGGTATAGTGTGAAGAGCATTCTCTGCTCTGTGTCCATTGCAGCCATAGTTTTAAGTGCATTGAGTCCCTTTTGAGATCTTGTCACAACCGTCTCCACATGGTCCTTGAAGGACAGACTCCTGTCAAATGTGATTCCCAGATACTTCAGTTTGTTCTCTCTGTTGACGCTTCTACCATCTATCGTGAGGCTTGGGGCATCATCTCTCACAATCCTGTTGTCCAGAGAGCACCACAACACAGCCGCCTTTTCCGGGTTGATGACAGCACTCATTTCAGTGCACCAGTCAATCACTTTGTCTACTGTCACCTGTAGCTCCTGGGCTGTTTGATCCCTATTTCTCCCCTGCCTGTATGCAAGAATATCATCTGCAAATGTTAGAATCCTTCCAACCCCTGGTGCTTCTAGGTATGCAATCTTGCTCGTATACACATTAAAGAGCACCGGTGAGATTGCCGATCCCTGTGGCAGTCCCGGGGTTAAAATATGTGGCTCTGAGGTCCATGCGCCCAGACGGAGAGCAACCTGACGAGAATGCAGGACGGCTGCTATCCAGTTCACCAACCAGGGATTGACCCCCTTCTCCATAAGTGCGGTCATCAAAATATCATAGCGAACTCTATTGTACGCATCCTCGAGATCCTGAAGATCTGAACAATAATTTATAAACTGAACTACAACAGTTCCACTCATATATTCGCCATAAGTTTCGTGCATCAAAATCTGACAACAACACGTTCAGTCATGCAGAACTCTACAAAGTAATAGTTAGAGACAACATCGAGTGTGCTTTTCCAAATGTAGAAATCGCCTTGCGCATATTTTTAACATTAATGGTTACGAACTGTTCAACTGAGCGCTCTTTTTCTCAGTTAAAACGTACAAAAAATCCAAGTAGATCGACAATGAAACAAGAAAGACTTGATTCCTTATCTTTGCTGATTCTTCTTCTTCTTTCGTTCGCCTAAAATATGTTTATAACTGCAATGTTGTCTCTTGTATGAATCTAACAGTCTTTTTTAGTTCATTCAGCGATCCATAGAGTTTATCTTCCACTGTTGTCTCTCTAGGCCATTAGGTTCGCCTGGATTGCTGATGATTGAGGCAGACAGCAGAGCACATACTCCAGGACTGCCCAAACTACAACATATCCAGGCGAACCTTCTGGCCTAGAGAGACAACAGTGGAAGATAAACTCTATGGACCGCTGAATGAACTAAAAAAGACTGTTAGATTCATACAAGAGACAACATTGCAGTTATAAACATAATTTAGGCGAACGAAAGAAGAAGAAGAAGGCAGACTTGTTGCGCAAAATTAACTTTGATGATGTACTCAATAACTTTTCCAGACGTAAATCTAGAAAAAAGAACTTTAAAATGTAAATGTGTGCTCTCTCTGACTTTCTTATCTATCAAAAAAGTTACAGTATTTTTGTCTACTATTATTACAAAATTAATTAACTATTAATTTTAATACAGAAATACCTTATTGTAGGTTTTATATGAGTGATAGTAGTACAAACATATGTGTTTACATTTCACAACTGTTTTTCTTTGTTAGTTTTTTGCATAATATTGAACATACCAGCAGTCAGTGGAGGATCGGGGGCCCGGGGCAGTAGGGGGCGCCCATGTGGGTTTGTGCCTAGGACACCAAGATGGCTTAATCCGGCCCTGATTACACCTTGTAAATATACATTGATTTGTATCAAATAAACGTTTGAAAAAAAAAATTGTTTACTAAGATTTCCGTGGAGAGGAGCAATATAATGAGGTTAAAGACTATTTATCTAAGCCCTACCCTGTAGGGCATACATCAATAAATCATGAGTGGTAATGATCTCTGATAATGCATTATACAGATCAGTGGTTCTCAGCCGGGAGAGAATTTCCCCATAGGGGGGAATTTTTGGGTTTCGGGGGGGGGGGGGGGGGGGGGAAGAAAAATCAAGCTTATTTCAAGATCGCGTTAATACAAGAACTTATTACTTTATATTGTTTTTCCCTTCACATTACACCAGCAAAACATGATGGTGTTGACTGCAACATCCTGTTAAGGATTTTTTTATTTTTTTTATTTTATTAATCCAGGAGAAATAATTGCATCTAGGTTGAAGTCATATTTCGGCTCTAGCAATCAAGGGAAACAATTATAGAATTCACTATATTTGTACTGACAGCTATATTGCAAGAGACGTATACGTTTATTCCTGTAACAATTTTATTCATATCTTGTATGGTATCAATTGAGTGTTACCATAATAAAAGCTATACACAATTGTGAATACTGATTGAAACTGTAGACACTAAATTGTGGAATAATAAATATTGTTTACTAAATTATTTATTTCTGTATCAGTTAGGCTGCGTCTGTCTAAACAAACATTTGGAATTGCTCCGGTTTCTCTTCACAACGTATAAATCTTCACCAATTACTATGGTACTCTTGTTGTTGTTTGGACTCGTTTTTCGTTACCCCCCATTTCAAATGTAAAAATGTTGAAACAAATGTTGTAAAAATTTGCGCATATGTCACCTACACTTCCACATGCAACGCTCTGTAACAACACGAACAATACAAATGCAAATGTTTCTTAACACTCAATAAAAGTTTTAATTAAAAAAAAAAAAAAAATTACTCTGGTATAAACTCTGGTTTCTCTTCACAACGTATGGAGTAAAGTGATAAAGAATCTTGAACGGATGGTCATGTTGTCTGGTTTCTCTTCACAACGTATAAACTTGCCATTCCAACACGTGTGTTATACAAATGGAACGATCATTTTCATAATAAACATTGTGGTTTTCTTTGTGCCGAAAACATATACTGTGTGAATTAGTATACGGTAGTTTACGTATTGAAAAGAAAGTTTGTTATTCAAGTGTGTTATTCTAAAGGATATTGATACAAAATGACAAGTTCATCTCTAACACTGGCGTCAGATGTGCTCAACGGAAACCTGCTTCCACCGCACAGGTACAATTGTTGTGTCACTGTCCGGCCCTGGAGCCGCAGCCAAGTCGACGCCAGCGTTCATAGCGAGCGCACTCGCTGGACTGGCTGGCGTGCCGCTAGGCACAATAGCCAGTCTACACAGGTATGAGTCACCGACACGGTGGTTCGTGACTTTAACAGAAGATGTGCATGTCAAACTGTACGATAAGCTACATCGGGTACAATTACAAGTACCGAATTCGGACATCAATATTTGTCTGGAGCATGTAGACAAAGAAAGGCAAAAACTTACTTTGCATTGGATCCCAGCGGCAATGAAGATAGAGGGTGTGAAGGACAATCGCCGTACATGCCACTGGGGACCCGAATGTGGAGGTATTTCCACTAAAAAAAACTCTGGAGGTAAATGGGGAGCCTTATGTAACCCCGTCCAGGACATCCCCCATTACATAAATCTAAACATAACAGGGGTTACCAAAAACACTCACAAAATTCTGATAACATTGCCCAGCAGGAGAACTGCTTGTCATGTGTGTGGTATGGACGACCACTGGTCCAACAAATGTCCAGCCAAACATACAAACAAGCCTGTTGTGGCACAAGAAGATGTAATAAATTTTCCACCTCTGAGAAGGCAAGGACCAGAACAACATCAACAAAACGAACAACGCGGAAAACAATTTGAACAACAGCCCACACAACAAGAACATCAACAAACGGATACGCCAACAGACAATCAAGAAAACTATATTCTGGAAACGCAAACAGAAGAACCCTTTACAACTGTTTACCACTCCAAAACCAGAAAAAGACAACTACGAGGTTTAAGTCCAAACTCAACAAGCAGTACTAAGGAAGAAGAAGAAGAAAACTCACCAACCAAATCAACGCCAAAAAAGAAGGAAAGACAAACCGAAAATACTGACGAAACCATCAGCAACGACACCTTTGATGATATAACTAAATCAGAATTGACATCTAAGAACACTACTGACACTGACACTGACACTGAAACCGAAGAAGATGGCCTACTGTTTCAACATCTACAATCAGATCACGTCTAAACCGAAAAAATTCCCACTGTTTTTCTTTGCTAGTTTTTTGCATAATATTGGAACTACCAGCAGTCAGTGGAGGATCGGGGGCCCGGGGCAGTAGGGGGCGCCCATGTGGGTTTGGCCTAGGACACAAGATGGCTTAATCCGGCCCTGATTACACCTTGTAATATATACATTGATTTGTATCAAATAAACGTTTTGAAAAAAAAATTGTTTACTAAGATTTCCGTGGAGAGGAGCAATATATGAGGTTAAAGACTATTTTCTAAGCCTACCCTGTAGGGCATACATCATCAATAATCATGAGTGGTATGATCTCTGATAATGCATTATACAGATCAGTGGTTCTCAGCCGGGAGAATTTCCCCATAGGGGGAATTTTTGGGGTTTCCGGGGGGGGGGTGGGGGGGGGGGGGGGAAGAAATCAAGATTATTTCAAGATCGCGTTAATACAAGAACTTATTACGTGACATTGTTTTCCCTTCCCATCACAACAGCAAAACATGATGGCGTTGACTGCAAACGCCCTGTAAAGGATATACAACTTGGTTTTTTGTTTTTTTTTTTAAATTTTATTAATACAAGGGAAATAATTGCATCTAGGTTGAAGTCATATTCGGCTCTAGTAATCAAGGGGAACAATTATAGAATTCACTATATTTGTACTGACAGCTATATTGCAAGAGAAGTATATGTTTATTCCTATAACAATTTTATTCATATCTTTTATGGTATCAATTGAATGTTACCATAATAAAAGCTATACACAATTATGAATGCTGTTTGAAATTGTAGACACTAAATTGTGGTATAATAAATATTGTTTAGTAAATTATTTATTTCTGTATATGGTAGGCTGAATCTGTCTAAACAACATTTGGAATTGCTCTAGTTTCTCTTCACAACGTATAAATCTTTCGCCTATCCTCGTTCAAGTTCAATCGCTTCTCGGCCTTTTGGCTAAGATCAAGTGTATTTGCTGGCCCCCGACAGTAGTGCGCTTGGTCTGGTCGGAGGCCGGGATGATCATTCTTGGTCCCTTGGCTAAGATCAGACGCATTTGCTGCTTCCCCCCCAGTAGTGCGCCTGGTCTGGTCGGGGGCCAGGGTGATCCAAAAAAAAAAAAAAACCTCACATAAGCGTCACTTTAAATGTGGGCCCGGTGGACCACTGTGGGCAATAGCTCACAGTGGGACTAAGGGTCCACGCCAAAAACAGGGGAGGCGGGGAACCAGCTAGTCTGGGATGACCGCCAAACCCAAAATTTAAAAAAAAAAAAAAAAAAAAATTAAAAAATTGTACTCTCTTGTTGTTGTTTGAACACGTTTTCGTTACCCCCATTTCATGTACAATTTGAAAAAATGTTTAAACTTTGCGAATATGTCATAACTTCCACATGCAACGCTTGTAACAACACGAACAATACATATGCAAATGTTTCTTAACACTCATTAAAAGTTTTAATTAAAAAAAAAAAAAATTACGCTGGATAACTCTGGTTTCTCTTCACAACGTATGGTAACTAAAGAATCTTGAATGTATGGTCATGTTGTCTGTTTCTCTTCACAACGTATAAACTTGCCATTCCAACACGTGTGTTATACAAATGGAACGATCATTTTCATAATAAACATTGTGGTTTTTTCTTTGTGCCGAAACATATACTGTGTGAAATTCATTATATACGGAGTTTACGTATTGAAAAGAAAGTTTGTTATTCAAGTGTGTTATTCTAAAGGATATTGATACAAAATGACAAGTTCATCTCTAACACTGGCGTCAGATGTGCTCAACGGAAACCTGTTCCACCGCACAGGTACAATTGTTGTGTCACTGTCCGGCCCTGGAGCCGCAGCCAAGTCGACGCCAGCGTTCATAGCGAGCGCACTCGCTGGACTGGCTGGCGTGCCGCTAGGCACAATAGCCAGTCTACACAGGTATGAGTCACCGACACGGTGGTTCGTGACTTTAACAGAAGATGTGCATGTCAAACTGTACGATAAGCTACATCGGGTACAATTACAAGTACCGAATTCGGACATCAATATTTGTCTGGAGCATGTAGACAAAGAAAGGCAAAAACTTACTTTGCATTGGATCCCAGCGGCAATGAAGATAGAGGGTGTGAAGGCAATCGCCGTACATGCCACTGGGGACCCGAATGTGGAGGTATTTCCACTAAAAAACTCTGGAGGTAAATGGGGAGCCTTATGTAACCCCGTCCAGGACATCCCCCATTACATAAATCTAAACATAACAGGGGTTACCAAAAACACTCACAAAATTCTGATAACATTGCCCAGCAGGAGAACTGCTTGTCATGTGTGTGGTATGGACGACCACTGGTCCAACAAATGTCCAGCCAAACATACAAACAAGCCTGTTGTGGCACAAGAAGATGTAATAAATTTTCCACCTCTGAGAAGGCAAGGACCAGCACAACATCAACAAAACGAACAACGCGGAAAACAATTTGAACAACAGCCCACACAACAAGAACATCAACAAACGGATACGCCAACAGACAATCAAGAAAACTACATTCTGGAAACGCAAACAGAAGAACCCTTTACAACTGTTTACCACTCCAAAACCAGAAAAAGACAACTACGAGGATTAAGTCCAAACTCAACAAGCAGTACTAAGGAAGAAGAAGAAGAAAACTCACCAACCAAATCAACGCCAAAAAAGAAGGAAAGACAAACCGAAAATACTGACGAAACCATCAGCAACGACACCTTTGATGATATAACTAAATCAGAATTGACATCTAAGAACACTACTGACACTGACACTGACACTGAAACCGAAGAAGATGGCCTACTGTTTCAACATCTACAATCAGATCACGTCTGCACCAAGACAACAAGAAAAAATAACTATCTCAACTAGACAACCTCGTTCGTATCTGATTTCTTATTACTGTTAGTCAACAATATAATTTGCTTGTTTTGATTAATTTATGATGACTAATGATATTGTTATTATTAGTCTGAACATTTCAGGTTTACGCACAAAACAAAAACACATCGTCACACTCATACACAAATACAAACCCGATTTCATTCTCCTACAAGAAACAAACATATGCGAATACACACACGCAAAGCAAATCACTACACAATTAGGGCTCAGACACTCATGCTTCAGTCTGTCGACACATCGTACGGGTTCTGGAACCGCTATACTGCAGACTTCAGATAAATGGGAAATTACTGGCACACACAAGGACGACCAAAGAGACATTACCATCATACACGTTAGAAACAACACACACACATACGCTTTAGTCAACATACATGCCCCAGCAAATTACAGCTACCAACCACAATTCTTCGAACACTTAGAAAACCTATTAGCACAGACATTCAGAGGGAGGCATGTTGTTTTAGCAGGTGATTTTAATTGTTGTTTAGCTTCGGCTGACATAATAGGCGGGGAAGTGAAAACGCAGTTAAGAAGAGCCGGCCGAGACGACATGAATCAACTTGATACATTGCAATACATAATTGACACACATAACCTAGTAGACGCATTCAGGCACAAACACCCCAACAGTCACGATACAACGCACAGAAACCATGCACATAACAGATCATCTAGGTTAGATAGAATATATGTACCATCAACACACCACATAAAACAAACTAAACACCTACAAGAAACTCTCCAGTATACAGACCACAAAGCAATACTAGCACACATCACTATAAATAACACACCCACACAGCCTTTCAAACGATCACCACACTGGAAATTTAACAACACATTACTCCAAAACGCAGAATATATACAATATATGACAGACCTGATACATACATACACTGATAGTATACCAACTGACAACATTAGACAATACTGGGACTTACTGAAAAACACAATACGGAGCAGGACACAACAACTAGCATCCGTCATACACAAGCGTAGACTACAACAAGAACAGATAATACAAACAGCAATACATTTAACAAAGCAAACCGACAGAAACTCACCATACTTGCATGCATTAGAAACGCAACTGGAACAACACCAACAGCACAGATACTTGGGTGCACTAATTAGAACAAAACTCAACACCATTACACAAGAGACACCCAGCAAACAATACATGGCAATAGAACAAAACATACAGCGTAGCAAACAGATAAACACAATAATAGACATGCAAGGAATCACACAAACAGAAACCACATGTATAACAGAAGCATTCCAGCAATACTATACACACTTATTTACAGCAGAGACAGTAAACACACAAATACAAGATAGCTTCTTACAATATACAAAAAAGATATCAGACACAGACAAAGAGATATTGGACACACAATTGACATTAGAAAACATAACACATGCACTTAGTAAAATGAACAAAGACAAGACACCAGGACCAGACGGATTAACAGTAGAATTCTATCAACAATTCTTTCCTATCATAGGTAACCTTCTTCTAAAAGTCTATCAAGAAGCCTTTGACAAACAAGAACTCCCTGATAGTTGCAACATATCTTATATAACACTTATACACAAAGCAAAGACAGACAAGACACAACTGAAAAATTACAGACCAATTTCACTTCTTAACACAGATTACAAAATTCTGGCCAAATCACTAGCACACAAAATCACACAATTTCCTACCAAAACTAGTACACCCAAACCAGCAATGTAGTGTACAGCACAGGAATATACTAAACCACACACACCTCATTAGAGACATTATAACGTACACACACCAGAAAGACTGTCAATCCTCCCTCTTATCTTTGGACCAAGAGAAGGCCTTTGACAGAATCGCACACTCCTATTTGCACAAAACCCTAGAACACTGCAATATAGGACAGTACTACAGAAAGTGGATACAGATTTTGTATAACAACCCTGAAAGCAAAGTCTTAGTGAACCATTCACTCACTGCTAGCTTCAGGCTGACAAGATCTGTAAGACAAGGGTGCCCACTATCACCACTTCTGTATATACTGACACTAGAGCCATTATTAGAAAAGATCAGACAAGATACCAGCATTAAAGGCACTTTCATACAGGGAATAGGAGAGCAAAAGGTCATTGCTTATGCAGACGATACTGCATTCTTCCCTACAAGCAACACATCCATCAGAAACATACTGCACACCTTCTCCCACTTTGGGAAAGGCAGTGGAGCCAAAATTAATATACAAAAATCACAAATTATGGGCCTGGGAAGGTGGAAACAAAAGTCTGATTTCCCTCCAGACCTAACGCATACACACAATATGAAACTGTATGGGATCACATTTCCATGTGACCCCAGAACAACACACAGAGAAACATGGCTACAACTAACACACCAAATCACAGACATGCTACATAGGTATAAATACAAAACATCAACAATATTTGGTAGAAGCATAATAGTTAACACATACATCATACCAAAAATAATATACTTAGTGACAGTGTTAAACCCTCCAAAACAGACAATCACAGATATAAATAAACAGATAAGACATTTCATATTTAGTAAGACAATACACAGCATACAGCATAAAACTCTCATTCAGGATAAGAAACAAGGAGGAATAGCACTTCAGGACATACAAACAAAAATACAAGCACTTAGAATCAGCCACATAGGTAATATTATCAGACATCCAGAACAACATAGATTAGCATTATATTATATAGCACACAAAATAAAACATCTCACAAAACTAAACAATGCAGCAGCACATTATCAGGGCATACTACCATCCTTCTATCACACATGTATACAGGCAATACAAGGACATGAACATTTAATAAATGAAACAACACGAGAAATATACAAACAATTAGTTAGTAAACAAGCACCATCGCTTAAGCTGAGAATCAAAAGAGGACGAAAATATTTCATGTCAGACTACACATCCACCTTTTCCAACTTACACAACAAACACATCACATCTAAGGCGAAAGAAGTAACTTACAGACTGATTTTTAATATAACTCCCATAATACCCAAATTAGCATTCAGATCCAGGCAAATAGGAAAATGCCAATTATGCAGGAACAACACAAAAGAGACAGAAGAACACATATTTTTCACATGTCAAACAGTCACAGATGCAGTGGAAACTCTACAACAAATAATACAAACACACACAGGCAAACAAACAGACATTTACAAGGCAATCTTTCTTAACACTCTTCCTAAAACATCCGAAGACACACACACAAAACTACTTCAAACACTAGCGGAATACAGAAAATTAGTTTGGACTTGCAGAATCAAGGCAAGGTTCAACTCCCTTACATACAACAGAAACTTATTTTTACTAATGTTCAAATACAAACTAGCTACTATTTTTCCTGACTGAAATGTGTAAATTTCCTTAATTTCATTTACTCTTGCAATTAAAAAAAATGTCATTATTGTTAATTTAAAAAAAAAAATAATAATATCAAAAACACATAATATGTTTTACACCCGATCGTCTTGACAGACGATAGTTGGTTTCTGCTGCAGAGCACAAAATCTACAAGCCCTTGCTGTGGAAAATTGTTAGAACGTGTGTGCGTCTCGCGAGCCCTGTGTGTGGCTTATTTTGTTAATACTTGGGAGCACTTCTCACTAGGTGGTAGCAAGCATTGTAGAGCACAGATAGTACACGCCGCAATTCTTCCCCAGCGTGCTTTGAATCACAAATCCACCCCTCTCCCCCCAAACAACTTTAAAGAGAGATATATAGCTCCTCTGGCCTAGGCACACAAAGGCTGTGTGAAAACTGGCTGCGTGTCCGCTGTAAGACCGTTTTGTGGCTGGTGGTCTCTAGGCATTTTCTGCGTTCAGCGGTTTGCTCTTTGCCTAAATTCAACACGATTCCCCAGTACGAATATAAACATTGTTGTAGAATACAAAAGGCTAACATGTATGGTATTTATATATGGGTAGCCATGTATGGGTGAATTCGTGTAGGTATTTATGTAAATATAATTATGGCTTTGTGTTGATATACAGGTATTTATATTAATATATGCATATGGAAATCCCCCCCCCCGCACACACACACACACACACCCCCCACACACACACACACAAATAAATAAATTGGGAAGCCACAATTTAAATATAATGAAAATGTAAAGATCACGGAAATACATGTACTATTATCTACAGAAAGCAAGAGATAAATCAAGACTGAATGTGTGTGTGTGTGTGTGTGTGTGTGTGTGTGTGTGTGTGTGTGTGTGTGTGTGAGAGAGAGAGAGAGAGAGAGAGAGAGAGAGAGAGAGAGAGAGAGAGAGAGAGAGAGAGAGAGAGAGAGAGATGGACAGGTGTAACATGCATTCCACTTGTGGAGATGGAAATGAAACGAGGAATGTGTGTTTACATGCACTATGCCATAAATGTTATATTATCATAACTGTATATGCATGTATTTGTTTTATTAACGCATGTGACACATAACACTAACAAACGGCAACGCTCTGTAATATACACAAACAAAGAAACACACCTTGCAAATATACATTGCTTTGTATGAAATAAACGTTGGAAAAAAAATCGTTACCCCCCCCCCCCCCCCCCCCAAAAAAAAAAAAAGAGATAAAGAATCAAAGACCCCCAAAAAAAATTACTCTGGTATGATTTTGTTTCATTAACGCATGTGACATAACACTAACAAACGGCAACGCTCTGTAATGTACACAAACAAAGAAACACGCATTGCACCTTGTAAATATATATTGCTTTGTATGAAATAAACGTTAAAAAAAAAAAAGACTGTGGATCCAACATCCAACGAAACTTACTTGATGAAGGCTCTAGTTATGGATGGGATGTTGATGTTGCATCTCGTGCGTTGTTTTGATGAGAAGTCAGTGAGTACCAGACTCAGATCCCGAGATTAGGTGAATGAAGATCGTTCAACAATTGGCAGGGCCTTTAGCAACATGAGCGATATGAATTCTACACTGACCAAGGAGCTCTACATAAAGATAATCAACGGCTGGAAAGACCAAAGTGCAGTCCGATCATCTTCATTAACAAGCACGAGTAATGCGCGAGCAGAGCCTCAGAGGTCACCTTTGATGGAAGACCCAAGACGTGGTCCTGGAACTGGGGGTCTGGGATTTATACCTCCACATCCACTCAGACCAGACATCACAAACCCTTTTGGTGTTGGACGTGCGGACCTAGACCAACTCAGCGGGGGACTTGGTGGTGGGATGTTTATGGACCCCAGAAATTTTCCTGGAGCGGATGGATTCAGACCCGGTGGAACATTAGGACCCACACCACTTGGGTTCCCTCCCGGTTCAGTCCCCCCAGGTGCCATATTTGATCCTGTAGGGCCACCAGGAGTTCGGCCAGTACCAGATCCAGATCATGAGAGACCACCGGACAGCTACGATGACATGTTCATGTGATTCCTGTTGCTGCAAGTCATTTGTTTGTGTTTGAACACGTGGAAATGCTACAATAAAAAATATGTAAATACGTTGAAAAAAAAAAATTCAGTGGAAATGTCAAGGGGAAAAAAAAATTACTCTGGTTTCGCCTATCAGACGTTAAAAGAGAATTTCCTTAATAATATTTTGCTCCTGCGTAAAGAAGTAACGTTCTAAAACAATTAATTAGGCCATTTTTTGGGGATCAGATCAAAGAGTAGTACCAAATACTCCTTTTAACTAGCCGGATCCATTAGATGAAAAAGCACTTTTGGCTAAGAACTAAGTTTCTCGCCAATCTCGAAATTCTGATGACCGTAAGACCTGTTATTGTGTAATTTTTTTCCGGATTTTGTGGTGATATTCGTTGGATTTGATATTCTGGATATTTCCCCGGAATTATTATCTGAAACAACAAATTTCAATATGTATTCGAATATCACTGAAGTCGGGATCTCGATAAATGACTACGATGTCCAGCTACTTCACCAGTCCGGAACGATAGTGTGTTCCATAACTGGTCCCGGGGCGGCTGCGAAAGCAACACCTGCACTTATTATGAGTGCCCTAACTGGTCCAGGAGGTGTACCTTTTGGGGGAGTCGTCGACCTGCATAGGTTCGAAGTTCCCACTAGGTGGTACTTTCACCTGTCAGCAGAGGTTCAGAAAGCCGTGTATGACAAGATACACGGCAAAAAGTTTTCTCTACCAAGTCTAGGGATAGACATATCACTACAACATCTAGACAAAGAAAGGGACAGGCTGACCATCCACTGGCTACCTGTCACGATTGCTCCTCAAGGAGTTAAAAAACTAGTGCACAGTATTACAGGAGACGACAAGGCTGAGGTCTTTAGGATAAAGAATGGGGCTGGCAAGTGGGGAGCGCTCTGCAACCCAACGAAGGAAGTCCCCCATTATATACGGATCTACACTCCCGGTATTACGAACAATAACCACAGAGTGTTGATCACGATGCCGGGGAGAAAGACAAATTGTCCAGCGTGTGGCCAAAACAACCACTGGGCAAATAAATGCCCTAGTCGACGACAATCGACGACACCAATAGCAGCAGCAGTAAGTGTTCAAAGCCAAGAAGATTTCCCACCGCTCGAAAGAGAAACCTCTCCACAGGGAGAGATTGAGCTGACACAAACCTTCAGCAGTCAAATCAACACACAAGAAAATAACACACAAGAAAATAATACACAAGACATAAATCCAAGGAATGAAGACTCTGACGGTTTTCAAGTCGTCAGCAAACCAAAGAAGAGAACATGGGCTAACAGAAGACCGCAGTCAAAACACAGCGACGACACAGAAACAGACGATTTATCACTGCCAAAGAAAGAAAAAGTCAAAGCCACTATAGGCAAGACAAAGGAAACTGAACAAGAACAACAAGAGGAGACACAAGTACAAGACGAAGACGACACATACAGCATACCAGACACTCTCTTCGTAGACACAGACACAAGTGATAAGAACGAGGAATCAAGATGATCCTCCCACACAAACTTTTGATGCTACAGACTTGCTCGCCTAAATGTACTCATCACGGATAATAACTTTGCGTGTGATTCTATACACTTATTATATCTCATTCATTTGATTTTACTTAAATTATAATGACTAGTGATTTAGTTATTATTACTTTAAACATTTGTGGTATACGTACAAAATTACAACATATTATCACACTAATAAACAAACACAAACCAGATTTTCTACTACTACAAGAAACAAATATATGTTCAAAAACATTCGCACAACATATCACCACACAGCTAGGCCTCAGACATTCATGCTTTAGTTTAGGCACACACAAAATTGGGTCAGGAACAGCTATTCTGCAGACATCAGACAGGTGGGACATAATTAAAACACACACGGATAACCATGGACGAATCTCCATAATACAGGTAGAAAACACTATACATGCATACACCATAGTGAACATACATGCACCACCAAATTACAATCATCAACCAAATTTTTACCAAGAATTAGACACCTTACTTATACAAACATACAGAGGGCAAAATGTTATCCTTGCAGGGGATTTCAATTTTGTACTCTCAGATTTGGATATCGTAGGGGCAGGCAAAGCAGGAATCAAGACACAATTAAGGAGAAATGACAGAAATGGAATACATCAACTGGATATACTAAAGAATACCCTAGACACACACAATTTAATAGACGCTTTCCGATACAGACACCCTAATAACATTGCAACAACACACAAAAATAGGGCTTACAATAGATCAGCCAGATTAGATAGAGTATACACACCTTCAACACACCAAATAATACACACAAAACATCTACAAGAGACATTACAATACACAGATCACAAAGCAGTACTAACACATATCACTACAGACACTACAAACACAAGGCCATCAAAAAGAACACCACATTGGAAGTTCAATAACTCCTTACTCCAAAATACAGGTTATTTACAACATGTGACACAACTTATTCTAACATACACTAATAGTACACCCACGGACAACATAACACAAATTTGGGATTTACTAAAGAATACAATACGGTATAGAACACAACAGTTAGCATCCATCATACATAAAGACAGACTACAACAAGAACATATCATACAGACAGCAATACAACTCACAAAACAGACTGACAGGAATGCACCACACCTAAACACACTAGAATCACAATTAGAACAACACCAGCAACACACATTCCGTGGTGCACTCCTTCGAACTAAACTTACTAACATATCAGAAGAAAGTCCCAATAGACAGCACCTTGCATTAGAGCAAAACATTCAACGCAACAGACAAATAGGAGCAATAACAGACATGCAAGGAAACACACAAACAGAGACAGTACATATACTAGAAACATTCCAACAGTACTACACTGACCTATATACAGCAGAACCCGCCAACACACAAACACAAAATAGGTTCCTAAAATACACAAAAAAATTGTCAGACACAGATAAAGACACACTAGACACAGAGCTTACATTAGCAGACATAACACATGCACTCAATCAAATGCAAAAAGACAAAACACCAGGACCAGATGGACTCACAGTAGAATTCTACCAACACTTCTTTCCTATCCTAGGCAATTTCCTTCTAAAAGTCTACCAAGAAGCTTTTAACAAACAAGAACTCCCAAACACTTGCAACATGTCATATATAACACTCATACCTAAAGACAACACAGACAAAACACAGCTGAAAAACTATAGACCCATCTCCTTATTAAACACAGACTACAAAATTCTAGCAAAATCACTTGCAAACAAAATTAAAAACTTCATGCCATCACTCATTCACCCAGACCAACAGTGCAGTATTCAACACAGAAACATACACCAACATACACACTTCATTAGGGATTTCATTACATACACCCACCAGAAAGACTGTCAATCCTCTCTCTTATCTTTAGACCAGGAGAAGGCCTTTGACAGAATCTCACACTCATACTTACACAAAACACTAGCACACTGTAACATAGGACAGTACTATAGACAGTGGATAGAAATATTGTATAAAAATCCTGAAAGTAAGGTACTGGTGAATCATTCACTCACTGGCAGTTTCAGAATCAATAGATCTGTCAGACAAGGGTGTCCACTATCACCAGTCCTATATGTACTAACACTAGAACCACTCTTAGAAGCAATTAGACAGGACACTAACATTAAAGGTACATTTATACAAGGGTCTGGAGAGCGGAAATTAATTGCTTATGCAGATGACACCGCTTTCTTCCCTACAACCAACACTTCCATAACGAACATACTTCACACCTTCAGACAGTTTGGTGAAGGAAGTGGGGCCAAAATAAACATACAGAAGTCTAAAATAATGGGTCTGGGGAAGTGGAAGAATAAAGCAGATTTCCCCCCGGATCTAACAGTCACAGATAACATGAAGATTTATGGGATCACTTTTCCATCCAATCCCAGAAAAACACACACAGGAACATGGCAATCACTGACAAAACAAATTATAGACATACTACATAGGTTCAAATACAAGACATCAACAATTTTTGTACGAAGCACTATTGTAAACACCTTCATCTTTCCTAAAATACTATATTTAGCCACAGTGTTAGACCC
This sequence comes from Cepaea nemoralis, assembly GCA_014155875.1. Taxonomy (NCBI): domain Eukaryota; kingdom Metazoa; phylum Mollusca; class Gastropoda; order Stylommatophora; family Helicidae; genus Cepaea; species Cepaea nemoralis. Next base: position 104,962 of record JACEFZ010028514.1, on the reverse strand, counting down.
CCAAAACAAACAATCACAGACATAAACAAACACATCAGACAATTCATCTTCAAAAACACAATCCACAGTATAAAGCACAAGACTTTAATACAAGAGAAGACTAGAGGGGGGGGGGGGTGGTAGCACTACAGGACCTTAACACAAAAATACAAGCATTAAGAATCAACCACATAGGACGCATCATCAATCATCCAGATCAACACTCGCTAGCATTATACTTATATTGCAATTACATTACACAGAATTAAGAAAATAGACAAAAACACCGCACTATTACGGCACACTATCGCACTTCTACAGAACATGTATGCAAGCAATTCAAGGTAATGAACACTTAATACAACAGACAACCAAGCAGATATACAAATATTTAGTACAACAACAAGCCCCACCACTACAACTGAGAATCAAAAGAGGATACAAATATCATATGAAAGACTACAGCTGCACCTTCACCAACTTACACAACAAACATATCACATCAAAATCCAAAGAAATAACATACAGGCTAATTTATAATATGACCCCGACAACAGAGAGAGAGAGAGAGAGAGAGAGAGAGAGAGAGAGAGAGAGAGAGAGAGAGAGAGAGAGAGAGAGAGAGAGAGAGAGAGAGAGAGAGAGCTGCACAAACATCCAAGCAAATAGCCCCATGCAAATTATGTAGACAAAATATTCAGGAAACAGAGGACTATCTCTTCTGTGAATGCCCAACAATCACAGCCACTAAGACTGCACTGCAACAATTGATAGAAACACACACAAACAAGAAAACTGACGCTTATAAAGCCATTTTCTTAAATACAATACCCACAGCCACAAAAGATAAACACACTAAACTTCTTGTTGCACTGACGGAGTATAGAAACGTAATATGGTCGAGTAGAAACTCGGCCACCCACAATCACCAAACAATACAACCACACATACTAGCAAAGATTTTTCAACAGAAAATCGCCCAGCTATTCGCAGATTAGTTAGTTAGTTAGTCGACAGATCATCCTCATTGCACATCAAACCATTCAGTCCATAAGTGCTCGGATCCCCTCCTCAGCAAATCCCGCAACGTGTAGCGGCTAACGACGCCAGTTCTGTGTTGGTTTATCAATCTTCTTTGGCTTCCTGCGTAGTGTTCTTGTTTGGCCACCCCTCTTTTAATTTGCTGCTCCTGCAGTCTGGCCATTGTTGTAGATTCACAGTCATCACTTGGTTCTCGCAAAAGTCTTACTTCTCGTAGAGCATTCAGAATGTCGGCCTGGTCCATGGCGCGTCCGCCCTCCACAGTAGCCTCACCTGCGAGCTTGTCAGCCCGCTCATTTCCTTGTACTCCCCCATGCCCTGGCAAGAAGATGAAACTAATCTTTGCCAGTCGAGACCGCTCCAGAGGCAGCAACCATTCTCTTCGGATCGACCCCTCCTCTATCCTCTTGATCATGTTCATTGAGTCGCTAAGGAAACAAGCCCTAGTGAATGTCTGTGTCTCGAGCCATGTTATTGCTTTACTTACTGCCATGACTTCCATGGTCAGGCTACTTGTGGTTTCAGTGAAAGCACCAGAGTCCTCCTTCACAATTCTCCCTCCGGCCCGAGCTGTAAAGGCCCATGAACTTCTCACATGTCGGACGACCGACCCATCTGTGTAGATGACCGCGTCACCGTCTAGCGAATTCTCGAAAATCAACGCTTGTACTTCAGCCTCAACAGCAGCCGGATTTTCTTGTCATGCATTTTCTATCTAGTTGGATGCAAACTGAAAAGGATGTGCAGAAGTCTGTTGGCACTTGCATCCCACTCCTCGCCAGGTTCTAAGTCCTCAAGTGAACACACCTGTTGAAGAATGTCTTCGGCTTGACCCATCCACGACCGTCCTCTTTTTAACCTGCTGCCCTTCACCCTCCTAATTTCACTATGCAGTGGATGTTGTGTGTTTGCGTTAATTCTGAGGTAGGACGCGTGCCCTGCAACCTTGTATTCTCTCTTCAATGGTTAGAAAATCAAGAAGGTAGCGCATCGCCCTGCATGCTGTATCTCTTGTACATCCAAGAATAATGCGCATAGCTTCATTCGCAGATTAATAAGCAAGAGCCACCCCCATCAAGTTTCACACTACATAACATACATGTTCAAACACACACTCTCACAGTATATTTCTATACTCCGCATGTGTACCACTAAGCCCAATCATTGGGGAACAAAGCGCCAAATAACTGAATAAATGTCCTTTCTTTGTTACTGAGTCCCAGGGCCCAACCTAGACAGAACAATAGGACGGTGGCCTTTGTGAGTCAGTGGTCTTGTCGACCGAGGGTTGACCTCGGTCGAAACAGCTCAGGTAAACTCTTTAGTGAACTAAAAAATTCCATTCTGTATACTCTCTCTCTCTCTCTCTCTCTCTCTCTCTCTCTCTCTCTCTCTCTCTCTCTCTTCTCCCCCCCCCCCCCCCCCCCATATGAATGACTATACGCTGTATTCGCAATGTAAAAGCCTGTTTTTGTACATAATAAACGGGATATTTATGTATACGCTGTATTCGCAAATGGACAACTTAACAAATTCCAATCTGTTTACGCGCTCTCTCTTTATCCCTCCCACTCCTCTCCCCCTCCCCAGCTCCCTCTCTCTCCCTCCCTCTTTGTTGACCGCTTTCCCGGTCTCAACCCAGCCCACCACAAGCAAATCCTGGGCACTTGCGATTAAGGCGAGCGTGTCATCCAGCAATAATATTGAATTAACTTACAGGAAACTAAGCTTGCATGAGGCTGCCTGCAGTGTAAAGCGTGGGGCGGCTTTTGCCGTTTCGACCTTGACACCAACATTTCATTTAATGTATATATTGTGGGTGTGGAAGAGAACGCGTGGTGTGTTGAAGGTTTATAAGCGTGTGAGAATGATGGGTTTAGAGTGAATGAGGGGAAGGAATCATCACCACATCATAGTCGTTGTTGTCTCCGTCATCATTATCATCACCATTATCATCACCATTACCATCAATCACGTTAGAATGGGATGACTGAAAGCGTACGCCAAATCACACTTTCCCATTACGTCATATTGTCTTAGTTTAATTTATTGCTCATATTTTATGCATATTATGTGAATATAATTTGTAGTTTTGATGATGGAAACACATTTGTACACCAATTCGACACACAAACGGCCTGTTAAATAGACCTACACAAATACCATACACACAGCACGCCTGCTTAAAATACTAACAATACAATCAGAAGAGCACATCTATTACGAATGCAACACAATCATGCCAACAAGAAATCTCCTACAAAACATCCTAAACACTCAAACGAAACAAAGAACAGATGTTTACAAAGCAATCATGATAAATTCCATTCCTTACTCCACACAAGACGTCCACACAAAGCTACTTGTTCTATTGGCAGAGTACAGAAATCTTATATGGACATTAAGAAACAAAGCATTATACAATTACAGAACAATCAACAAAGAAATTGTCCAACAACTTTATCAACAAAAAGTCTCAAACATTCTAACCTTAGCCCCACAAGCGCAAATCCCGTAAGAGTTTTTGCATGAAGACAGCACATATTACAGAAGAAGCAAATAACTTGTTTTAAACAAAGGATACCACAACTGTAAATGTGTTTATTGACGGTATTAATAAATCTTACAATTATTATTATTATTATTATTATTATTATTATTATTATTATTATTATTAATACGTTTATTACTACTGCTACCATTAATATTAATGTTCCCCATTATTATTATATTTGAATGTGCAACATGAAATATATTGTGGTTGTGTGTCTGTGTCGTTGGAAGTAACATATGTATGCGTCTGGGTGTGGATGCAGGTGTGTGTGTGTGTGTGTGTGTGTGTGGTGCATGTATTTGCACGCGCATGTGTACGAGTGTATGTTTGTTGTGTGTGTGTGTGTGTGTTGTGTGTGTGTGTGTGTGTGTGTGTGTGTGTGTGTGCGCGCGCGCGTGTAGCAGCCTTTAAACCAAGGCGATATCTCAAGTATTAAAATAATGTTACATGGTAATGATATTTTTGAAAAGAAAAAAATATGCACCACCATGTATAAACAATTTAAATAAGCCCTTTAAGTACCCTAAGCTAAAGTGGCTTGTAGTGGTCACATTTTAAGTCCTTCCCATTGTATTTGAAACCCAGTCACTATCACAGCTTTGAACCGATTACCTCCCAGGGGACAGGCCATGGACTCTAATTGTAGTTATAAATCACTGATTCTTGTCCCCCAAACAAAAGGGATCATGGACTTTTATTTACAGGACACTAGAGCGTCATCCTGTAATTTGACATCTGACCAACAACACCAACAATGTAGACCTTCACCTCGGTAGCTAAGTGACCCAGAAATTACAAAGAAGCCATATTTTGATGAGAATGATCGTTTAAAGTTTTTGTTGCCCAAGCTCAGGCATTAAATGTACTGCTGCTCTCCAGAAAGCATGAGATAGATCAGGATAAAATGTGTGAGTGAGAGAGAGAGAGAGAGAGAGAGAGAGAGAGAGAGAGAGAGAGAGAGAGAGAGAGAGAGAGAGAGAGAGAGAGAGAGAGAGAGAGAGAGAGAGAGAGATGGACAGGTGTTACATACATTCCGCGGGTGTAAGTGGAAATGAATCATATACAAGGCATGTATGTTTACATGCACAATGCCATAAATGTTATATTATTATAACTGTATATATGTATGTATGTGTTCTATTCACACATGTGACATCTAACACTAACAAACGGCAACGCTCTGTAATATACACAAACAAAAGAAACACACATTACACCTTGTAAATATACATTGCTTTGTATGAAATAAACGTTTAAACAAAATGCAAGCTGCCAACTACTGTCGCTTGTCGTCTCTGTGGGGACAGTAGAATCAACAAGCACACTTTAACTTCCCTTTTTCCAGTGTTGGGTCTATTGCTGGGCTTTTGTCTACACACCCCTTTTCTAGTCTTCTATTCAATATCTCTCTTTCTCTATTGCTACAAGACCATACCCATCTCCACATTCCTCCAAAACATACCCACACAACTCCGACCTCCAATAAATACTAAACTTATTTAATGAATAAAAAGTGTCATGGGTGTGTATAGTGTATGTGTAAAGAAGTTTTTGGAGTGTACTATCGTGTAGGTGAGATCAGATTGACAGTCCCGGCAGAAGTCGGATGTGTCGGCCTAACGGCGCAAGAACGCAGCTCTGCTGTAAACAGGCACAACGCAATCACATCCGAAAAGAAACTCCGGATGAACGAAGAAGAAGATTGACAGTCCAAGATTCATCTCACAGTGCTCATCACACAACAGCCAGATATTGTCACCACAGCACAGAATTTGTTTACGCTCACCCAGTATAGTGTCTCTCTGAATGATGATGATGTCTTCACAATATCCTTGAACTTTAAAATTAAACGATCCTTTCACCACAGTGGTTTTTTTTTTTATAGGTAATGTCTTTCGGGGTGAAAAGTCCAGGGAATGTTTACACATAATCACAACCCTGGTTAGATATTACACTGACGCTCTGTATTAAAGTCCAAGAATGTCCTATTCGTCAGAGGAAACGTTCTGGCATTACAGCTTTGTTTTTATTTATCTTATAGTTCATGTGAACAATATTGATAATTCGTTCTCTGTGTGTTTGACATATCTTCTGCTGTCAGTATCTTATCAGGCCTGAATTATGATGCCATTATTTCTAGAACTGGCTGACCTTAGGGTTGACACAAACTTAAATATTGAGGATATTTCTCACGGCATCAGATTATTGCAATGTCCTTCTTCTTGTGAGTGTAGCTATTGCAATTTCTAGTTCAGTAGAAATCAATGAAGTTCCGTGGAACCTGTCGAATATACAATACTTGGTGAGATCAACCTAACTCAGACTTATTAGAAGTGAGAGTAGGCTTATGGCCATTATCAGTTATAATTTCTATAGATTCAGAGAAATGATCTCTGACATAAGGCATAGGAGTTCTACACATAACTTAAGACAAGGTAAAAGAAGGAAATGTTATATGAAAGCTCAGAAATCCCAGTAACCATCTATACTAGAATCTCCTCTCATAGACCTATCCTTATATTATCATAGTAATTATTCTATCGAGTGCACTGATACTTTACACAATCCACTACGTTACTTCTCAGCTAAATTCGGCCGACACTCAATATTACGGTCACACACTCAAATACACTATGCTAGAGTTTTACTCTACATCACAACTATCTTATAACTATCCTCGGCTGAATCGGGAATACTATTGCACATCAATACAAATGCTCGTCGGTTTCATCTAACTTGAAACACTGAATATCCCTTTTCACAATAGCTCAAGAATAAATCATCCCTTTCTCTCGTGAAAGACTAGTAGCACACTAAATTATACTAGAATATCCAGACTATTAATACTCTGGCTCTGTACGACTATACTGGCCTATTCCACCAATTTTCCCCCTGTCCTCTTCTGTCGTTTTATCTTTCTACATCAACAACCGAATTTCTCCTTTGATGCACGGTCATTTCGGGACATCAATGATTATCCACTCGTTTCTTCGGACCACGGATATTCGTTTACGTTACTTCAAAAGACATCTGATAGTTTACCGTTTTCCCACAACAAAGGTTTGTGAAATTACTTTATCGCGAGTTGCCGGTGTTCAAAGGGTTTGAGATCGCCGGTTTTCCGTCGTCCGTCCTCCAACAAACACGCGATAACTCTTTTGTCGTGGAGTCAATAACCTTCCTCACCTCACGACCGAAGCTACCACTTGTAGTCTTGGGGACGCAGAGGTGTTTCCAAGGCACCAGGGCCGGGTTATATACTGGCCAAGACCTATTGACGCGTCCTCGTCGAGCGTCCTGGGCAACAGGTCCCTTCGGGGTCCTGGCTGAAGTCAATAGGATCGCTGATTCCTCCGAAGTCGGAGAGTGTCTGCCTGTACGGCGAGGAACCACCAGTCTGCACACCAATAAGCCAGACATGGGACAACGGATACTCACGCAAACCTCAGGTCCTGTATGACATCACATTGATGTTGGACAACAGGATGTCTTCATCCGACATACAGGACTTCGCGTTGGAGCTCAAGCCAACGAACACAAGCAAGCAGCACTTGTAGTCTTGATCTAAAGGTCAATAACTTTCCATCCTCGGGTAATATAAGCAATTTTGTCACTCACCCCCATGACAAATGTAACAGATCCATTTACACGCCATTGGACACATGGCACTAGATTCGTATCTAAACTGATCGACACTAGGCGGGTGGTAGAATCAGTATTACTCCGACCGTCTTTACTTCCCATGGTCATTTCTTGGTACTCATCTTAGGCTGGGTCGACCTGAATGCCCAGAAAATTCCAATCCGCCCAGATGCGGATCGATCCTATGATCACTGGACCGCCAGGTGTGCATCTAGCCATTACGTTACCAAGGCTACCACTTACCCCCTACCTGCTTTATATTCAACGTTACGACATGTATACATCTGAAACCATCAGTGACGCCATTCACTGCCTGCAAATTACCATAGATATTAAAACCTTCTGAAAGTACTGGAGAATTTGAGAAAAGCCACCATGATCCGAAACTTGATGGAAGGAAATACCCAACCGTTTCATCTCCCCGGAGTAGAAACAGGGCGCGAAACATACAACTGTGTAGCAAATGCAGTTCTAGGGACTGAGTGTTCACCGGGATAAAAGGACACCTCTGGTTTACTCTTTGTTAGCGAGAGTTCCACAAAGCAGGATACTCACTTACCCTGGCAATTTAAAAGGTTGCTAAAGGCTAAGGATCTAATCCAAAGCCGTGCGGGTGTGGAAAGCAAAAAAAACTACAACATTATTTATCCCAACAAACTCAAAATGGTAGCCGGTGAAGAATCTCAAAATCCTAATGGTGAGACATCCAGGCCAAGCTGATTATTTAAAGAAACGGGGAAGAGACCAGAGGTGATGCGAGAATTGGTGGTAGACATGACGTCAATAAAGCTTACGGTATTTCTGTGGAAAGCTCTGCCATCGGCTACAAAAGTTATTAAGATGGCAATGTTGAAGTTCCACAAAGGGAAAACTCATCATAGTTAGTAATGAATTAGGAAGAAATAACACTGAAATAACAAGAATTTCAGAATACCGAAAGATTTCTCATGTGGCATCATCATCATGTGCCATGTCGATAAGCGTGGAAGGTCATCTCACACGATCACCAGAGACGTGGATCAGCACCGTGTTCTTGTCACGACAATGCCATGTGACCAAGCCATACCTCTCTGCCTTCCCCTGGTTCTTTCCCCTTCAATATTGCCGGTTACATGAACAATATATGTGGCAACTGATGATTTATTGACCATTTCGCAATATTAACAGACAAGTTCTTAGAAAGAATATCGAGCTTAAATGTTAACAAAAAAGTTGTTAGAATATCGTGAACTAAGAAAAAGAAAAACAGTGACGTTCAACAGCATCTGAACACTGAAGAAAACCAGCTCATAACCAATATTATTTCCTGAACACTGAAATACTTTGGCCGTTCTAAACGCCACAGTGTTGTGGAAAGAACAGGCATGGAAGACAAGGCCCCTGGAAGAAAGAGGCAAAGGTCAGTCAACATAACGATCGACACAGGGGATTGCAGACACCTTAGGCATGAGGATACATTAGGCAGGACAAATGACACAAGTGATGACTGTGCATCTAAAACCATGGTCAGACTGTGACAACTGCAAATCAAAAGAGGTGTGGCCAAACAAGAACACTACGCAGGAAGCCAAAGAAGATTGATAAACCAACACAGAACTGGTGTCGTGAGCCGCTACACGCTGCAGGATTTGCTGAGGAGGGGATCCCAGCACTTATGGACTGAATGGTTCGATGTGCAATGAGGATGATCTGTCGACTGACTGACTAACTAACTAACTAACTAACTAACTAACTAACTAACCAACCTAACTAACCAACCAACCAACCAACCTAACCTAACTAACTAACTAACTAACTAACTAACTAACTAATGACACAAGTTCGAGAAACCTGTCGGCCGGCCGTGAGAGCGACGCTCTGCAAAGGACCTGCAACATCATGATGAAAATAACTGAATTAATTGCTTAGAAAAAGGACAGTGGAGTGACTGGATCTAATGCAGTCAGCACTGGTGTTTGGACTAGATAACCCAGTGTTGTTGTTACATCTGACTATACTTATAGGCAAACTCATTCAGGCAGCGAAATTCTGGTATAAAATCTCGTCCAAGCGTTGAACTAAACATCCTTGTCAACCGTTTACACATCATCAAACATGAAAGCTTTATTGTATTTTATACGTTGCTTACTCTTTCACTTAAGTTACCCGAGCTTGTGGAAAGCAAATGACACTGTTGTTCTCGAATGATTTAAACTTAAAGTGTCAACTACCAAGCACTTTTACAACACCAACTACAAACGATATATAAATATGCTTATGGTATTATAACATAATACTCGTTGTTATCTCGAGTTTAAACATATAATTTCTATGAGATCATAGACACTTTCTAATGGGAAAATGTATTGAAGCTCAACAGAGCTATTAGGTCATAATGTGAACTTGAATGTCAATAGGACATTGCAAATAAATTTTCTTAAGCATAACTCTAGTTGTTACAAAATCTATTACTTTACTTCTGCATTTAAAAGGAATCACTAAATTATAAATGTCATGATGTTACAATGTTTACTTAAACCCACTTTGTTCAGGTTATTATCTGAAGTCTTTATACCCGGGCAGTTTATTAGTCCACAGTTGACTGGTCCACACTGCTGATTGGTCCAGACAGTTGATTGGTCTAAACAGTTGATTGGTTGAGACTGTTGATTGGCCAGTCTTAACCCTTTCAGTCCCAGAATATTTTAGTTTCCCAAGAACAACAATAATTTAAAATTAGCTGCATCTCCTTTACATGACGTCGCAACCAACCTAAGCATTTATTGACTGATTTTCTAGGCAACTTACTTTCACTAATTTGCAATTGTTTTCTGAACGGCCGACGCATTGTGAAGACCAATGCAAATCAGCTCCCAAATCCTATGCTGCTGACTTCGAGTCCGGTATGCCGGGATTTTGAAATTTGCGTTCACTACCCCTAGCCACAGACGTCGACAAGAAGAACAATTTACATAATTTTAAACAGTACGAATGCATTACTTCCAAAAAATAAATATATGTACACTTTGTACTGTGTTGATTAGTAAAATATCTAGCCAGACGTCAGACAAACACGTACAGGATACAATTACACACTATGAGGAAGACGTCAGACAAAAGTAAAGGATACAATTACACAGTATGGGGCAGACGTCAAACAAAAGTAAAAGATACAATCACACACTATGATATGAGGCAGACGTTAGACAAAAGTAAAGGATACAATTACACGCTATGATATGAGGCAGACGTTAGACAAAAGTAAAGGATATAATTAAACAGTATGAGGCAGACGTTAGACAAAAGTAAAAGATACAATTAAACAATATGAGGCAGACGTTAGACAAAAGTAAAAGATACAATTACACAGTATGATATGAAGCTGGCGTCAGACAAAAGTAGTGGATACAATTACACACTATGAGGCAGACGTCAAACAAAAGTAAAGGATACAATCACACACTATGATATGAGGCAGACGTCAGACAAAAGTAAAGGATACAATCACGCACTATGATATGAGGCAGACGTCAGACGAAAGTAAAGGATACAATTACACACTATTAGGTGGGGCAGCATTGTGGCTAGACCCTGGCCTGTCGATCCAGTGGTCATGAGTTTGAATCTGCAGCGGGGCCGATGTTTGAAATTGACCTGAACTCACAGATAGTGTAACAGTACAGGTACAGGGACACTTATAACACGAGTCCTGATGGTATCTTCTAAAAAGCTTTATTTAACATAATAGGCCGATGAATAATACACAGACTACAAGGTATGATGTTCACTTCTCCAGACCTTAGCTGTAACTCACCTCCCCAAAAACCCTACGTCACGGCTTGAGCATCCTTAGTAACGTTCTTATAGGATGCTCAACCGTGCCCAAACCTTGCACATCAAACCTACTTAACAGAGATGTTACTCACTCTGTTATACCTACCCTTCTTTAAAAAGACTTTTCTTCAAAAGTCTTAACCCTTAACCCCCTTATTCTAATCATTCTTTCCCTCATCAACACCTTAAACACCTTAACCCCCAATATTCTTTCTCCAAGCCATCCCAAACTAACTCTATCTTAAGTAATTACTTTCACTTCTACTAATTCTCCACTTGTCTCTTATCATTGTCCCATATAGCAAATCGCTATGAAGTTATACTTCTTCTTCGTTTCTGACTCTTCAAAGTTTCATTACAAAAATATAGGTCATAAGAATGTTTCATAAAAATCGTTGGTATACACTTGGCATTATGAAACTTCTCATTCTTTCTCAACATTCACAACAAAGGATATACAGAAAGGATGGGGTTAGGAATAGAAAAAAAGGGGTGCGCACCCAATTTATGAAGATATTAAGAAGTAGTCAAGAACAATCACATTTACCTCCCTTGCAAACGCAAAAACTTTTACAAAAGTTTTTCAAAAACACATCTTATGATTTATAAAGCTACATCTCTGTTTGTTATAAATTAAGTCGATCCAAAATTTCTTCTATATACTCAATATTTATACTGCCATCCACACCCATGCCCATATTTCACCTATTTCACGTCCAAGCATGAAACCAATAACAATGTTCATATTCCATGAACATTTTAAATTAATTAACGCTGTTTATCACAGCTCCATTATATATTTACCCCCTCAGATCCCATGACAAGCATCATTGTTATGTATCTATCCCTATACTAAACCATATGCACTGCCATTCACAGCCCCTCTTAATATCTACTCTCCATCAACCAGCCTCTTATATTTGCTGACTATCACAGCCTCTTTAGACGTTAATCACGTGTATAATATGGCATCCAATCCATATACCTTTAATCCACGCTGACTTAATGCAGCTCCTATTTTAACTCCCCAAAACCCTCTTATTTGTGTAGGAACCCCGTCACTTAAGTGTGGCATATGTTTTCAACACTTCATAGCCACTATATGATTAACTTCCCTATTCTAACACACTAATGCTGATTATCACAGCAATCTTACTAACAGAATATACTCATGAACTTATTATTCATAAATAGAATGTGTCTCTCTACTAGTCCTCAGTAGTTTATTAACTATTTTCTGAACGAAGGGTTTTATATAAAGCCCCATGTATTGCTTTTATACTAGACAAAACCATACTGTTTGTGAACTAAACTTAAACTTAAACACTTTTCAACATATTTGTAAACAAGGTAATTACTATTCAACACACAAGACAATTCACTTAATCATGAGTCAAGTAAAATAAAATCACAACAGGACATCATCCCCCCCCCCCCCAGGTTATTAAATATCATTTCTCTTTCCCCTCATATCAAATAAAGGTAATCAAGCAATTCAAAATAATATAACATACATCCTATCCATTGTTAGTCACTTTTACGGACTAACAATAATTTATTTATCTATTTAAGAAAACTCAACAATTCTAATCTCAAAATCAAATGTCAATAAAAAAATACATCTTCAAGACCAGACGAAAATTTACATCCATAATACGCAGCATATCGTATATATAAAATACACCACATCATCTCCTCAAGACCACTCACCACAACTATCAATTAAACTATTTACCAATAGTAATACACTGCTACTATATTTCATCAACTATCAATTTCCTCTTTAAATCACAAAATTTTCATCTTGCCATCTGCAGCTTTTTCTATCTATTTATTTCCTATACCTCCATTTCCTCATATCCAATCTAATCTGTCTATATATTACAGACAGCATACAAATCAAAAGGTCCATTATGAGCCCTATTACTCAAGACCTCCTCATCACCTAACATAACCAAATTTCTCCTATACCTCACTCAAAAGACTCCTTATTAATCTCGCCGAAAAACTTCAGCAACCCAGTAATGTCCACTTATTATGGGCATTTCACCAAAACCTTCACTTTCAATTTATGCCGTTATCAACAGCTATAAAATACCGCCACTGAACTCATGTCTGTGACCTTTTAACCCCTCACTGCTTGTAATCAATGTTATTCTTTTTCAGTCCACATATCACGGACCCCCCAAAACCACATGGCATTTTATCTCCACACTGACAATGTTCATTTCTCATTAACACACTTACACCCCTTTACTATTGTACTGATAACCACAGTATATAAATATAATATTCTTCGGAGTCAAACATGTGATTCAATTCATGTTTTACTATTGTCTTCACGCTGTCTGGCGCAGCACTTATTATAAGTGTTACCCATACCTACTAAAAACTAGTAATTTCCATTACATCAGGGCACTAAATACAGCACACCACCAATTCATCTACTTAGTAAGGGAAATTGTAACTAATCTAGTTGTTTCCCTTGGATTTGTACCAAGAATTATTAAACATTACCGTTTACTACGGTATCTCCACCATGCTACAACCATCAAAAAATTGTCTATTTACTATAGACCTCACCAATACATCTATCTAGTATATTTGTCAATAACCAATTCTAATTTTAAGTCTCTCGTCTAGCCGACGCAACTAATCAACGTATCAGTACTTTCTAACATCTCACCACACCAACTCTAAACTATCTTCAAGTCTCTCCTATCGTTCTCACACCGCGATGATAGTCAAACCAGTCACACTTATCGGAACACAGTCTATAGTGCTCTATTTATAATGCTCCGACGTTCATTTAGCTAATTACATTCTCTCCTTCTCTTGTTTACTCCTATATATCGGTACTCTTTCAGAAACAATAAACAACACTGCACATGAGTAACGAGAAATCTTACTTCGACTGGGCAATTCATCTTCTCTCATTTCTCTATATCAGGCATTCTTGCTTCAACATGTCTCTGCCAACAATTTTTACCATCTAATTACTTTCTTATTTCAACTTTTCTCAATCATTCACTCGCTTTCCACAACTCGAAGCTTACCTTGCTCAAACAATCACATTAGCTCTAACAACCAATTCTTCGTCCACTCTCATCATCCAACGATCTAAACGCTAAAAACGCTAAGAATCACTTTCCCACAGCTAACTTTTCTGTGTTTTCTCATTCTTCCACACACTCACCTCCGCCGACGACATGGTATTTGCTTATTATAAATAACCATAACGTTAACTCTCTATCTGTCATCCTGTCATAAAATTTTCATTAATTCTGTCTAACGTCAGACATTCTAAACAAAAGATATCACAAACTTCTAATCATCTTCTTTCTACTTCTCAATTTTCGCTTACTCAGTTACTCTATCCTCCACATTTTATCAGCGTCACTTATCAGCCACTCTTCGCATATTCGCACGGCGCTCGTATTTATACTTCTCATATACATTGACCATTATGTACAAACAAACTCGTTCTCATCTCACCATTATTCTCGGTATCACGAGAAGCTGACGTGCCTATACTATTACTTCTACAACAAACAAATTAAACACCAATTTAACATTCTGGCAATTACTTACCACAGCCTAAGCGTGTCGATTACTTCCACTCACAGTGAGTGACACAAGATATACCAAACGCCTCGTACATGCATACGCTACTAATCACCTGACATCGTTCTATCCATACACTTCCTTCTTCAGCACGACGCATCACACATGTTTGTCTACACTTTTACTCAGTCACGAACAACCCATAACCAGACGAATCTACTTCAATACTCAACATGACTCTCACTATTCGACTGCTTTCTTACTTCATTCTCAATCATCATAATCCCACTACTCTCCGTCCTACTTAATTCTCTACGTCAAACCACTTCGCCAGTCAACTACTCACTCACTTAACCTCCTCATCACTTCATCCCACACTATTAATGAGTCAGATTCTCTCAACGTATTTCGTCACGTCACTTATCGGTCAAACTATCAAACTTAGCCTCTTCAATATCTGTAAGCGTAAATAAATCAGGTCTGGAAAGCATATATTCTCTAACCTCCCTCTTTCGTTTCTTCTTCTTAATAGTCCACTCGTCCTCAGAATCGTCAGTATCTATAGTTATCCCACCAATCTGGTTTTTACTATAATATGCGGTAGAGGTGGAAACATCCTCTCCATAACCTGAACTCCCACACCTAACATTCCTACACCATTTAGGGATTAAATTAATGTCTATACCTGAGGAACTTGACATACCTGTCGTCGTACCTCTATTAACTATCATACTATTCGTATTTCTTTCTCTAATACTTTTCCTCATCTGTCTTTTGCCGTCGTTGGTTTTCGTCTGTCTACCTTCCTTTATTTCATGAGGAGTTTTTATAATTTCTACCAACTCAGTTTGACTTGCTTTTGTTATCTTGTTGGCTGGTTGTTTCTGGACTTTCTTTTCTACTGTATCAACCTGTGTCTGTGTGTTCCGTTCTACCACTTCAATCACCTGCGTCTGAGTCTCTTGGTCTATTTTCTTTACTAATACCTGTCTAACGGTCTCATTCGCAACCACCTTAGGAGCAGTCGAATTTCTACTTATGTGTTCCTACTCTGTTTATCGACCCTGACTTCAAATACTGTCTCCGTCTCTGCTCAAACCAATCGTCTCGTCTTTTTCTAGCATTCACACTATAAGAAGGCCAACTCCGTTGTTTACTGGAAAGGTCTCTCTCAGGCCCCTCTCTGTATCTTCGTCTATTATAACTGCTTCTGGACTTAGTCACATCTGGCTCAACATAACTGTCTCTATATACCACCTTATGTTGTCTTCTGTTTTCATTGGATACTGTCTGTCTCCTATTATTCTTTACTATTTCATTGCACTCTACCTTAAATCTATAAGGCTCTTGTCTAGTCGTTCTTCTCTGTAACGTTTCCACAAAATTCTCTACTTCACTAACTGCCACTTTTAACTCTCCCAACCATGCACTGATACGTTTTAATTCTGTATGTAGGTAGTTCATACTAATTTCTCTGTAATTTATCTCAAGCCAAAACAATATACCTACTTCTTCTTCTATATATTTCTTGGTACCTGTAAGAAAACCTCGTCTTGAGCTTTGCTGAAATAATTTTCAATTATGCATGTTTCTCCAGCGAAGTGTTGAGTCTGCCTATTGCCGTACCTACCCCAGTCAAAACTTGTGTTAACGCAACTTGTTCTTCTGCCATCTTGAAATATGCTGAAATATCAATTCACATAAGCAAACTCACAGTTATAACAATTTAGTTAACAATTATCAACGATTATATAGGCCCATTTAAACTAACCAAGGGACGTAAGCAACTGTTTACTGTTCCTCTTACGAAGATTACGCGTTCAACTTAGAAATCAATTTTATCTAACAGTCTAAAGTCTCATATTGGTTAAACCTTAATTAATTACCGTTAGATATATCATCCCTTGATCCAACAGGAAAGTAGATTTACGTACGTCAGCTGAGAACTATGTTTACCAAGTGTAGGCTCCACGTATAAAACAAACGTCTCGTGTTCTTCTATTCCATCAGCAAGAGGACAACTCTGGAGTCTGTGTTTTCTGAAGCTGCTTATATCTCTCCAAACGACGACGCAATTTCAGGTAGTTACATCATTCCTCGGACATCTCAGGCCTCTCTAGCGGGAGGAATGCTTCCACTTTCACCCATGGTCGGGCACACCAGACTTGAGCCTTCTTTTCACCCTAAACAGGGCCCTTCTAGTCGACGACTTGAAAACAGCTCTAGCCTGATGAAGCGACTTAATTAGGTCTCCTCTTCAGCAGGTCGGCAACCCAGTTTGCCCAACCACTTCCAAAGAGACCAAAGCAACCAAGTCGCATTCTTCCTGACATCTCATTGTAATTTCAAGTTGGCTGGCTGTTTTACTTTTGAGATTTCTTTGATCTAGTAGGTAAGTGACCTTCAATCAGGCAAGGTCAATGAACGGCTGTAATAACGGCAGGTTAAACTTCACAGTCATTTTGATGACTAATCAAGTTACTTCAGGTGGTTATGATGAGAAACAGCCCATTCTACTGACAACTAGGTTACTATGATGGTTACTTGATACGTATGGCTTCAAATCAACCAGCCCGAATAATGCTTCATGTTGATTCTATTTTAAGTTGAAACTTTCAAGAAAAGTGGTCCGGTCTTGATCTTTTGATTCAAAAATTTTGTAAAAGTTTATTTATTCATACCTTCTTGTCGCAGCAAGCTGATAAAAATTTCCCATGAAAGTTCTCTGCTGTGCTATGTTGTTTTCAGTACTTCTCGTTATAGTGTCCGCGACATCCATGTTCAAAATCGAAATCCTGGTGTGCGGCGCCAAATCCGTACTGTAACAGTACAGGTACAGGGACACTTATAACACGAGTCCTGATGGTATCTTCTAAAAAGCTTTATTTAACATAATAGGCCGATGAATAATACACAGACTACAAGGTATGATGTTCACTTCTCCAGACCTTAGCTGTAACTAACCTCCCCAAAAACCCTACGTCACGGCTTGAGCATCCTTAGTAACGTTCTTATAGGATGCTCAACCGTGCCCAAACCTTGCACATCAAACCTATTAACAGAGATGGTACTCACTCTGTTATAATAGACGCAGCCTAAAATAGGTACCAAGAAATGTCTAGGGAAGTAAACCCGATATGCACGATACTGATCACACCATTGACCTACTGCTTATGGAACGATTGGTATATAAGAATACGGGTCTAGCACCATATGCCCAGTGCGCCTTAAAGTGTGAAAAAGGGTCCTTTTTATGCAGCATTGTGCCTTCTTCTGCCCTTTATCCTCTATTGGAGTATAGGCTGTCAACCAACTAACGGAGAGTGTCTGCCTGTATGGCGAGGAACCACCAGTCTGCACACCAGTAAGCCAGACATGGGACAACGGATACTCACGCAAAACTCAGGTCCTGTATGACATCACACTGATGTTGGACAACAGGATGCCTTCATCCGACATACAGGACTTCGCGTTGGAGCTCAAGCCAACGAACACAAGCAAGCAAGCAACTAATTCCTGGCCGCAGGTCAGCATGGTCGAATGGGTAAGAATGCGTGTTCTCTTAAACATCTGTTGTGCTGATTCCTAGGTAAGCGGTTCAACCCCTATAGTAGGGACAACTGGACTAAAATGTTGGCCTGTAGTCCTTGACTTGAGGACGTAAATTACAAGTACCTCTGAAGTCGGAGTCGCCTGATGGCGAAGGACACTGTTAATAGGGAAAGCTAATCCACATCAGTCCACCACTACTATAAATAGTGTGTGTATGGAGAACGTTGATGTCAAAGCGAGCGAACGCAAAAAAAAAAAAAAAAAACCACCCACACACACGCACGCACGCACGCACGCACGCACGCACGCACGCACGCACACACACACACACACACACACACACACACACACACAATTCCAAGCCGTCCTATCTTTGCTGTTTACTGCGGCTCAATTCCCCACATTATTATTCTTTTTTTTTCGCATATCCTATTACAGGACATCGCTGTCAACACCAGCATTTTACCGCTGTTGTTGATTTCTTGGCAAGATTACGCTCAGTATTTTGCCATTGCTTTCTGGGCACTTATCCCGTAAGTAACGGGCGCGGCGAGAACCACTACAGATTCTCTCGCAGCTGCGTTTGCTCACGTGGATAAACGGGATTACGGAGAAAGTCGCCAACGCCTAGGCCAGGGAGGGCTGCCAAATTACTCTACTGTATCTAATTCTCTTCTTTGTGTGTTTACACACATCGTTTGCTCTGTGGGTTTCAGAGAAATGGCTGTCTAGTCATATTATTATCAGGTTTTCCCCACGCATGACCTAACTATCGCCAAAGGCTCTCTCTTGTTGATTCGCTGGAATCCAACTAGTTCCCTCTCTAAAATCCATATTAGGCGATTCATTGTACACGCGGACAATGGTTGATGGCACATGATGTGCCATCTTCAGACAGAAAGAGTTGTATTGTTTTTTCTGGTTATCCTTCTGAAGGAATGCTGAATGGATTGAGACGGTGGCTTGGAGGAATATCATCAGCAGAACACCAAAGACCGAGATCCAGGACCGTGGGGCAGATTTTCTCAGTGTGATGCAAGTCTTCGAAATGCCGCCCCTTATATGTTTGCTTTTTTTAATGCGCCCCTTTATGAAGCCACCTTACGGTGCCGCTCGATGCAATCGCCTTTCTGTATCATAGCACGGTACGGCTCTGCCGAGATGTGTGGAGAGACATGAACGCCTACGCCAGCTGGCAGGACACTTAATGATGATGATCCTTCAGCAACAGTCGGAGTTTTATCCAAGCAATTAGATTAACTTCAGGATAACCGGCTAGGAGCAGCGCAATCTATCATCATCATCATCATCATCATCATCATCATCGTCATCATCATCATATGCCATGCCAATAAGAGTGAGCGGTCACGTTTCGTCATCTCACACGATCACCAGAGTCGTGGATCAACGCTGTAGTCTTGTCCACTTTTGGTAACCTCTATTGGAATCCCATCATTACCCGGAACATTGTCAGAAGCAAATTCATTGGTAGTACTATTTACTTCTGTTAAAGTGGAAAGTGTGTTAAGGAGGTTAAGAGTTGGCAGAGCCTCAGTGGCTTTGATGACATCATCTGCCAGTTTTGAGTAAAACCCCAAATAGTGCTCTATCCATCTTTTGTTTCTTATCAGTGATGACTTCCCCAGTTAAGGTTTCTTCTTCTTCTTCTTCTTCTTCGTTCATCCGGAGTTTTTTTTTCGGACGTGATTGCGTTGTGCCTGTTTACAGCAGAGCTGCGTTCTTGCGCCGTTAGGCCGACATATCCGACTTCTGCGGGCATTTGTTGACCGGGTTAACCTTCCCGGGGTTAAGGTTTCTAGTGGTACACTCCTATTGATTATTGGATCACAGGTCTTCTTTTCCTTTTATACATGCCTCTGATGCTTCTATCACTTGCATTTTGAATGCACTCGCATAACTTGATCCAATAGTCGTTCGCACATCTTTTGCACATCCTTCCTAGCTTGTTTCAGCTCGCTTGCTGTGCAATTTTCACCTGCTGTGCAAATTTCTGATGCATCAGTGAGAGTGTCTTCAGAATACTATTGGAATTCATAACACATATCGGGATCTTTGGTGTTGATAATATTAATAATGGGGATAGATTTATGCTTAGCTGTGTAGATTCTCTTTGGTCTCAGTCTAACCCTTGCAACGACTAAAGAATGATCAGTACCACAATGAGAACTGTAGCAACTTCAAGTTAATGTTTGATTCAAATGTCTCTATGTGATGAGTTGAGTTGAGTTGAGTTAACAACCGACATCACTCAGGACATTCCCATACGTGCTCAGTCCCCTCGTTCAACAGCCAGCGAAGAGTCATACTACTAATCGTTCCCACCGCTATATGATTAAAGTTCTCCTGGTCTTCCCTCTCAGTTTTGAGATTCTTCCAGAACCCCTGCCGATCCCCCGCAATCTCATTCTTTCCACATATGGGTTCTCAATCTGTTCCTCCGCCTTCTCTACCTGGTCCCACAAGCGCACGACCACCTCCCCCTTGTCCATAGGCAAGATACCACCAAGAGGTGCATTCCCTGCTAGCCTACCAGCCTGTTCATTCCCCCGTACACCCGCATGGCCAGGGCAAAATATCCATACAATTCTCACAATCTGTGACCTCTGAAGCGACTAGAGCCATTCCACACGAAACATTCCTTTCTCCACCTTGCTAAGCATATTCTTTGAATCCGTAATGAACACAACGTGTGTTGCAGTAGTCTCCTCTAGCCACCGGAATGCCGCTGTTACTGCCTCCACCTCTATTCTCATGCTGGGGTTGTAGTCTCATACGCCAGACTCTCCTTTTTCACGACTCGCCCATTAGCCTTTACAATAAAGCCCCAGCCACTACGGCTGTTTCTATGTGATGATGGGGTCCAGCTGATGTAAATGACCTGATCGTGAGTGTTTCCATGTGACCTTATGCCGCTCTATTGTTTAAAAAACGAATTTGTGCACAGTTCGTTTTGATACAATGCACAGCAGCCTTTCTCCATTTTCATTCAAGCAACTGATGTTGTATCATATATTTTCCTAGGCGTGTTCATGAACTTGAGTCCTTCCCCACACGAGCATTAAAATCACGGAGCATATACATGTAGTCGGATTTTGGAACTGCCTTGATCACAAAGTCAAACTCCTCTTAGAACGAATACTTCACAACGTTAGTATCTACCAAAGTCAGAGGCAATCCGTGGCGCCCTTGTCTACGCCAATTGATAGGGATTTCTAACCTTCACTGCAGCCTCTCGTTTTGATTCCAAGACCAGTTAAGGCCTTGGATGGAGTTATACCTCTCCACAGTACACAGCCTGGGCTGAATTGTAGAAACCATTTGTTGCCCATGCAGCATGATCCCTCTCTTTGCCTGCCTAGTTTACTCCAGAGGAAAGGTGACACCAATACATATGGAACAAGACAAGCTGCAGAAGCTGCCGGATCAGTAAAGCCACGCTCCATCTTTCAGCCTGTCGAAGCTTCTATCCTAGACTAGTTGCCGGTCAAGGCTTAGGGCCTGGTCTTCCCTGCTATGGCATTTAATCTTTAGATTGAATGGCCTCGCACTAGGATAAGGTTTATACCCTGCCAATTGCGCTCCTCCACCCGAAGCCGTTGGCACAATATAGGATGTCGGGTTTGGTGAGCGCCGCCAAACACTCGGCTCCGACAGAAAGCAGGTAGGACTGTCTACTGTTATACACGTTAGCTCAGTCAACCACACACATATTATAACAGACTTCCTGCAGAAGTCGGATGTGTCGGCCTAAAGGCGCAAGAACGCAGCTCTGCTGTAAACAGGCACAACGCAATCACGTCCAAAAAAAATTTTAAAAAAAAACTCCGGATGAACGCAGAAGAAGAAAAAGAAGAACAGTAAATATTACATAATGTATAGCGTATATGAAACTTTAATATTTTCCTCTACCGATGACTACCGGTTCTTCTGCTCCTCGTCTTCCTATCCTCCTCCTCCTTCGTTGACCCCTCTTTCTCTTCACACTCCTACCACTTGAATTTTCGTCTTGAATACCCCTTTCTCCCCATCTTCCCATTTCTTGAATTTTCTTAAGAAACTCACCTTCCTTCTTCCCTTGTTTCTTCTTCTTGAATTCCCCCTTCATTTTCATTTTCTTCTTTAAAAAAAAAAATAAATGAATAAAATGTTACTGCTGTAGCATGGTGCTCGCACCATAAAAAGGCGTGGTATAGTCATTGAGTTAATTAGGTAAAATCGCATCGATGTTCGCCTGTATGGATTTACACGTTGTCACACGCCGTAATCAGGTCGGCAACACATGTTGATCACCGACACAGTTAGACTTGTTAGACACAAGTAAGATACCACCAGGATCCAGTAGCTGTTATCTAGATCGGTACATATTTGACCTAGTGCACATCCAGTCCACGTTTAGTTGTCGTCATCACTTGTGTGTGGCAGCAGACGGACACAGTTGTGGTTTTACTTTTACTCTGGTAGCTGACAAATAAGAGATAATACCGTAGTCAGAAGCGATGTCTTGTTTCGCTTTGTTTTATTATGTTTGCTGTACTTTCGTAATTTTCACAGTAATTCAGGGAGCCGAGAACGGCCTTAATGAAAAGGTATGTATATAATATTAAAAAATATTATTATATAAATATTAATTATAATATAATATTAATATATATATATATATATATATATATATATATATATATATATATATATATATATATATATATATATATATATATATATTTAATTTTAATAAATTAGTTTCAGTTTACTAACTTTACAGAGTGGCACACAGTCACACACAGTACAGACAGAGCAAGAGGTCTCCCAAGAAGAAAATAGATTGACGACGTCAAAAACATTGTACAGTCACAAGGAATGACAGTTTAGTCGCGGTTCCAACTTCACGGCAGCGGGTCGTCCCCATATTGCTCTGTTCCTGTGCCAGTGAATATCACACAAAACGCTCCTCACTGCCCTATGTGAACAATGGCATAGACAGGAGTATCGGCAAGCCAACAGCCCGCACAGATGCCCGTGTGTTCCCGGGGCCCATACGGGGGAGCAAAGAATAGTAACACTGTTGCCTACCATGCATGTCGTAAGAGGCGACTAAGGAGGCTATGGTTCCGTCGCCCTGCTACTGAGTGAGTGCGTGGCGCGACACTGTAAGGAATGACATTATAAATAATAATATAATATCTAGTGCCACAAATCAGGGCGCTGGAACGTCAACTATTAACTTTAATAATGGTCTTGGAAATGGAATCCTCATTAGTTAGTATACAATAGAGTTTAAAGTTATGAAAAGAATTCAAGACTAGCAGATGTTCTTTGATGTAGTGCTAACTAGTACTGGTAGTTGATGGATGATGTTGCATTCATTCTAAGGAGATGGCAGAACCATTTCATCTTCTGCCTTTCACTTTCGATAAATACTAAGGCTACGATCTGATCTCCGACCAGTATGGTCACTGCCAGGAAGGAGATTAATGGAAAACTACCTTCTTTTAAAGATACCATGATTCGTCAAATCACAGAACGTCACAAGAAAAGACGGCAACACTAAAATTAGCAACATGGAATGTTCGTACTTTAAGCGAAGACGGAAATTTGGATAACATCAAACAAGAAATGAGCAGAGAGAATATTAATATATTAGGAATGTGCGAGACGAGATGGAAAGGAACAAAGATTAAGATAGGGGAGGATTTTAAGATTATTTATTCTGGGGGAGAAGAAAATCAAAGAGGTGTAGCAATTATCTTGGATATGCAAACATCAAAATCTGTTAAAGTAGTGGTTCTCAACCTTTTTTGGCCCATGCACCACTTCACCATATGTTCAGAATGTCATTCCCCCCCCCCCCCCCCCCATCCCTACATATTTCCTCCCTATAAATCCCCCCTTACACAGTATACATAAAAATGGAAGCTAAATTTAATAACACATACTAGAACAAGTCTAGGCGTCTACATAAAATGTTATTTGCAGGTCTACTTACGTTATAAAACAAATATCAGAAGGGCGAGTACAGAACTGTAAAATATGGAGGGAAAAACAATATCAAGTAATCAGTACTTGTATTAACGCGATATTGAAATAATCTTAATTCCCCCCTCCCCCCTGAAAATACTAAAATTCCCCCGGGGATGGGTGGGGTGGGGGGGGGGATTCCCCACTGGTTGAGAACCACTGTGTTAAAGGATATTGGGCAGTGTCACACAGGGTTCTATTTGATAAAATTAATTGGCAGACTTTTTAACATAAACATTCAAATATATGCCCCAACGGGAGAAAGCAGTGAAGATAGTGTAGAGGAATTTTATAATGACATGGAGAATGCTTTGAAGAAATGTAAAAATTCAGAAATAAATATCAAAATGGGAGACTTCAATGCAAAAGTAGGAAATCAAGGCGATGGATGCACAGTATGTAAACATGGTTGGGAAGAGTGAAACTAAAGAGGATACAGACTTGTAGAATGGGCAAAAGAGCAGGAAATGATTGTGGCAAACACCTGGTTTAAGCAATATCCTAGAAGATTATGGTCATAGAGGAGTCCTGACACCAGGATTAGAAACCAGATTGATTACATCCTAATTAGCAAAAGGGTTTGAAATGTGTTAACAATTGCAAAAACAGTTCCCAATGTAGACTGTTACAGTGATCACAGATTGATTACAGACATATTGAAGGTAAAGTTAAAGAAAATCAAGTATACTCCAAGAAACACTAAATATGATCTGTGTAATTGAAAAATGACAAGAAATACAAGACAGTTTTAACCTAGAAGTAAAGAAGAGATTTGATATATTGTCTGATCTAGAGATCCTATTTCAAGATGTGGATGATCAATGGGAAATGTTGAAGAATTCAGTCAGTTTGGCTGCAGAAACAGCACTTCCAAAATTAAAGAAAGTGGGTCAAAGAAGTGGATGACTGAAGAAATTTTACAACTAATGGAAACAAGAAGACACAATAAACATAATTCTGACAAACATGAAGAGATTCACAGAAAAGTCAGAACATTATGTAAGGAGGCAAAAGAAGCATGGCTTGAGAAAAATTGCATAGAAATTGAAAAACAACACACCAGTAAAAATACCAAATTAATGCACAAAAGAATTCAGGATCTTACTAATAAAAGAACATGTGCATCAACAGACTGCCTAAAAACAAAAGATGGAAAAATCATAATAGAAAAAGATAGGATTTTACATGTATGGTCAGATTATGTGAAAAACCTTTATGATGATACCAGAGAAGAACAGTATGTTATTCAAAATAATAAAGAAGGACCATCAATTTTGAAGATGGAGATTCAGAATGTTCTTAACCATATGAAAACTGGCAAGACCCCCGGTTCATACAACATCACAACAGAAATGATCAATGCCTTAGAAGAATATGGAATAGATCAAGTCACCAGACTGCATGAACACAATATATGGTACTGAAGATATACCCCCTGAATTAAGTAATTCTATATTTATTGCAATTCTGAAGAAATCAAGAACCTTCGAATGTGATCAACATTGAACAATTAGTATAACTGAGTCACATCACAAATATTTTTCTGAGAATTATCATGCAAAGAATTAGGAAGAAAATACAGCCTGAAATAGGAGAAGAACAATGTGGGTTTGTAGAAGGCAAATGTACACTAATGCTGTATATATGCTGAGAACATTAATTTAACGTTCTATAGAAGTAAACAAAGACCTACATCTTTGCTTTATTGACTACACAAAGGCTTTTGATAAAGTAGACATGTCAACATGATAAGGATGCTTGCAGATCTACAAATTGATGGGAAAGACCTTAGACTTGTAAAAAACATATATTGGAAACAACAAGCTGCCATAAGAATTGTTAATGAAGTAGGTCAATATCAGCCTATTAAGAGAGGTGTGAGACAAGGGATGTGTAATGTCTCCAGATCTTTTTTCTCTGTACAGTGAAAATATTTTCAGAATTGTAGAAGATATGAAAGGAATCATCATTGGGGGACAAACATCAATAACATTAGATATGCAGATGATACAGTATTGATTGCAGAAAATTAGCAGGATCTGCAATATGTAGTAGATGCAGTTGTTGCACACAGTGAACAACTGGGGTTAGAATTAAATTGTAGAAAGACACAGATTATGGTCATCACTAGGAAGAAGGAAATACCACAATGTACTATACAAGTAAATGGGAATATTCTTAAACAAGTGAATTGGTACAATTAGTTAGTTAGTTAGTTAGTCGACAGATCATCCTCATTGCACATCGAACCATTCAGTCCATAAGTGCTCGGATCCCCTCCTCAGCAAATCCTGCAGCGTGTAGCAGCTCACGACACCAATTCTGTGTTGGTTTATTACTCTTCTTTGGCTTCCTGTGTGGTATTCTTGTTTGGCCACACCTCTTTTAACTTGCTATTCTCGCAGCCTGACCATGGTTGTAGATTCTCAGTCATCGCTTGGTTCTCGTAAACGACTTACTTCTCGTAGAGCATTCAGAATGTCTGCCTGGTCCATGGCTCGTCTGCTGTCCACAGTAACCCTACCTGCAAGCATTTAAGGCTGCTCATTCACTTGTACGCCCGCATGCCCTGGCACGAAGATGAAACTAATCTTTGCCAGCTGAGACCGCTCCAGAGACAGCAGCCACTCTCTTCGGACCCACCCCATCTCTATCCTCTTGAGCATACTCATTGAGTCACTCAGGACACAAGCCCGATTGAATGTCTGTGTCTCGAGCCATGTTATTGCTTTACTTACTGCCATGATTTCCATAGCCAGGCTGCATGTGGTCAAAGCAAAAGCGCTAGATTCTTCCTTCACAGTTTTCCCTCCGGCCTGAGCCAAAAAGGCCCATGAACTTCTCACTCCTCGGATGACCGACCCATCCGTGTAAATGACAGCATCATCCTCTAACGAATTCACAAAGATCAGAGCCTGTACTTCCGCCTCCACAAGAGCTGGATTTTCTTGTCTGTGTTTCCTGTCTAGTTGGATGCATACTGAAAAGGATGTACAGAACTCTGTTGGCACTTGTACCCACTCCTTGCCAGGTTCTAAGTCCTCAAGTGAACACATCTGCTGAAGAATGTCTTCGGCTTGACCCATCCACGACTTTCCTCTTTTTTTAACCTGCTACCCTTTACCTTCTTAATCTTGCTTGCTATGGAAACTAGTTGCTTGCTTGCTTGCTTGTGTTCGTTGGCTTGAGCTCCAACGTGAAGTCCTGTATGTTGGATGAAGGCATCCTGTTGTCCAATATCAGTGTGATGTCATACAGGACCTGAGGTTTGTGTGAGTATCTGTTGTCCCATGTCTGGCTTATTGGTGTGCAGACTGGTGGTTCCTCGCCATGCAGGCAGACACTCTCCGACTTCGGAGGAATCAACGATCCTACTGACTTTAGCCAGGACCCCAAAGGGACCTGTTGCCCAGGACGCTCGGCGAGGACGCGTCAATAGGTCTTGGCCAGTATAGAACCCAGCCCTGATGCCTTGGAAACACCTCTGCGTCCCACCTTCTTAATCTTAATTGGTACAATTATCTCGGAGCATACCCACTCCTCGCCAGGTTCTAAGTCCTCTAGTGAACACACCTGCTGAAGAATGTCTTCGGCTTGACCCATCCATGACTTTCCTCTTTTTAACCTGCTACCCTTTACCTTCTTAATCTTAATTGGTACAATTATCTCCGAGCAATCATAACATCTGATGGGAGATGCCTTGAAGAGATTAGAACAAGAATTGCCATGTGCAAAGATAGGCTTTTGCAAGATGAAAAACATGCTGACCAATAAAAAGATGTTAATTGCAACGAGAAAGTGTTAAGGTGCTGTACTTTTATAAGGATGTGAAGCGTAGACAATGAGCACACTAGCTGAAAAACATGTGATGGCTGTGGAAATGTGGTTTCTGAGGAAAATACACAGAGTACCATGGACAGACAGAAAAATTAATGACCAAGTCATGCAAGAAACAAATGAAAATCGTACACTGATTAGAGAAATTAGTACGTAGACAGTCAACGTTTTTGGTCACGTTATGAGAAGAAATAAATGAGAAAACTTGAAGACAATCTGGCAAGATCGATGGGAAGAGAACAAGGGGAAGGCAGGAAAGTAAATATCTGGATGACTTGGCCACGTGGCATGGTCGAGTCAAGAACACAGAGCTGATCCACGACTCTGGTGATCGCATGAGATGGCAAAACATGACTGCCCACGCTTATCAGCATGGCATTATGATGAATGAATATGTGACACAAGGTGCTGATAACTCTGTCTGTCTGATAACATCATTTCTTACACTTGGTTTCAAATACTCCGGATAGTTAAGTTTGCAGTTTCATCATGAAACTTTAATGATTAAATTAAATCTCTCATGATACATGGATTTGTCTGTCAGCCTTGTAAATTTTTCAGCTTATTGCTGGGCTCTGCTATCTTTTCTGTACTACTTTGGCTGTAGACGTAATCTTTTCCAGCTTGTGTTGAATTTTATGCTTCCAGTTATGATTCGCATTCCTTGCTTTTGTGTTTATTTTCTTAATGGGTGACTTAGCTAGTTGCTGTTGCATTACCATTGAAATATTGGCTTCAGCATCCATTGTATGACTTTCTTGAAAAATTTTCTCATCTTATCCTCAAGTTGCACCAGCAATCTTATTCACGATTGTGATGCTTTGCTGTGCCCTTGTTCAAATTGTCTCCATGTTAAGTGACAATCACTAAAATCACTGATAACACCTAAGTAGTTGTGACACCTAAGTAGTTTGAATTTTCATCTCCAAATAGTATTTTTCCTTTAAATGCTAGCTATATGTAAATTAGAGTGTTGTGTTTTATTTGAGCTGCTCCCTATTTTTTGTTTAGCACCCAGTCCTATTAGCATTTCATATGTAATTATATTCCATCATGGTGTCTTTTTTTTAAGGTGCTCATTGTCTGTTCCAGCTCTTCCATGTTTAAAGTGCCGTCATATATTCTGCTGCTATCTTTATATTATTATTATCTGTGATCTTTGATTGCTTTTTCTGTTCTGCTGTGACATCAATGTATTTTGTACTAGCATAGCGGCTGGCTGAGTGGCTAGAATGCTGGATTCTCCTTTGGGAGACCCGGGTTCGAATTCTCGGTAAGGTGTGGAGTTTTTTTTTCCTGTCGGGGGCAAAAACAAAACTGTAACGTGCACAGTTTGCGCTGACTACGCAATATATATATATATATATATATATATATATATATATATATATATATATATATATATATATATATATATATATATATATAATCGCAGTTTTGATCTATCATTTTAAACATATGATGCAACACATTGCTACCTAATGCGTTCTACAAATGGTGTAATATGACAAGTTTTGATGACCTTATTAAAATAATATACTCAATTGAATGTTTAAAATGATGATCTAAACAGCATGTTCAAAGATCGAAACTGTGATTACATTTAAACTGGTGGGCAATTACTGTCTATACATTTTTCTGGCAGCACTCTGTGCGTGCGTGTGTCATCATCAAGTGCCGTGCCGGCTGGCGTAGGCGTTCATGGCTCTCCACAGATCTCGGTCTTTGGTTTTCTGGATCAACTCTGCTGCTGATATTCCTCCATGCCACCGTCTCAAACCATCCAGCATCAGTTCTCTTAATCTACCTCTGCCTCTCTTCCCCTCGATCTTTCCAGTTGTTACAATGTTCTGCGATGCCTCTCTTCTCATCACGTGACCGAAGAAAGATGTTTGTCTCTGTCTTATTGTTGTATATAATGTTCTAGTTTCATTAGCCTGTTTCAGGCAGTCGTCGTTAGTTACTCTGGCAGTCCAAGGAATTCGCAACATTCGTCTCAGGAACCACATCTCTGTTGCTTCTAATTTCTTCTTAATTTGTTCATTCACATTCCAAGATTCACTGCCATACAGCAAAACTGGTTCTACATAGCATTTCAGCACTCTCTTTCTTACATTCATTGATAGTGACTTATTGCATAAGATACTCTTCATTTTCTGAAATGCGGCTTTTGCCTGCCCTATTCTGCTCCTAATCTCTGTTGTACATCTTCCATCTGATGTTATAAATGCCCCTAGGTATCTAAAATTATCCACTTGGTTAAGGATTTTTCCTTCTATTTCTATGTCACATTTTGGTGTCACCATTTTCTTTGATATTACCATTGTTACTGTTTTCTTGATATTCAAGGAGAGTCCTTTCCTTGCACTCTCTGTTACTACAACGTCTAATAATTGCTGTAGGTCTGTTGAATTATCCGCCACCAATACTGTGTCATCTGCATAGCGTATATTATTTATATTATGACCTCCAACTAGTATTCCTGGCATCTCTTTGATCTCTCTCATTATTACTTCACTATACAGGGAGAAAAGATCTGGTGACAAGACACACCCCTGTCGTACTCCTAGCTTTATCTGTTCGTAACTACCCTCTTTATTTCCCATTTTAATTGCTGCTACTTGGTTCCAGTAAACATTCTTTATTATTCTTAAATTTTTTCCTTCAATGTTGATATCTTCCAGCATTTAATCAGTTCATCATGTTTTACTTTATCAAATGCCTTAGTATAATCTATGAAGCACAAATATATGTCTCTCTGTTTCTCTATTGACCTTTCTATTCCGTAGTGTATAAATTGCATTGTTTGTGCCCTTTCCTTCCACAAATCCATACTGTTCTTCACTAATTTCCATTTTTATTTTCTTTTTGGTTCTTATTATGATTCTGAGTAGAAGCTTAGTGATATGGTTTATAAGGTTAATTGTACGAAAATCTTCACAATCAATTGCTCCTGGTCTTTTTGGTATAGCTATAAATACAGATTTCAGCATATCACTGGGTAAATATCCACTACTGTAAATATCATTCAACATTTTGGTTAATATATCTACTCCAAATTCTCCCAATACTTCTAATTCTTCTATTGTGTTTCATCTGGCCCAGCCGTTTTTCCTTTCTTCATATATTTCATAGCGTCAGCGACTTCTTCTTTTAGAATAGGTGGACCTTCTAAGTTACTATCTTCTGTTAATTCTTCTCTTTCTCCGTCATATAATTCTCTAATATACTCATTCCACCTCTTCATTATAGCACCTTCCTCTAATAATATCTTTCCTGTTTTTGATTTCAAACACCCTGTATTTATTCTTATTTTTCTTCCTGTAAGCTCACTGATTTGTCTGTGCATATTTTTTGTATCTTTAATAGAATTTAATTCAATTTTTTTGCATTGCTCGTTTAACCAACTTTCTTTAGCCTTCCCACATTTATCTTTTATTTCTTTATTTATCTTAGCGTATTCTTGTTTGTCATTTTTACTTTGTTTTCTTTTGTCCATCAGTTTTAAGATTTCTTCATTCGTCCATTTTTTCTTAGCTATTTTGCCTCTCTCCGGTAATACTTCTTTGCTAGTTTGATGAATGGAGTCCCTTAACATTTCCCATTGTTCATTTATACTCTGTATTTTAGCTATCGCATTGTACCTATTTTTGTGTGCGTGCGTGCATGTGTAAAACAAAGCCAAATCAACGCACCTTGGTTTGGCCTGTTAAAGCAGTTTGACTCTGGCAACTGCCGGAACTCAAGCGAGACAAAGAGATCTGATGCCATATTTATTGTAGCAGAGGGGAAAAGACAAGGGAAAGACAATGTTTTCTTTGCTATGGTGCCAAGAGGTAGAAAGTAACTCTGAATTCATTACGGCCAAAGAAGTGAAGTAGTAAAAAGAGAGAGAACCTCACACCGCCCTCAACTGACAAAAAAAGTGATAGTAATTAGATAAGAAGATACAAAGTCTGATGACAGAGGCAAAAACTATTATTGATGTTCGCACAGGAACCACCATGTTAGAGCCCAAGTAATGGATTAATGTGTTAGATTGTAGTAGAAATAGTGGCTGCAAAAACTAAGTCTAAAAAAAAAAATAAAGGACAAATAAACAAGCTCTTTATTTATTACTTCTAACAGAACATGTTGGATAACACATTGCAGTTCAATAACAGATACAACAGACAACTGTATACATCAAACAACAACAGCTGGTAACCCCTAACCATTCAACAGAACTTGAGACAACAGGGTACACCAAATACCACAACACAGGGTGTTCCAAACAATAGCTGGTTAGACTAACACAATAAAGAACTTTGACACAGACAACAATAAGGCACCACAAAAAACATAAGTTACACAACACAAATCCTCAGACGTGACATAAACATAAGAGTTGTGACACAAATTACTACACCACCATGAACCCAGGTATGCTGACACTACTCAGCCACTTGGCTTTCTCCTAGGACATAGGTTGTTCACAGATGAACACATGGGAAACCCCACATCTCTCGTCTCAAGGCGGGCTGGCCACAAAACTATATACACAGGGCCAAAGTGCCTGCCTCCACAAATCGGGCCGGCTGCTACAATAAATACGGCATCAGACCTCTTTGTCTCGCTTGAGTTCTGGCAGTTGCCACAGTCAAACTGCTTTAACAGGCCAAACCAAGGTGCGTCGATTTGGCTCTGTTTTATATATATATATATATATATATATATATATATATATATATATATATATATATATATATATATATATATATATATATATATATATATATATATGCTTCTATTAATTAAATCAATCCAATCTGATGTCTCACCATCTATTCTAACTGCTGCTTGTTGGTCTAGAGAGAGCATTTTTATTAGTTGTATTACATGTGATGGAAAGCTCATATTCCTCATGATTTCCCAAAGTTTCTGATGTTGTACACAGTCAAATGCCTTTGAATAATCCACAAAACATGAGTAATAGGTTTACAATTAATTATCTGCACTTCTCTGTTATTAAATGCATGTTGAGTATGTGATCTATTGTTCCTGTTCCTTGTCTAAATCCAGCTTGAACCATGTTAATTATTTCTTCCATTTTCTTACGAAATCTTCCCATTATGAATTTTAATAGAAGTTTACTTGCATGACTGATCAGGGAAACAATTCTTAGTTGGTGCATAATTTCAGGTTGCCCTTTTTGGTATTGAAATGAAGATAGTTCTCTTCCAATCTTTTGGCCATATATGGTATTTCCATATCTTTTTACATAATGTGTGATAGATTTGTATGCTTTCTTCTCCTCCCGCTTTAATTGATTCAGCTGGTATCTCATCACATCCAGGTGATTTACAATTCTTCAGGTTCTTTATTGCCCATGCAATTTCATCTAATAAGGGTTCAGGTTCTGTCTCTGCTGTCATTGGCTGTCATTGGTTCATGTATCTTATTCATATCCTCACTGTCATTCATATCATACATTGCACTGCAGTATTCCTGCCATCTTTCTAGAATTTGCCAAGATTCTGTTAAGGTATTTCTCAGTGTCTCCTAATATCAAAGCACTAATATTACAATAAGTAATGAAATGGTTAAGACACAGGTAGCAGTGGAGATGTGAACTGAGAACACAAGACCAAATTCATGTCACCAAGTGACAAGGCTGTTACAGCTAAGGACAAATGTATTCATACGGGGACAAATTCATGTCACCAAGTGACAAGGCTGTTACAGCTAAGGACAAATGTATTCATACGGGGACAAATTCATGTCACCAAGTGACAAGGCTGATACAGCTAAGGACAAATGTATTCACACGGGGACAAATTCATGTCACCAAGTGACAAGGCTGTTACAGCTATAGGGACAACTTCATGTGCTTCTGTTTGTATTTGCTCGCTTTGAACTCAAGCGTAATCCATACATGTGCTACTGCTACTAGTAGTTTCCACTACTGGAGAGTGCACTGGACTGATGTTTGCGTGTGGATTAGCTTTTCCTATTTCCAGTGTCCCTCGCCAAACGATGAATCCACTCCAACTTCTGAGGTACTTGTAATTTACATCTCCAAGTCAAGGACGAGAAGTTAACATTTTAGTCCAACTGACTGGTGTAGGGTTGAACCCGCTACCTCGGTGCCATATCGTAAGTCCTCCTGTCTTTGTTATGCCATGGAAAATCTCATAAATATTTACTCATGATAAGGAACTGTTAGCTCATTAAACATCGTAAAGATAACTTTAGGAATTCACTGATGAAACATGGAACGAAGTAAAAATGACGAAACTTTCGGAAAATCTAACGCCATTTATTCTGGAGTTAAGAATCTGTATACATTGAGTAGTGAACAAATTAGCATCCTGTTCTGACTGGGAGGGCAACTAATTTAACGTGCACTGACCTTGATGCATGTATCCTGCAGTTTCCTTATCTTGCTCAATAACACTTTCCTTTCCCTCTGTTCATTCAAGTTGTCCTTGCTGTCATCTTTCTCGGAATCTGTCTAGAGTTTATCATTCGTTCACAAATCCATGGCGTTCTCACTATATGTTGCTCTCTGTTCTTAGCTTGGAGTGAGTCCACTGTTAGCCTCCTGACAATCCACTAGCCACACCGAGTTGTTCTCTCAATCCAGTCCATGCCCGTTCTCCTTGATCGTCCCACAGCATATGGTTTCGTTGTCACACTGGCATTGGTGTGACGTATCATCGTATCTCATGGTTTTGGTGCACTGTTCACTTCGGGGTTTTCCTTCCAACCTCTGTATGATGTGCTTTGGGGCGCTTGCTATGTGGCACTCGGCATCAGCACACCAGAAGTTTAAGAACAAGCGCACTTATCCATTCCGCCATGCTGACCTCCTTTCATGTTACTGTAAGACATATGAGGTCATGTTGTGACTAGTTTGTTCTAAACAATGGGCAAGTTTGTGTCAGCAAGCAATAATTTGTTTCAGTTAAGGACAAACTCAAGTCATCAAAGAATAGTTTGTTTTTATCAAGGGTTGATTCATTTCACAAAATGAAAACTGTCTTTTCACCAAGAGACAGCTTTGTTTTGCCAAGGGCAAATTTGTTTAATCAAGTAACAACTTTAAATCACCCGTTATCCAGTTAATTTTGCCAAGAACAACTTTATTTTACCATATGAAATTTGTCTAAAATGTAATGAGACAGACTGTACAAAAACTTGCAACATGGTGGCCAGGTTCCATCATGAAGATGTGCATTACTACTTAAAGTTCAGTAAGAGATCTTACAGAAATGAAGACACAGGATTGCAGATAGCCAGTCACTGCCACAAAATTAGCAGCTAGATCAGAAGACTATTGAAGTTGTAGATTTGGCTTTGCTTTCTAGTAGTGATGTCCCCTCAGGAGTCGTGTATAGTCTTTCCCCTTCTACCCTAGGATGCAGAGATACATTGCTAATCATGTTTAGTCTCTCCCCTTCTACCCTAGGGTGTAGAGATACATTGCTAATCATGTTTAGTCTCTCCCCTTCTACCCTAGGGTGTAGAGATACATTGCTAATCATGTTTAGTCTCTCCCCTTCTACCCTAGGGTGTAGAGATACATTGCTAATCATGTTTAGTCTCTACCCTAGGGTGTAGAGATACATTGCTAATCATGTTTAGTCTCTCCCCTTCTACCCTAGGGTGTAGAGATACATTGCTAATCATGTTTAGTCTCTCCCCTTCTACCCTAGGGTGTAGAGATACATTGCTAATCATGTTTAGTCTCTACCCTAGGGTGTAGAGATACATTGCTAATCATGTTTAGTCTCTACCCTAGGGTGTAGAGATACATTGCTAATCATGTTTAGTCTCTCCCCTTCTACCCTAGGGTGTAGAGATACATTGCTAATCATGTTTAGTCTCTCCCCTTCTACCCTAGGGTGTAGAGATACATTGCTAATCATGTTTAGTCTCTCCCCTTCTACCCTAGGGTGTAGAGATACATTGCTAATCATGTTTAGTCTCTCCCCTTTCTACCCTAGGGTGTAGAGATACATTGCTAATCATGTTTAGTCTCTCCCTTCTACCCTAGGGTGTAGAGATACATTGCTAATCATGTTTAGTCTCTCCCCTTCTACCCTAGGGTGTAGAGATACATTGCTAATCATGTTTAGTCTCTCCCCTTCTACCCTAGGGTGTAGAGATACATTGCTAATCATGTTTAGTCTCTCCCCTTCTACCCTAGGGTGTAGAGATACATTGCTAATCATGTTTAGTCCTCTCCCCTTCTACCCTAGGGTGTAGAGATACATTGCTAATCATGTTTAGTCTCTCCCCTTCTACCCTAGGGTGTAGAGATACATTGCTAATCATGTTTAGTCTCTCCCCTTCTACCCTAGGGTGTAGAGATACATTGCTAATCATGTTTAGTCTCTACCCTAGGGTGTAGAGATACATTGCTAATCATGTTTAGTCTCTCCCCTTCTACCCTAGGGTGTAGAGATACATTGCTAATCATGTTTAGTCTCTCCCCTTCTACCCTAGGGTGTAGAGATACATTGCTAATCATGTTTAGTCTCTACCCTAGGGTGTAGAGATACATTGCTAATCATGTTTAGTCTCTCCCCTTCTACCCTAGGGTGTAGAGATACATTGCTAATCATGTTTAGTCTCTCCCCTTCTACCCTAGGGTGTAGAGATACATTGCTAATCATGTTTAGTCTCTCCCCTTCTACCCTAGGGTGTAGAGATACATTGCTAATCATGTTTAGTCTCTCCCCTTCTACCCTAGGGTGTAGAGATACATTGCTAATCATGTTTAGTCTCTCCCCTTCTACCCTAGGGTGTAGAGATACATTGCTAATCATGTTTGGTCCCTCCTCTTCTGCTCTAGGATGTAGTGTTAGTGCTCTCGACAGCGAGTTCTGCAAGTTTGTATAGCCGTGACGCATTACAAGCATGCCATATCTTGGATAAAGCTTTGTTTTTCCTGATTCATGAATTGTGCTTAAATCATTTTGTTTTAGAGCTTCACCCAGATTCTGCAAGTCGATCTGCTTCCTCATTTCCCAGTATTTTACAGTGAGCTCATATCCATTGATTCATGCATTTGTCGAAAATTTTCAAGGGAGCAAATCATATTGTTTAGTCCTCACGCTCTACTTTTTTTGCAGTGCAATTATTATCAAGGGCACATCTGTAAAAATCACTAATTATCTCTTTGAATTTGTTTTATTCTGAATAAGTGTTTCTGCTGCTTGTTTCAAAACTTCAGCTTTGAAGTTAATACACTATTTGTCTGTGGCAACTGAAGTGGAATGGATACCATTATTTAATTTTAAATGAGCACCTGGAGGCTGCAATTTGGAATGTACAAACCTTATTCTGGTGCGAGGAAATGCAACCATAATATTAAATGTCAAGGGAGGGCAGACCTGGCCCTAAGCCTTTGTCGGCAACTGGTCTAGGATGGAAGCTCCGACAGATGGACTGTTAGAGCATGGCTGTGCTGATCCAGCAGCTTCTACAGCTTGTCTTGTTTCAAATGTATTGGTGCTACCTTTCCTCTGGAGTAAACTAGGACAGACAGAAAGAGGGATCATGCTGCATGGGCAACAAATGGTCTCTACAATTCAGCCCAGGCTTTGTGCTATGGAGAGGCATAATGCCTTTTTTGAAGCACAATATAATAAACTATCGTCTGTCAAGACGGCAAGGTGCCAGTCAAATAAACACCAGCCCCACCATTTTCAGTTGCATTAAAGGCATCAGTGTGGGTATTTGTCCAATACTCTTCAGGAAATGCTTGCTTAATATATCATCTCATCCAGCAACCTTGGACATAGGTTGTAGGGGTGTCATGAAGGAAGCATCGTAATTAGAGTCCTCCGCTGCTGTCTATCCTCAGCATGACACACAAATGCATCTGGTCTTTTCTTTAATATTACAGCCCAAGATGTCTTCTGCCTTCCTTTTCCCTATTTGTCCCACAACTGTTCCCTGGAAGATTACATATGAGATGGTGTCATGATGTGTGACATGCCCAGATGAGGCAAACTTTTGACTATTTCACATGTGAAAGGATGAATACATTCTTTGAGTTGATGACTTTCAGCTCTGCTACCAGGATTGTGAACCACATTTCCAAGTGTGTGATTTCCCCCTTCTCAAGGAACTGCTCTGGAAGGAGATAATGTTGCTTTATAGATCACTTGTTAATTAAAATAGTTCATAGCCTGTCTCACTACTCTTTAGTCAACATTGTGTATATTCCATGCATATTTTCATGACATCAGGTTATTACTCAATGCATTCTTTTCACTAAAAGTTTATTTGCATTCACAGATTAAAGAACAGAAATCATTTCCTAAAATTTGTGAAAGTCAAATGTCCCAAAAATATAAACAAAACAGAGACAGGAAGGTTCTGCAATAATGGTACCGATAAGAATAAGAAGACACACGGTCAATGCTGTGTGAACACCACAGATAATACAGTTTTAGGGTGAGAAATTTGTAATTATAAGTGTCTGTTATACTGTGTCAGTGTTATAAGTGTCTGTTATACTGTGTCAGTGTTATAAGTGTCTGTTATACTGTGTCAGTGTTATAAGTGTCTGTTATACTGTGTCAGTGTTATAAGTGTCTGTTATACTGTGTCAGTGTTATAAGTGTCTGTTATACTGTGTCAGTGTTATAAGTGTCTGTTATACTGTGTCAGTGTTATAAGTGTCTGTTATACTGTGTCAGTGTTATAAGTGTCTGTTATACTGTGTCAGTGTTATAAGTGTCTGTTATACTGTGTCAGTGTTATAAGTGTCTGTTATACTGTGTCAGTGTTATAAGTGTCTGTTATACTGTGTCAGTGTTATAAGTGTCTGTTATACTGTGTCAGTGTTATAAGTGTCTGTTATACTGTGTCAGTGTTATAAGTGTCTGTTATACTGTGTCAGTGTTATAAGTGTCTGTTATACTGTGTCAGTGTTATAAGTGTCTGTTATACTGTGTCAGTGTTATAAGTGTCTGTGAGGAGCGGCTGGCCGAGATACTAGAACGCCGGGCTCTCATTCGGGAGGCCCGGGTTCGATCCCTTGGTAAGGTGTGGGATTTTTTTCTGTCGGGGGGCAAAAAGAAAATCCTAACCTGCACAGTTCACGGCGACTGCACTAGCCAGGCGGCCTTTATTCCTCAGGCTCAAAGACCCCTCTGCTGCCATACACTGCAAGGTACTATATTGGCAGTAAATGACAGTTTTGACAGTTTAAGTGTCTATTAGTGACTGTTGCTTAAACAATAATTCTCTCTCTCTCTCTCTCTCTCTCTCTCTCTCTCTCTCTCTCTCTCTCTCTCTCTCTCTCTCTCTCTCTCTCTCTCTCTCTCTCTTTATTAGCATGTTTGCATTTGTGAGTGGGTATATGTGTATGCGAGGGAGAGTGTATTTGTAAATTATTGAGTGTCTGCGTGAGAATTTGTGTAAATGTATGTATGTATGAATGTGGGTGGGTGAGGGGAGGGTGTGGGTTTATATATGTGTGAGGTCTAAGTGTGTAAGTGTGTGTCTGCCTGCCTGCCTGCCTGTCTTGTCTCTTAACATGGTAATCTTCATTGTTTATGTTCACAGCATTCATTTGACAATGTTTTTTTTCTTTCTATGTGAATGGAATCATGCTTATTATCTTTGTAAGAAAAAGCACTCATGACCGTGGCACCGTGATCCCATGTTCAGTTATATATGTGTAGGAAACAGACTGATAGTGTCAAAGAACTAAATGGGGAGATTGGGTCATCTCAGTTTGTTCAAAGAGCTGAAACAAGATGTATATAAAACAAAATATATTTGACACTATTACCAAAATAAGATCAAAGGTCATTAGAAGTGTTCTGTAGAAACAAACAGTATGATTTTGGTTGGATGCCTGCTTACCATGAAGAGAGCAACTGTCTGCAAAGGACCTGTTACTTGATGATAAGTGCTTAAAGTCGCATTATTTTTTGTGTGTGGTGTATCTAAACACTAGGATAGACATTTCCTCAAAAAATGGCTAATAATTAGTTTATGTCTTTGTGACCAAATAGATTGCAAAGAGTCCCATGAACTTCTTCTTCTCCTCCTCCCTCTCATTTCCAAGTGGATCATAGGCCCTCAACCAAATCAGTTCAAACCTTTTGTTTTTATTTTATGTCTTTGTGACCAAATAGTCTGCAAAGAGTCATGGACGACTTCTTTCTTTTCTTTTCCTCCTTCACCCTTTCTTCTCCCAGTGGACCTGTACTTTCAACCAAATCAATTCAAGCCCTTTTTAGACTTGCTTATGATTGTTGGATTTTGTAGATAAAGTATCTTACAGGATAAAGTAGTACGTCTCACACCAGCCCTCCTTAATCACCTCTTAGAACATGTGTGATGGGTTACAATTATACTATCTCTTTAATTCCCTTATGGGCCTCAGTAATACACAGTTGTATGGACTGTGAATTAGACCAATATCTGGGTACTGCAAGAGGTCAGCTCACAGACATTTAATTATCCCCACCAGGACAAGACAATCATCAATATTCGGTCAAGTTATGAAATGAAAAGTTTGTGACAACTGGGAAGATTAGGGTTGTAGAGGCAGGGGAGAAAATGCTGGGTAATTGGTTGGGAAAGTGGTATGGAAGACATTCATCTGTCAGATATCAGGAACACAGAGGACAGATGTTTGTGGAGGAACTTGTCTGCACCACTCAGTTTGGCTTATAAATTCATCTGCTCCACTCAGTGTGGCTTATAATGATGAGTGAATGGGCCAGAATATTTTTTTATGCATATAGTAAAAGGTCAGCTTTGAATTCTCTTGTAGTGAGCTGGTTTGAAAACTTATCAAGAGAAAGAGTGAAGACAAAGTAATAAAACCACCACCATGAAACAAGCACGACAGGAGGCTACTGATCGTCAGAAGAAGTCCCCCCTTCCCAAAATGTTTCAGCCCTTTATATTCCTGACAATATCTGGGGGTGGGTCCCACCCCTTGTCATGACTCCGGGTGTCTTTTCCTGCCATGCATTTGAACCATGAATCGAGATGTGGTGTTTCGTGCTTGACCTATAGCTGCAAAATTTGCCTGCTCCCAAGCCACCTCTCCCTCAGGGAGGAGAGCATTGTGCACCCAGTGCTTCATGGCCTCACATATCCTAGCACCTTTAACTGTGGGAAGTCAGCTTCTTCCCTTGTTGTTCATCCCTGTCGTCGCCTCCACGCTGGCGGTTCGCTATGCACAGGTATACGTCTGCTGCCATGTTGCCTTCTTCGTACCCCATTCATGGCTCATGGAGCTGCACTCCAGGAAGCCACTCATTACTCTGATCAAACTGTTACATTTGGTTATGGCTGCTATTTTTTATCCAGTAACTGATTCATGAGACAGAAAAATGTCTTGAAATCGTGTGGCTTAGAGCCATCTTGAGTATTAGTTGTTGAAGCAATTGAGATTTGTTGGTTGGAATAATGCATCGATTGATAAGTGATGTTATATTTTTCTTCAAACATCTTCAGTACTCTGTCTGAGACTGTTTTATGTTATGTCAGCACATTTCTTGCTTTCAAGAATATAATAATTTGTTGTCTATGATTTTAACTTTTTGTCTTGGAGAAATATGCATATATAGTTGTGTATGTGTGTGTATGTAAGCTTACTTATGTATGCACATGTATATACATGGCATGTTTTTGTGTGTCGTTAATTGATGCTGTTAGTTGTGAGACCTTTATTGTAAATTATATCTGCTTGATTGTATACTATGTATGTTATCTTATTAATGCTGTTTAATTTTCAGAATTGATTTGGAGAACTGCAATATGACCAGAGCGCGCTTTTCTAAAGTAATAAAAGACTTGTCTAATCTTTTGTACATGTAAGTCTGTAAAAGGGAATGCAGTAACTGAATTCATGAAATATTATATAACATATATGCTGACCAATGCCTTGTTTCACTTCTGTTACTCTCACACATGACACAGGCACCATGCAGTTGCATTAACAAGGTTGAGAGAGAGATGAAATGGGTTACTAGCTTCTTTAGTATTCTAATTCACTTTGTCTAAAGCTTATTAATAAAATGCTAGTTGGCTTGTCATTATATCATTCTTTCAGTATTTGGCAGGTTACAAAATTATAAACATAGAATTGATTATATATATATATCTGTGTGTGTGCGTGCGTGGGTGAGTGTGTGCAGTGCGTGCGTGCATGGGTGGGTGCGTGCGTGAGTGAATGAATGAGAGAGAGAGAGAGGGGTGGGTGCATGCATGTATGCAACAATTTATGCACACACACACACGCGGAGTGAAAAAGAGAGAGAGAGAGAGAGATTGCATGTCCTTTGTAGCCAGAGTTGGCTGTTTGTGATTTGTTAGGCAATTTTACTTTTAGAAGTTGATCATTGCTTTCTGAACACGATGTCAACATTCCATTCTGATTCACCAACGTGTGGAATGAACCCACCACACTGGTGTCAGAAGGAAAAGTGTAACCAGTTATATATACGCCGAAGTAGGTTGTCATGATGAACTCAACCATTCTTTGGTGTACCTCTTAGTTCCATAGCTTGGGGTGTAATGCTGATTCAGTGGGCCAGTATATCATTGTTAGCTCCAAGCAAACCTTGAAAATGGGAACAACCTGGTAATAACAATTTAAAGTTTTAGAGTTGTGGAAAATGCAGGAAAATGAAATAAAGTTTTTGGGAAAACAAACATTACAAGCAAAAGCAAGAACATGAGTATATAGCTATTGGAATGAAATGAGTTGAACTGCAGTAAAATTGTAAAAATACAATGAGTGGATCAACAAAAAATTGGAAATGGAACTGGTCAGTACAACTTTCCGGCTATTAGGGGTATTATTCATTGCTTTCATTTATTCAAATGTGTCCGGTCATTTCCAGTAAATCGAGAATGTGTGACTTATTGATCGTCCATTGTTCACATTGTGTCAAAGTACTTTTACAATGGTAAGGCCGAATGAGTACCACCGTGTATCGTATTTTCAGACTACAATTAAATCATGCATGGTTGCTGATATTAACCCAATGGCTAGGTATGCTCAGATTTAAATTGGCTGTCATATGGAAGCAGTTAAATTATGCAAAGTCCAAACTGTAGTAAAAAGGAATACAGTGTGTCCTGCAAACAAGAACAATGACACAGATTGATAGACTACAAACTCGGTATGTATTATGTAACATCACCATGGCAAAAGTACCCTTTTGCAAGATGGAAAACATACTGACCAATAAAAAGCTGTCAACAGCAGTGAAGAAAGGATGTTAAGGTGCTATATAGAACCTCTACTGTTGAATGCTTGTGGATCATGGACAATAAGTGAATAAGCTGACAAACATCTAATGTCAGTGAAAATGTGGTTACTGAGGAAAATGCAAATATCACCATGGATTAACAGAAAAATTAATCAGACAGTCCTTAAAGAAATAGATGAAAACTACATCGATACAGTGAAATTAGATGTAGAAAATCAGATAATTTTTGGGGCATGTTATCAGAGGAAATAAATTTGAACATTTACTGATTGATGGGAATAGGGCAAGAGGAAGATAAAGTGATACATTTCTGTATGGCTTGCTCACATGGCATAACTGGGTCAAGAACACAGATCTGATCCAAGACTTCAGTGTTCATGTGAGGTGAAAACCATGGAACACCCCCTCAAGAACACAGATCTGATCCAAGACTTCA
This sequence comes from Cepaea nemoralis, assembly GCA_014155875.1. Lineage (NCBI taxonomy): Eukaryota > Metazoa > Mollusca > Gastropoda > Stylommatophora > Helicidae > Cepaea > Cepaea nemoralis. Next base: position 61,266 of record JACEFZ010028514.1, on the reverse strand, counting down.
GTGTTCATGTGAGGTGAAAACCATGGAACACCCCCTCAACACCTGTTGACATGGTGTGTGAGAATGGTGATTATGTAATAATTGCTATAATGCACAGCTGTTTCTGTTGGGAACACAGGAGTTAATAATGTTCCACAATTGTTTTCCACAGATCACTGGAGGGAAACAATGGTCTCAAGCAAGTGAAGAGAGAAGATTTTCACAGAAACACAAATATTCAATACTTGTAAGCTTTTATGTGTGTGTCTAGGTGCATTTGTGCAGCATGTGCATGTTAGCTATTTTGACTCTCTCTCTCTCTCTTTCTTTCTCTCTCTCTCTGTCTCTCTCTCTTCTTCCCTCCTCCATCACCATCCCTCCCTCCCCTCTCTCTCTCTCTCTCTTCAGATGGTGTATGCCATTGTCAGTCTGCAAATCGTTTGAAATATTGCATGCTTAGAATTATTATGTTGTTACCTTTATCAGAGGTGTGACTGGCCAAGTGACTAAGAATGCCGGGTTCACCTTCAGGAGAACCGGGTTAGAATCCTCAGTAAGGTGTGGATATTTTCTATCAGAGGCCAAAAAAAAACCTAATCTGCACAGTTGGCGATGACTGCACTAGGCACGCGGCCTTAATTCCTCAGGCTCAAGACCCCCCTGTCCTACACTGCCAGGTACTATAGGCAGTAGATAAGTTGTTTTTTTTTGGGGGGGGGGGGGACAGAGTTGCCTTTGTTTGGCATTTCTATACCCTGATATGTCCACATAAAACATGATGGTAAGGGTGGGAGAGAAAGGAGTGAATGAATGACAATTTTATTGTTGATTGCAGTTGATGATTTTCCTGATTTTTAACTGAAATTGGGTTTCTTATATAGTGGTAGAATAGTCTTTGGAGAAAACAGAATACATAAGGTGACTTCTGCTGGCATTATTAAAGAGTTAGTGTACAGCTGTGAATATTACAGGAAACTTTGGAAATTACTCCTATTATAATAATTAATAAAAATCTCCTGCAGGATCTTTAAAATAAAACAGTAAATCAAGTATGAACACTAAGCAGTAATTACAATTACAATCAGAATTAAAGCGAGATCAAGTGAAAGACATTATCATTTCATCAGCATAAACATGATTAATAAGAACAGGTGTAAGAAGCAGAAATATACCAAAGAGGCAATGCTCAGGTTAACAGAAGACAGGAGAAAATTAAAGCAAACAGGCAAAGGACCAAGTAACCCCACCTATAGAAACTACATTTAAAAGATCAGAAGTGCTACCAGTGAAGACAAGAAGCAGTTTGTAACGAGTACATGTAATAAAATAAAGCATCTCCAGTTGCAAGGAAAAGATGGAGACTTCTTTAAGGAAATCAGAGCATTAACAGAAGAATTCAGACCACCTTTACATGCAATAAATGACAGGAATGATAACAGAAAACAACAATATACTAGAAATATTACACAAATACTGTGGAGAAATGTACAAAAACACAACACAGATCCCAGATAATATACATTAAAGTGTAGAGAAAGAACCAGAGCCTTTATTAAAGGAAGTAGGATCAACAATACAAAGTCTGAAGAAAGGGAAGTCACAGGTTGAGATGACAAACCATCAGAACTAATGCAAGCAGGAGAAGGCAGTGAATGTCTCTACCATACACTGTGTCAATATTTGGAATAGTGGCATTTGACCCAAATTATGGAGGAAAACAATCTACATCCCCCTACCAAAGAAAGGAAATTTAAAACTGCACCAAATATTGAACCTAACACTGATAAGTCATACCAGCAAAGTCCTCTTACAAATTATCATGAACAGGATTGAAGGTAAATTAGAATTTGAATTATAGGACGTACAAGCAGGTTTCAGACAGGGCATAGGAATTAGGGACCATATCTTCAACATGAAAACCATCTTTGATATCTGCAGAGAGTACAATGTAAATCTTCATACTTGCTTCATAGACTACAGAAAGGCCTTCAACTGTTCAACATCAGAAATTGTAGAAGTGAAATGGGATTTCCAGGACATTTGTTCCACCTGATTCAGTCATTATATCATGATCACCAAGCTGCTGTCAGAATAGCCAGAGACAGCAAACTGGTTTGCGTGCAAAAGAGAGTACAGCAGGGCTGCATTATCTCTTCATATCTATTCAACATTCTCTATATGCAGAAAATATGAGAAATGTAAAAAGTGATAAGACTAGAGATAGTATTGATCCATTTGTAATTGGCAGAAATCAAATCCCAGAAACTAAATTACTTTGGCCATATTAAATTTCACAGTGGCTTGGAGAGAACAGTGATGGAAGGTGTGGTTGCCGGTAGAGGAGGCCGAGGTTGACCAGCACTGAGATGGACACCGGACATTGCAGACACCTTTGGGATGAGGGTGCATGAGGCAGGGGAAATGGCCAGAGATTGAGTGATTTTTCAATCTGCCGTGATGAGAGTGATGCTCTGCAAAGGACCTGTCTGAGAAGTTCTCTTTCATTAATCTTTTCCCACTCCTAATATGTACAGCTCTCTTTGCAGATTTGTGGCTAGGAGAGAAGATGGTATATACGGGTATGATTACTACTGGCAAATTTATCTCATAAAAAGTTTAATCTGAATGTTTCTTTCTATAAAGTCCAATCTTTAATCAAGTTTTATTTTGATGTTTTTCAAGAGCTCTGCCTTTAAGCATGGAATGTCCAGGAGACCCAGATGATTGGAGTGACATACTCAACAATACCAAAGAAAATGCCATTGTTTGCTCTGGAGAACTAGATCCGTGCCATGTCCACAATGGTAGATGTGTTATGTATTTACTGTAGTCATTTATTCAATTTCCCAATATCCTACAATATCACTGTTGCATTGTGTTTAATATAACTTATGATTGACACTTGACAAGTCAGGAAGATATTACTTAAGTGGCCGTAAAATAAACACCTGGATTTGTGGTTAGGAGACAGTCTGAATGGACACATTCCTAGATGGTTTATTACAATACCAGCCTAAGTGAAGTTAAGATAATCTCATTACAGAGTTAGTTTCCTGTGGAAGCATAAGTCTTAAGGTTCATATAAGTTAGTCACTTCATTATGAGGTTTGGTAACTAGTTTCCTTTGATATCTTTCCTGATGAAATTCCTAGTACCAATTTCACAAGACAGAATTGACCCATTGGGAAGAACAATCTCTCTACAATCGGTGCTTCGTATTCCACTAGCTAGTAAATAATTTACCTGGCAAACCTTTTCATTGGATGTGTACCTGAGTCTTCATCTTCTTCTCTACCCTTGTTTTGCTTTTCTTCATCATACCCTAGGAAGCAAACATCTTCACGGAAAAAATAAAAATTAAGTTCCAGCCGTTATTTGTTGCCATGCATCTTTGGATGGCAAACATAAGAAAAAGGTGGTCAACATTTTTGGACTGTGTCATTAGATTAGAAAAACAGGAACATTTTATATCAACTGATAGATTAATAGAACAAGAGAAAGAGTTAAACTAGAGAAAATTCTTGTTAGCCTTTCATTAATACATGGAAAAATATTGTCACATGCATTGATACATTTTGTTGGAGATTGTGAGATGTGGAAAAGCATTGCCTTCCCAATGAAAGTGTGTCCTTCATCCACCTTATGTAAAGCCCTCTTATCCCTTGCAGTCTCATGCAGTTCTTTTTATGTCTTGCTCATGTTACTCATGTCTGCTTTTAATTGATTTCTCTTTGTGTGTAATTGAACATGGCAAATATAGTGTTCGTTCGTAGTTTTTCTCCTCCTCCTCCTTTTTAACTACAAATGGAGCATGGTGTTTGTCCATCAAGTATGATGATGACCATTCATTTCATCCAGTGGGGTTGAAAGTATGGAGCCATAAGTTCTAAGATGGCTGGCAAGGCTTATTTTGGCTCAAAATGTTCTTTGACAGTGTGGGCAAAGAACACCCGATATTCCAGTAGGAGGATCTCCTGCAGTGGTTTTTTTGTCCAGTCTTTTCTTTCACAGCTCTTGCAATCCTGTTTGCTTTGCAAGTGAATAAACCATTACATAATGATGTATGCCATGAGTTTCAGTCTTTGGCAGCAGTCTCCCATGTGTCATGATGAATTCCAAAAAGCTTTCAGCGATGTCTTCAGTGTCTTTAACCCTTTACAGGGCAGACGTTTGTTTTGTAGCCCTGAATGGGCAAGAAGAATTTTGAGGTTCGGTAAAATTTCGGGTTACGTTAGTAACATCATCACATAAAAGGTGTTAGTCAACTGATTTTACTTAAATAAAAAAACAAAATGAAGTAAAAAGCATGCAGAGTATTTTACTCACGTGAATGTTCCCGGTAATCCACACATGAACACAAATATTTACAAAATACAACATATTGTTTGTGATTGTCAGTCATTTATACAGCAATTTACAAACATATTTTCAGAATCATAATCACTTTCTTTAATCCTTTACAGGGCAGAACGGCCATTTGCGGCCGATGCCTTTAACGAGCAAATCGCCCGATCGCGTCCGATACTTCTTCTGCGTTCATCCGGATTTTTTTTTCCGGATGTGACTGCGTTGTGCCTGTTTACAGCAGAGCTGCGTTCTTGCGCCGTTAGGCCGACACATCCGACTTCTGCGGGCATTTGTTGACCGGGTTAACCTTCCTGGTGTCTGATACTATTATGTAAGGTAAAAACGCGATTTCTCGGCCTTACGATACTTCCGACAGCTACTTTCGCTTTCGCCGATAGCTTGACAACGTGGCCGCCATTTGTAAACGCCGACTATAATTTGAACGGACTTTTACGGACATTTTTTGATAGTTTTCGGGGTTTTTACGCTTAGTTTTTCAAAATGGATTTCGGCGATTCTTCAAGTGATAGCCGAGATTTCGCTAGGTTCAATTTAAGTGACATTAAAGGGCACGAAGTTGACTATTAATTGAAGCTAGATATCAGTGAAAAGCGTTACTTTGCATTAGCAGTCTGAGTCAGGACTTTAAAGAAAGTGATTATGATTCTGAAAATGTGTTTGTAAATTGCCGTATAGATGACGGAAAATCACAAACAACATGCTGTATTTCGTAAATATTTGTGTTCATATATGGATTACCGACAACAATCATGTGAGTAACATATTCTGCATGCTTTTCCCTTCATTGTGTTGTTTATTTAACTAAAATCGGTTGACTAACACCTTATTTATGATGCTTTTACTAACGCAACCCGAAATTTTACCGAACCTGAAAAATTCTTGCCCGTTCAGGGCTAAAAAACGGACAAGCGTCTGCCCTGTAAAGGGTTAAAGTCCGACTCAGAACTGCTAACGCAAAGTAACGCTGATCACTATCTAACTCTAATTCAGTCAAATTCGTGCACTTAAATTTGACCCAGCGAAATCTCCACTATCACTTGAAGAATCGTCGAAATCCATTTTGAAAAACTAAGCATAAAAGCCCTGAAAACTATTTTTAAAAATCCATTCAAATTCATAGTACACACTTGCAAATGGCGGCCACATTGTCAAGCTCTCGGTGAAACCGAAAGTAGACAATCGGAAATCTCTGAAAGCCATGAGATCGCATTTTTACAATACTAGTAGTAGCTTGGACGCATTCAGGCGGTTTGCCCGTTCCGGGTCAAACACGCATTCAGACGATTTGCCCGCTAAAGGGTTAAAGTGTTTCCTCTGGCCACCTTGGGAGCATTTACCACTATGCAGCAAACCATAAAAACATTCTGAGCATAGACCCCCAACCAACTCATGCCAAGCCCTTTGCAGACTTGTTAATATTTGGTTGGATTTCACAGCTAAAGTTTTCTAGGAATGAGTTAGCCAATCTCACATCATTCCTGCATAGACCCCTCTTACAACACACTTGGTAAGTTACAGTGACCCTATTCTTTGCTTCCATTATAGGTCCAGGTAACATACAGGTGACTGGTAGTTCTACTATTCTTACTAGCAGCTAGGCCAACAGTTTAGTTGATTCTGTTGTTGCATTTGAAAGTAAATAGGGCCCGTTACCTTAGATTGAATCTGTCTAAAGCATATGTTCAGAAAGCCATTCCCCCCCCCCCCCCCCCTCGTTTTTGTATTTCCTTCCTATAAATCCCCCCCCCCCCCCCCCCCACTTTTTTTTTGCCCCTACACAGTATGTGTAAAAATGTAAGCTAAATTTAATAACACAAACTAGAACAAGTCTAGACGTTTACATAAAACGTGATTTGCGGGTCTACTTACGTTATAAAACTAATTTCAGAAGGGCGAGAAGTATAGAACCATAAAGTATGGAGTGAAAAACAGTATCAAGTAATCGGTTCTTGTATTAACGTGATCTTGAAATAATCTTAATTCCTCCCCTGGAAACCCTCAAATTTCCACCTAGGGGGGAATTCCCCACCGGTTGAGAACCACTAATCTAAAGGAAACACACATTACACAAAACCCTGCCTGAGTCAGACACTAATACTAGAACTGCAATCACAACTTTGTTGGATTTGTAGATTATGAAAAGGCCTTTAACAGCATTGATAGTTAATTCCTTTGGATCCTACAGAAAATCATTAACTTTTAAAAAAAGTCTCGAAAGTCGAGAGGGATGACTTCATTGCACCAGATTTTATCCCATATGGTTCTGTCTCATTCCGCAGGGCGGCCTGCTGAAAGCGTCACACAAAGCACAAACTCCGTAGCTCCAGCAGCGACCCCCAGGAGTCTCTGAGAAAAATGCACTCATGAACCGAAGGACGTAGCCCAGAATTGAACCCACAACCTTTGGAGATGGAGGCAGACGGCTTGACCACCTCACCATGGAGTCTCCAATCATTAACTTAATAAGGGCAACATATGAAGATATGAAGTGTAGAGTTCTTCATTAGGGAAAACTACCAAGTACATTTGAAATAAAAACAGATTGACATAGATGGCTTTTGTAACCATTATTATTCTTACCGGCTATAGACTGGGTTATGAAGACAACAATAAATACCACCAGAAATGGTATTCAGCGGACCCTGACAAAGCAACTTAATAATTTGGACTTTGCCGATGACATTGCACTCCTGTCACACGCTGTAATCAGATGCAAGATCGACTAGCCATACTTAATGATACATCACAACAAATAGGTCTAAAAATTCAAAAGGGATTCAAAGATAATGAGAATAAACCAAGCAAATAACAACCCAGTCTTCCCTGGTGAAACAACACTTCAAGAGGCGGAATCATACATTTATTTAGGTAATAATATGTACAAGGATGGGGAACAGACAGAGATATTAAAATAAGAATACAAAAAGCAAGAGGAGCTTTCATAGCATTAGAAAATTTGAGAAAGTCAAAGGAAGTTAACCTTACTTAGAATATTTAACTCCAGTGATTAACTCCAATGTCAGTAGGACTTTGTGAATCCAAAATAAGGAGACAAAAATAAACTACAAGCATTCATTAATTGGTACCTAAGTAGTGGGACTAAATAAATGGTATGGCAGAATCACAAATGTAGATAATGGAGAGAGCTAAACAAATTCCAGTGAATCAAGAGGTGAGGAAAAGATGCTGTGCTAGATGGGACAGAAGTTGAGAAGAACTGAGGATAGCAGAACTAGACGCTTCCTTGTCTGGAACCCATGCGGAGAACAAAACAGTGGGAGAAGAGAATTAACGATAAAGATGAACTACACGGAGAGGACATAAAGGGAGCTACAGGAGATGAAACCAAACTAGGACAGCTCGATGTAGGTTGGTTGAGGGAATATGCCCAAATTGGGGATAAAGGGCTACACACAAAAAATACTTGAGTGCATCAAGATAACATTTAAATAAATTAACAGTTATGGATTGGATCTAATAGCAGTAGAAGAACAAAATAGGCAACATAAAAATTAAAAGCTGTAAATTGCATTTGCTTTCCCAGAGAAATTTCCTGTATCCATGTTATGAGGCTGGGTAAACCTAGAGCAGTACTGGTAAGGAAAAAAATGCAACTCTGCCAATGGGTATCAAACCCAGGGCATTGTTGTTGGTAGATTAATCTCCATGACTTCACTCTAGGGCACAGAGGAAAATAGTGCTATGCAGTCTTATATATTTGAAATTAATACTGGTATGGTCACTACAGCTCAGTTTGTACATTGTATGGCAACTGTAACTTTACATTTTTGTATCAAGTAGTGTGTTCTCTAATGTCTACTTCAATCTTCTACATCTATTGTCGCCAATCCATGAGTTTGTTTGTGTGCTTTCTTAGGGACAGAAATTAAGAAGAAGAATATTTTATATCCTTGTTTTATTAGTTAGCCGGCTCTGTGGTGAAGGGGTTACAGGCGCAATTCATAATCCCGCATACCACATTCGAAACACAGCTGCCGGTGATTTGTAAGCAGACCGCCTTGCAATGGTTTTCATACAAAGGTATGAGTGCCGGTCTTTCAGAAAGCAATGGCAAACTACTGAATGCAAACTTGCCAAGAAATAACAAACAGCCAGAAAATGCTGGGGTTCACTGCAAAGTCCTGTAAAGGATATGCAATTAACTTTTTAAAAACTAATTATCATTCACTGAAATAATTTAAATGACATGCAGCATATCTATGTTCACAGTGTCATGTCCAGCGAACTCACACTGTGTGCATTCAGGTGTTGGTCTCACAGAATGTTTGTGTGATGACGGTTTCCATGGATACAAGTGCATGAACCAGGTATACTTCTTTTACAAATTGTTGTTGTTGATCCCAAACTGTCAAGATGTCTGCTCTTAGCAATCCATTTAGTTAGTCAATAAGTCAACAGGTCATCATTTACTGTACATAGAACCATTCAGATTGGCAGCCCAGTGACATTCTTATCAGTATATAGGCCTCATCTTTCTGAAGCCATGCCTTCCATAAAGAAGCAATTTTACAGAAAAAAATAAGCTGAGGATCTTATGAGCAGTCGTTGTTGATTATGAAGCCATGTTTTATATTAGCTATGTGAATTTGTTTCATCTTGTAGATACTACATGCATCACACCAGTAACATATAATCACAGGTACTGTTCGAATGTGTAACATTTGTTATCCCCAAGGTAATTTCAAATTTGTAGGTCAGCATGGCCGAATGGATAAGAACGCCTGTTCTTAAACATCCGGTTTGCTGATGCCAAGGTCAGGAGTTCAACCCCTACACCGGTCAGTTGGACTAACATGTTGACCTGTCGTCCTTGACTTGGGGACGTAAATTAAAAGTATCTCTGAAGTTGCATTGGGTTCGCCTGATGGCGAGGGTCACTGTTAATAGGGAAAGCTAATCCACATGCAAAATTCAGTCCAGCACTACTGGTAGCAGTGTGTCTGGACTACGCTTGAGTTCAAAGCAAGCTAGCGCAAAATTTTTTTTTTTTAATTTCAGATTTAACACAAATTCTATCTGTTAGCACAAAACCTGCTGAAACTGCCTAATTGCTAATGTCTCACTATATCTGAGCAATCGTTTATTGTTGGCCAAATACAGTATACAACGCTTTTTCTTTGTTTACAATATGGCCATAGTTATGAGGTTTTGAGAAATCGACGAGGATGGGATTTTATAGCCTTTCGACTGCATAGGGATTCCTGAAGACTGATTAACTGTCCTTGACGAGATGCAGTGAAATATGCCAGGCAATAAATTGTGCAACATATTGTTTGTGGCTTTTGTATTTAAATTCACTAAGGGTATACACTGTTTTGAACATCAGTTTATATTTGTTCACAGGGCACATTTCCAACTGTACCCTTTGTACTAGGCATCGCCATCCCGACCGTTGTCATCAGTGCACTGCTGTGGGTAACCCAGAGGAGGCACGTCAAACCTAGTAACAAGAATAAGTAACTCTGTCAGGATAGGAATATCGCCAGGTGCCAGGAATCGTCACCAGCTGTTGTATAATACTTGTTTTTATTTTTGTCATAAATGTAGTTTCAGTAGATCAGTTCAGCAGCTGCATTCAGTTGTACATGTTTGTTGTGCTAAGATGTCCATGGGTTGTCTTCATCCGGTAACAGCTGTGTTCTGTCAAAGTTTTATGACACACGACCATTGTTCTCTTTAAGCGGTGCAATTTTACACATTTTTATTCTTAGCCCATATATTTTTAATCCAGTGCACAAGCTGAAGAAATTAATTTATAAGACTATGTATGCTTGTTCACAGCTAGCAGCTTAGGAAGTAGAAGTTTTGATCACAACACCCCCGCAGTGGTACCTAAGACGAATGTTGCAAATACATTGGACTGCCAGAGTAACTAACAATGACTGCCTGGAAGAAGTTACTGAAAGCAGAACATTAGTTACAACTATAAGAAAGAGAAAAAATATTCTTTGGGCATGCAGTGAGGACAGAGGCATTGAAAAACGCAGTGGCTGGAAAGATCAGAGGTTGAGGCACATCAAGAGAAATGAAACTGGAACGACTGAGACTGTGATGTGGAGGAATATCATCAATAGATTCAGAATACCCAAGACCAACATTTGTGGTGATGCCTCCCTGTTACACTTTCCTCCTTAATGATCTTTTCTAGATTTTCGCATGTTATTACGCGTGGTAATTTTTCTTTTTCCTCATGTTTGCCTTAATAACCAATCTTCATCAATATTCAATTCTTGTTGGGAAGATCTGTTTGGCAGGTCAGACAAGTATATAAAAACATTATAGTTGATTTCTCAGTTATCCTAGTTTTAGAAATGTATATAAACAAGCAAAATGGTGTGGTTTCATGTAAATACACCATGTGATAAAATTAACTGTTTTAATGTTTTACTTTTGGTTTTAAACACGCGGGGAACATTTTTTACCCAGCATTCAAATGTCCATGTGGGGCGTGACACTTAGTTTCCGTTACCTATTGTAATTTTTAACAGCCTGCTAGGAGGGTATGTTGACATTTGATCAAAATAGAGATGAAAGAACATACTAGACAACATAAACATAATAAGTGAATTCTATTTTATGTCTTCATGTCATCTGACTTGATATTTTATGATTAAAGATAGTAGTGAAATGTTTAGTTCAAAGCCACTGTAATTCTGTGTAACATAGGAGAAAACAATTTTCAAGTAGTCATTACACAACTCGCCGGTCTCCCTGGTCTAGGGGTTTAAACGACTTTCTCCATAATCCCGTTTGCCCACGTAGGGTAACTCAGCGCGCAAGAATTGGAAGCGGTTCTCGCCACATTGGTAACTTATGGGATAAGTGAGCCGGCTGCTCAGAAAGCAGTGGCAAACTACTGAGAATAATCTTGCCAAGAAATCGACAGCTGTAAAATGCTGGTGTTGACAGCGATGTCCTGTAAAGGATATGCAAAAAAATATAAAAAATTACACAACTCAACAAAGACCCAGGAATTCAAATAAGAATAGATGAGGATCTTAAGATCTACAAATCTGAAGATAGGTTTTTTAAATACATGTGGTTATGGATACATCTTTGAGATTTGTACATGTTGGTGTCAATTCTGGTTTAATACCATATTCAGGTGATACTCAAGAGTAATATTTTGTATTATGTTTTGATACAGCTATTCAAAATGCCTGCATTTGATTTTTTTGGGGTAACAATTTTTAGTTTTATTAATTTTATCTTCTAAATGAAACTATTTCTACAGTCATGGTTTTACAACATGCTTCATTTCAAGATGACTTTCATCTCGTAATTTCTGATTTCAGTCATACTTTTTACTGTGTCTGGTTTCTTGTTTAACCATATATGCTGACCATTATACAGCCCATGTCTTGTATAGTCTTACTTTTTTTCATCTTCTATTTCTCTTGTACAACCCAATCTCTTATTTGAATACACATAATGACTAACGGTTCGATGTATTTAACATGCCTGAAAGTGTTCCTGTATTGTTATATATATATATATAACAGTGTGTATGTGAAAAGACGTGGCTGTCCTTCAGAACTTTGTGGTCAGTTCTTGTATAACAAACCCTCAAGCATTCCATTTCAAGCACAATAGCTTTTCAAATGTTCTACTGAGAGGTGAAAGATTGTTCCTGTTTTTGTTTTTTAGACTTCAGATGTGCTAATGGAAATGTGTGTTGACTAATATTTGACTGGTGTTTAACAGATAGGAGAGGGGATGTGCTGTAAGAATATGTGTATTTTGTAATATACAACAAATAAGATTGTGTATTTTGGGATATGCTACAAATAAGAATGTGTGTGTATGGGGGAGTCCATGGCTGAGAAATTATAATCTCTCTACTCGTTACTCATAATAATAAAATCTCCTCTTGCCTTGTGTATTATTTTGAATTCTGTGGTTGTTCCCAATCTGTGTCTACATTACTACCTAAATAGGTATATGGGTGTGTCTACATTACTACCTAAATAGGTATATGATTCTGTCTCTTGAAGTGAGGACTCACCAAGGTGAACGGTTACTCTAGGTACCACACATTTTCTTAACCTCTTCCGTTCCAGCTAGTTGTTATTAGCCTAGGTGTTTAACGCCTTGTGTCCTGAAATATGTTGGATCTTTCTCAGTTGTTTCTTTACTTCATTTTATACTGTAAATTGATAACTTTAATTCCCTCTACCTAGACCATTTGGTACTCTGAAGTGAAAGTCCTTAATTGAAGCACAGGGCACAAAGATGACATAGAGCAGATTTTCAAAGCTAGTTATGTTAACGCTGAAAGCAGTTTTATGATGTTTTAGCGTTGGAAACATGTGCATTATTGAAATCTGCAGTAAATATACTTTTGCTGTGTTTACATTTAATTTGATGTGCCTTTTTGGTATTTTATGGCATGAGCAGAATGTGTACACGTTTTTTGTCCATGTTGATGGAATCAGTTCTTGAATGTGTTGCTAAGTTCATTTGTAAACTGTTTATAGGCAGACTGATTTACCTCATTGCACTGGGTTTATCCCATAAGGCTTGATCTCTTTCCACAAAGTGGTCTGCCAAAAGCACTGCATAGAGAACAAACTTTGTAGTTTCAGCAATGACCCCTAAGAGGTCTCCGATAAAAGTGCACCCATGAACCGAAAGATGGAATCTAAAAGTAAACCCATGATCTTTAAAACGTGAGGCAGTCAGCATACCCACAGACACCCCCTATTTCGGCTCTGCTGAAAGAAAACCGAGCCATATGAGATAGAACCTGGTGCAATAAAATGGATCTTCGTGCTTTTAATCCATTATTAGTATATTGTGATTGTATTTATTGTTTTATGTAAAACCTTGTTATGGAGAGAAAGTATATACATGTTATCAATAAAATATGGTCATAAGTGCTGGAGAGAGGGCCTGTCTTTCTCGTTGAAGACAGTCAATCATGTATAGTTATATCGAACTCATACAAATGCCTGTCTTTCTCCATGAAGACAGTCAATCATGTATAGTTATATCGAACTCATACAAATGTCCAGCAAGAAAGAAACCACAAACATGTCTTTGTGTCATGTGTTGAACTTGCTCATTATGTACTTATTTACTGTTTAAAATGAATTATTTTGGGGCTCCTTAAATTGTGTACAACTGTGATTCATTCTGACTTGCAAGCTGTATCTAATTATCAATTAAATAGAAAACTTAATTGTGTCTCTTCTACTTTGTCACAGTTGAATGCAAAATGAGGATGAAGATTAAAAGTATCTTATGTAATGAATCACTTATATTGAATGTCAGAAAGAGAATACTTAAATATAATGGACCTTGTATAATATATGGCAGTGAATCTGGGAATGTAAATGAACAAAGTACAGGGTGGGGCAAAATGATCTGACACATTTGTAACTTTAATAAAACTAAATTAGAATAAATGAACAAAAAAAGTATTTTTATTTATCAAATGTACACATGATGCCATTTTGTTTTATGTCGTTTGGGGAGGTGTTCCCCAGTCATTTAATTTCATTCCGAGGTGACCTCGGTTGGCCTGCCCGATCACCTTATTTGAACCCGTGTGATTTTTTTCTCTGGGGATACCTAAAATCAAAGGTATACATTCATCGCCCCCGATCTATTAAACAATTGAAAGATGCAATTCATCAAGAAATTGAGTCTATTCCACATGAAATGATCCGCCGAGTTATGGACAACTTTCGCGAACGTCTTCATCAGTGTGTGGACAATAATGGCGAACATTTGACATCATATGTACATTTAGGAAATAAAAATACTTTTTTTCATTATTCAAACAACATAAAATAAAATGGCATCATATGTAGTTAATACATAAAAATACTTTTTTGTTCATTTATTCTAATTTAGTTTTATTAAAGTTACAAATGTGTCAGATCATTTTACCCCACCCTATAGAAAAAGCGTGGGGGAAGTGAAAACGTGGTTCTTGAGACAAATGTTGTGAATACCTTAAACAGCCAGAGTGATTAACAAGTGTCTGGAAGAGACTGATTAAAGTAGAACTCTATACACAGCGATAAAAAGGAGACAAAAGTGTTCTTTGCTTATATAATGAGAGAATCACCAAAACACGAGAAGTAGATTGTGAGCTTTACTGAAACACGACTACAAGAGACAAAGTGGACGTTGCGGCCAAAGCCTTCGTCAGCACAGGACAAACAAACACAAACCGACACATGACAATATTAAACTAATTAAAGGTACTTATCTGAATCTGTATCCTTTATTTTTTCATTCTTATATAATGAGATTATTTTTTCATTCTTATATAATGAGAAGAGAGGCATTGGAAAACCTGAAATAGCAGCTATAGAACAAACCGAGAGAAATGTTATACGGACTGAGACAGTGGCATGGAGGAACAGCATCAGTGGAACTGATCCAGAACACCAGTGACCAAAGATGTATGGAGATGCAAGAATGACTACAAGTGTTGGCATGACACATGATAATTGTGACACAAGCTGGTTAAAAATGTGTGAACTGCACCATACATTTTTTACATAAAGTCCTACAGCAGGCATGTACTATGGACCTGTGAAGTGCTAGGACCCTTACATTCTGTAGGCATAAGTGCACAGAGAAACAGGTGATCGGTTTTTTCCCTCACTTAGCGGGTGACCAGCACAGGCATAGAAAAACTCAATTTCGAACTTGAACTGTGACGAATGGCCCTGTTCAACCTTCGACTATAGAAAAACTGCTGACAGCCTTGCTTAAATATGTGAGCCCTGACTGCTGCATGCCAGGTTGACTTCCAGTTTCAATCACCAAATGTAATTAGACAATCATAACATCTGCTTTGTCAATCCAACACACTGTTGACATAGTCAACGAGACCAAGCAACCGTTCATACAAAATTTATTACTATCAGTTTAATCCTTGCACACCAGCGAAGAAAAATAGCACAACATACTGTTAACGTAGTCATGGAAACCAAGCAACCGTTCATACATAATTTATTACTATCAGTTTTATCTTTGCACACCAGCGAAGAAAAATAGCACAACACATTTCACGCAATGCTTTTTTAATGTTATACATGCCAAGTGGAAAAATGACATGTTCATAGTAAATGTTGAATGAACAAAAACAAAAAAAATCACACACACACACACATCCACTCATCCCCCACCTCTCTCTCTCTAGTTTTATGTAATATCAAAGCTCAGCAGGTTTGTAGGTCATCAAATAAACAAAAACGGCTTAAGATAACATCAATGACTATCAATAATTAGTGGATTTGAAACAAGGTATGTATAATTAAAAGGCACCAAACATGTTTATGTCCATTTCTAACAGAGGAACGTCACCATGAACATGAATAAAATTGTCAGTGTATTAGTATGTGAAGACTCTTATCTACTGCAGCCTTCCTATAACACAGCCAGCAAGTTAAAATAAACAAACCAAGAGGTGTAATACACAGCAATCTTCTTCCTCTACAGGTGCCTGGTATGAAGCTGATACAGGCGATCATGGTTTCCCCATTGTCTCCGTCTAATATTTTGATGAAGTTGGTGTCATTGGTTTTACATGGATGGTCAGATTATGTGAAAAACCTTTATGATGATAACAGAGAAGAACAGTATGATATTCAAAATAATAATGAAGTACCATCAATTTTGAAGATGGAGGTTCAGAAAGCTCGTAACCATATGAAATCTGGCAAGACCCCCCCGGTTCAGACAGCATGACAACAGAAATGATTAATGCTTTAGAAGAATATGGAATAGATAAAGTTACCAGACTGCTGAATACCATATATGATACTGGAAATATACCTCATGAATTATGTAATTCTGTATTTATTGCAATCCCAAAGAAATCGGGAGCCTTGGAGTGTGATCAACATCGAACACTTAGTATAATGAGTCACATCATGAAGATTTTGCTAAGAATTATCATGCAAAGAGTGAGGAAGAAAATACAACCTGAAATAGGAGAAGAACAATGTGGGTTTGTAGAAGGAAAGGGCTCAGTAAATGCTATGTATATACTGTGAACAGTGACTGAACGTTCTATAGAAGTAAACAAAGATCTATACCTTTGCTTTGTTGACTATACAAAGGCTTTCAATAAAGTGAGACTAGTCGACATGATAAGGATAAGACTTTTGAGTATCTAGTTGGTCATGCGTCAAAGTACACTTGTTCCTGCAGTGAGGCACTGTCGCCATTTGGAGGTGACAGGTTTGAATCCTGGTCGGTAACTTTCAAATTTTATGTTGCTAGTGCTTCCTCTAGTCTTTACTTCTTTCTTCTTCTTCTGTGAGCGCCAAACAATACTACGTGTGATTATGAATGTACCTGTTTCAGTGGCCTCAACTGGTTCCCAAATTGATTTCCATGATACAGTCTTATTGCAGACAATGAACAGGACCTGCAACATTCAGTAGATGCGGTTGTTGCACACAGTGAACAACTAGGGTTAGAACTGAATTGTAAGAAGACACAGATTATGGTCGTTGCTGGAAAGAAGGAAATACCACAATGTAATATACAAGTAAATGGGCATACTCTTAAACAAGTGAATCAGTACAGTTATCTTGGAACAGTCATAACATCTGATGAAATCAGATTGAAGAAATTAGAATAAGAATTGCCAATGCGAAGGTAGCCTTTTGCAAGATGAAAAACATACTGACCAATAAAAAGATATCAATTGAAACGAGAAAAAGAGTGTTGAAGTGATATGTAGAACCTGTACTTTTGTATGGATGTGAAGCGTGGACATTGAGCAGAGAAGTTGAAAAACATCTGATGGCTGTGGAAATGTGGTTTCTGAAGAAAATGCAAAGAATACCATGGACAGACAGAAAAACCAATGAACAAGTCCTTCCGGAAACAAATGAAGATCGTAAACTAATTAGAGACATTAGACGTAGACAGTCAAAATTTTCTGGGCATGTAATGAGAAGAAATGACTTGGGGAACTTGGTGACAACTGGCAAGATTGAAGGTAGGAGACCAAGGGGAAGACCGAGAAGTAAATACCTGGATGGCTTGGCCATGTAGCATGGTCGAGACAGAAAAACGGAACTGATCCACGACTCTGATGATTGAGTGAGATGGCAAAACATGACCGCCCACGCTTATTGGCATGGCACATGATGGATAGATGGTGTCGTTGATACTACATTTTGCCCAACAGTTTAAGCTTGCCACATACACATAAGAAAATACAACAGGAAATCTAAAGAGGAGATAAGTGTAACATGAAAAAAAATAATAAAAATGTGTTAGAGTAGGCAGAATCATTTATGGAAGTATTCAACGGATAAATGAAAGCACAGCAACAGTGGAGGATAAAACTAAAGCAAAGTATGCAGGCTGAGCTTTAACTGATGATATGACCTGGAGTTGTGACGAAAGAGTTATGAATGCAATTTGCAATCCCGCACTCGAAAAACAGCTGCAGGTTATTTGGAAGCAGACCACCTTGCACTATTTTTCATACAATGGTATGAGTGCCAGTTATTCAGAAAGCAATGGCAAACTACTGAAAGTAAGCTTACCAAAAAATCACCAACAGCCAAAAAATGTTGGGGTTGACTGCGACATCCTGTAAAGGACATGCAACTAACTTGTTTATGATCTTAAACCAGGTAGATACACAAATAAAAATGGCGTTACATGCAGTAAAGTTGTGAATGTGCAAAGAATTATAAAAAGGAGCGTAGAAAAATGGCCAGCTTGACATTATGATCATAGGCCCCTGCAAAGTGGCATAGATGTTTCTTCATAGATCTTGGCTCTTTGTGCTCTAGATCAATTCTATTGACAATGTCATCACTTGATGCCATGAAGCATCATTTCTCTGGGTCCGCATCTAACTCTTCTATTGTTGATCTTTCCAGTCGTCACAATGTCCCCCAATGTTTCTCGTCTCATTATATGACCAAAGGACACCGGAATGGCTTGGCTTTAGAGGTCACAGATTGTAAGAACTATAGATTTTCTGCCTTGGTCATGCAGGTGTGCAGAGGGATGAACAGGCTGATAGAATGGCAGAGAATGCACCTCTTGGTGGTAGATTACGTATGGACAAGGGAAAGTGGTCGGGCGGGTGCCTACAGGGCCAAGTGGAGAAGACAGGGGAACAGAGTGAGCACCCGAATGTGTGGAGAGAATGATTTGGCGGGAGGTTGGCAGGGGCTCTGGATGAGTCTCAAAACAGAGGGAAGCCCAGGAAAACTTTCAATCAGATGGCAGTTTGAACCATTAGGAGTATGACTCTTTGCTGGCTGTTGAATGAGGGGACAGAGCGCACGTGGGGATGTCCTGAGTGCAGTGATGTAGTTTCTTACTCAAATCAGAACACCACTTACCTCTTTCTTATAGCTGTGTGCAATGCTTACATTAACACAATGGCACAGAAACAAAGAATCTTGCCTCCACCAGCAAACAAACAGCAACAGTCTATACAACAAAAATATCTTAAAACTGTGAGCATGGTGGATTCTGACCTATATGTCATACCACCGTGAAGAAGCATATTTCACTCAATGGAATCATAAAAACTTATACATTTGTGAATCATATGGTGTAAATCACTATACATTCCATATGTAACTAAGTATACAGGATGATTCAGTAAAGTGTTTAATTCCAGTCGATGTTCACATTACAATATGTTGCTCCATATAGAATGATATACTGTCATGTCTCATCAGGTTATTCTGTTCACAGACTAGTATAAAGCTTTCTTGAAAGTGTAACTCCACCACAAATCTAGCATTGTGACTGCCTATTAACTTAATCTTGGAAAATTCATGTGGTAGTTTCTCCTTACCTTCCATATCCATATAACAGATTTACAGCCTATAAATATGTTACAGGTATCTTTTAATAAGTTATTAGCTGTCAAAATCTTCCTAAGTACTGTGCCTTTGGATATTTCTGAACCAGTTCTGGCCACTGTACACAAAAACTGTCAGAAAAGTGATACAATAGCTTGCCAGATAGGGACAAGGAGGTCACTCGGCAGAAGCTTTCTACGTAGACAATAAAAGTCCTCTGGATCCTTAGCCACTGCAAGAAAGATAACAAAAAATATTAAGAAGAGATTGTAGAGTTTCTTTTTCTGTTAAAATATGCTCTAGTTCTTATAAAAATTATATGGGTGGCTTGGGTGAATGAAAGAGAAATTCTTTATAAGGAGTTACACATTTTTTAAAATGACCCACATAATGATAATATAGATAAAAACTGCTAAAATGAATGGATATATGTGTGTGTGAGAGAGAGAGAAGGGGGGAGAGAGAGAGGGAGGGAGAGAGGGGGGGAAGGAGAGACAGAAGGGAGGGAGAGTGGGGGAAGGGAGGGAGGGAGAGAGAGCGAGAGAGACAGACAAGATGCTCGTTCCACCAATATATTGAAAAAAAAGATAAAATGACAATAAGCGTAAATATAGTGTAGCGTAAAAATAGCAGATGGTATTGTTGGGATATGAAACCTTCACATATTCTAGGCCACTGCATATGAGGTGAGGTGACCAGTTCTCTTTCTAGTCACTTTCCATCCAAGTTATCTCATCTTCATCTCATATTATTCCTCTTTCCTTGCAGTGTCGAGATGAAGTATAAACAACAGAACAGTGCCCATTTGTGGGCTTCATAGATCGAGATGCGATGCCTGAGGAGAGCTGCCAACCTAACAATTCGAGACCGAGTAAGAAATGCTGTTATCAGACAGACTGTGGGATCAACACCCTGTGCCACATTTATTGAAAGACAGAAGATTAAGTGGTTTGTCGTTAGAATGCAACACCAACTACCAACACTGGCCTTACATCAATGATCATCTGCGACAAGACTAAGAGGACGTCCAAGAAGACAATGGATTGACGACATCAAAGACATTTACAATCACACGGAATGACACTATCCAGTGCCGCCCACCGGGTGCTGGAACGCAAATTATTCCTCCCCACGACGCTTGACGGCAGAAGTGGAAGATGATGATGATGATAGATCGAGATGATAATGGACTCTGTTATTCCCTCTGACCATCCAAGATATCTCATCTTCATCTCATATTGCTCCTCTTTCCTTGCAGTGTCGAGGTGAAGTATAAACAGCAGGACAGTGCTAATTTGTGGGCTTCATATATCGAGATGCCCATGGACTGTTATTCCCTCTGACTATGGTTTCAAGGATAAGTCTCTTCTTATGTTTCCTTTTGATCTGTACATCATTGCTTATTGTGGTATGCTGTTTGCTGGTAGCTGGGTTTTGTGGCTGAACACTTTCATCTGCTGTTTTCTAATTAAATCTAGCACTGCTATTACCCCACCCCCCACTTCAGTTCTAATTTCATCATTGCTGATTTTCTCTCTCCTTGATACGCTGAGTATTCTTCTCATTAATCTCATCTCTGTTCATGTTAATTTTTCTGTTCTCCTTTTCTGTCATTGTCCAGATTTGGCACTGGTAGCATAGTGTTGGTAGAAAGATTGTGTTGTAGAGACTTCTAGTCTCTACTGACACTTGTTTGGTCTTTACCATTGGTGCAATTTGTCCAATGAGTTGGTTTGCCTTATTACATCTATTTTCGATCTTGTCTCCTGATATACCATTTGATAATATTATACTTCCTAAGGACTTGAAGTTCTTTACTTGTTTCATGGGGTGTTCTGTTAGATGGATCTTTGTTATTTTCTTCTTCTTTGGCAATAGTGATTACCCTTGTTTTACTGATGCTAATTTTCATGTTATGTTCTTAGCACACTTCGTTTAAACTATGAGTATTTATGTGGACTTGTAGTTCTGCCACTGATTTTGCAATTAGTGCTTTATAGACCACAAATAGAAGTTCTTTAATGGTGTATTGTGTCATTGGTTCTTCCTCTGTATCCTGTTCTTCATTAGATGTTGATGTGATCCATGTTCAGTTGGCTTCTTTACAGAAATTGTCAATATAAGTTATGAACAAAAGGGGGGACAGGACACAAGATAATTGCCCAAAAAAATTCTTCAAATTGTCTGATACCCAGATAAGGCATATAAGGCTGAGTTGACTCCCATATTGTTCAGAAAAAATAATCCTGCCTCTTATTGTACTGGGACTACTGTTATGGCAGGCTAGTGTACTATCCACATTGGTCTTCTTTTCTAAGCACATGTGGAATACAATGTTTTATAGTATTAAAAATACAGGAGTATTACAACTTCAGTATTTACTAATAAATTACCTTCAAGAGCAAGCCTGCAAAGCAAATAGGTATACAGGTCCCTGGACCGTTGCATAAGATCTGCAATAGAAATATAGGGCAATGAATGTATGAACTCTCTGTTACCAAGGAATACATTCTATAATGAACAATGACTGTGACTAACCACTTAGTGATCCGGGACTGTTTCCGGATCCGGTCAGGGATATGCACTACTGACGAGCTCAAATGAGGGCGAAACTCGAGTATAGTGCTTCCATATTGACGTGGATAGGCCTTAGGTTCATACCAGAATGTGATCGGCGTTGCCAGTAGTGGGTTATGCTCAATATTTAAATTTCAAATCCCGAAACAACCACATAATCAACTAACCACTTAATTGTCTTGACTACAACAAGCAGGAGTTGTGGGGAGGTGTAGTGAACATTGTTGAATCATGATGTCAGTGGGAACATCCTTAAACTCGTGAATTGTTTCAACTATATTGGATCAACAATTTCCTGGAAAAGAATCAAAAAGCTAATATTATAGACAACTTTAAGAGACATTATTATGTGGTCATGTGATGAAAAGAGAGGCACTGGAAAATGTGATGACTGGAAAGATCAGTGGTACGAAAGATCAGTGGTAGGAAAGATCAGTGGTAGAAAAGGCAGTGGCAGACAAACAGAAAGGATGATGGATGGCCTAAGATGTTGACATGGAGGAATATCATCAACAGAAGTAATCGAGAGAACCATGGGCCAACATCTGTGGCGATGCATGAATGCCTAGGCCAGAGATTAGCACAAGAATTCCATGACAAAATGACTCACACAGTAAAATAAAAGTAATGGACCTTATTGTGCACACCATGAGATATTTTGGGTGTATTGTGCTAGCCACATATTAGTATAGACCAATCAGCACTTGAGGGGTGATGTGGTCAACATCGCAACAGCCACATTTACTTCCTAAGATATTTCTTGGTTCTCATTTTAGGCTGTGTCGAGAGGGGAGCACAAGTCAATTATTAAAATCTGCCTTGACGCAAATTTGAACCCATGACAGCATGGCTATATGGCGAGAGTTTGAAAACATACCAATAGATAGTTATCAATTACAGTGAGAAAAAGAGTCTTAAATTGCTATGTAGAGCGTCTACTGTTATATGCATGTGAGACCCTGACAATAAGATGACAAGTAAAACCTAATAACAGCAGAAAAGTTATGGTTAAAAAGTTAGTTGCATATCCTTTACAGGGCACTGCAATTAACCCCAGCATTTTCTCTTGGTAAGATTACATTCAGTAGTTTGCCATTGCTTTCTGAACGACCGGCACCCATACCATTTCGTAAAAAACCAACGCAAGGCGGTCTGCTGCCAAATCACCTGCAGTTGTGTTTCAAATGCAGTATGCGGGATTACGAACTGCGTCTGTAACCCCTTCACACTGGAGCCGGTGAAAAGTCATGGGCAAATGAGAAAAACAAATAAGGATGTCTTTCAAGAAGCACAAACTGACTACAGAAATTCGAGGCAGACAGTAACAAAATGTGTGGGCATGTTATGAGAAGAAATACATGTGAAAACTTCATGACCACAGGCAAACTGGATTAGAAAAGAGCAGGATGAAGGCAAAGAAAATACATTTCTAAATGGCAATACTTGAAACAAGAACACAGACCTGATCTGAGACTCTAGTTATTGTGTGAAACGGTGATCCATGATTACCCATACATATCAAAATGTCACATGATGATGATGGCGACAGTGCACTGGTTTAGCAACACCAAAGGCAGGGTTTAAGGGAGTCTCTGCAGTGAAGTGGTTACACCGCTCTCCTCATGCTCCAAAGGTTGTGGGTTGTGTTGTTCAGTTCACGAGTGCAATTTACAACTCGGGTTGTTGCCAATTTTCTAAAAGGGAAAGGGGAGAGGAGGATTACGTGTCACCGTTAAGAATCAGGGTCATCTTAACAATGTGAACTTTGAAACAATTATTCCTCTCTATTCGGAAGGGGGATGATTAGCACTTGACATTATAAATAGAAATGTCACACAGTCACATAAAATATGCAGCTAGTACTATGTCTCCCATATGTCTATCATATCCAATATCTTCATCTTCTTCTGCGTTCATCCAGAGTTTTTTTGCGGACGTGATTGCGTTGTGCCTGTTTACAACAGAGCTGCATTCTTGCGCCGTTAGGCCTACACATCCGACTTCTGCAGGCATTTGTTAACCGGGTTAACCTTCCCAGATATCCAATATCATCCCTTGTATTCCATTCAGTCACAGAAAATATGCAGCTAATACCTTGTCTCCCATATGTCTATCATATCTAGTAATTTAGTCCGAATTGAAGTTTCTGAACATAAAACGCTTTCATTCCAGATTTATCAAATGTTCATAGGCTTATTCTCTGAAAGATAATGTGCTGGTTTCCCCTTTCATTCCACATTCATGGGCAGCTTGTGACAACCATCTCTGACAGCAATTTCTGGTAGTTGGGACAAACTATAGCCCTGCTCTTCTCACTCATGTGCACAATATACAATAACATAAATAATGCAGTTTAATAGAACACAATTACGGACAGCGTATATGTTTTACATAAATGTGTTCTGTAAATTTGCATTACTTTATGTTATTTTATATTGTTTACATTTCCACAGCTTTATCACATTTCCACTAATTTTATTCACTCTTGTGCAGAGCCATCCGCTTACTTTAGTGGACACAAGGACCCTTACACCAGCACTCATGTGAGATGCTCATCTGGTACTACTACAAGGGGGCTTCAAATGAAAACCTTAAAAGTGTGATAGAAATTACAACAACCATGCCGTCTTGTAACATTTCAATATTGCTGTTAAGGATGTCAAGAGTGTTAAGCATGTAACATCACAATGCAGATGACCACGGTAACATCATAAGAACAGTTTAAAAATGGCTGCCCCATTTTTGGCATGCACCAGAGAGAAGCAGCGTTCTGTGATCTGTTTTTTGATCAGTGAAGGGGTTAAACCTATAGAAATTCATTGGCGAATGAAGGTCCAGTATGGTGTTGCATGCCTGTCAGTCCAGCAAGTGTATGAGTGGAGTAGGAGGTTTCAAAACAGCGTGACTTATATGTTAGACTGTTCACAACCCTGTCAGGCACACTGAGTAGTGACCAAGAGAATTTTTTTCTACAGGAATCCAAGCACTTTATCAGTGCTGGAGGACTTGCACTGAACGGAGCGATGACTACATTCAAAAACTGATATATTTTTTCTTTACTTTTTCAGAATATATTCACACACAAACACAAAACATTTAAGGTTTTGATTTGAAGCCCCCTCGTAGAAGGTGGGAGTTTCCTGCATCAAGCTGAGACTATGATGGCATTTCGCAGAACCCATATATAGCCAATGGGCTCTCCTTTTATCTAGTATAGGAAATGCCTGACAGTTTAGTGAAATGTTTCTCTTTTTTCTGTGTAATAAAGCAACTTCATATACCACAATGACGGTTTACATTCGCTGTAAATGAATTGTTTTCAATCCAGCACATATATCTACGCATAAAATAAATATACTTACAACTTCTGGTCTCAGCTTGAAAACTAATGGCACAGAGAAAGCAAGTGCCCGTAGAGTGGTCAAGATACTGGTCCAATAGGATTGTTTCACTTCTCGACTCCTCGGTATAATAAATAGCTTGTACTGTAAAGATAAATAATAAACAGCTTGTGCTGTAGAGATGAGTGACAAACAGCTTGTACTGTAAAGTTGAATGATAAATAGCTTGTACTGTAAAGATGACTGACAAACAGTTTGTACTGCAGAGATAGGTAATAAACAGTTTTTACCGAAAAGACGAACAACAACCAGATTGGAGGGTGTTAGCAATAGAGGAAATCGAGAAAATGCTAGCTGGGTTGGCAGCAAGGCATGGAAAATAATCAGTGATAGAACTTATCAAGAACTTTTGGAAACATGTGGAAGACAATCAGTGATAGAACTTATCAAGAATACTGGAAACGTGTGGGAAGACAATCAGTGATAGAACTTATCAAGAACAATGGAAACATGTGGAAGACAATCAATGATAGAACTTATCAATAAGTTTGGAAACATGTGGAAGACAATCAGTGATAGAACTTATCAAGAACACTGGAAACATGTGGAAGGCAATCAGTGATAAAACTTATCAAGAACAATGGAAACGTGTGGAAGACAATCAGTGATAGAACTTTTCAAGAAAAATGAAAACATGTGGAAGACAATCAGTAATAGAACTTATCAAGAACACTGGAAAATGTGGAAGACAATCAGTGACAGAACATATCAAGAACAATGGAAACGAATGGAAGACAATCAGTGATAGAACTTATCAAGAACACTGGATACATGTAGAAGACAATCAGTGATAGAACTTATCAAGAACACTGGAAACATGTGGAAGACAATCAGTGATAGAACTTATCAAGAACACTGGAAACGTGGAAGACAATCAGTGATAGAACTTATCAAGAAAAATAGAAACATGAAGAAGACAATCTGTGACAGAACTTATCAAGAACACTGGAAACGTGGAAGACAATCAGTGATAGAACTTATCAAGAAAAATAGAAACACAAGGAAGACAATCAGTGACATAACTTATCAAGAACAATAGAAACACAAGGAAGACAATCAGTGATAGAACTTATCAAGAACAATAGAAACACAAGGAAGACAATCAGTGATAGAACTTATCAAGAACAATAGAAACACAAGGAAGACAATCAGTGATAGAACTTATCAAGAACACTAGAAACACAAGGAATACAATCAGTGATAGAACTTATCAAGAACTTTGGAAACATGCGGAAGGCAATCAGTGATGGAGCTTACCAAAAATGTCTGAAAAGCCTTGTCATGGAGGAAAATAATTACTTGTGCTGCCCGAGATGGCACATGACAATGATGACATTGAAAGCTCTCAACAAATGCATCATTAATGATGGTAACAACATTACACAAACATGAGCTACTGTCATGTATATTTTATAGGTAAAATAAGCATGCAGCAGATGTTGCCTTAAGCATGCATTGTTAAGAGATTTTCCACTTGCTGGTTACTGTAAAAACATCACACGCTTGCCTGGTTGGCTTGTGGGTGGGCATACATAGCAGAATGTTTGTGAGAAAACAATTATAAAATCTCAAAGCAAGATGGCACAGTGCGAAAACACAACAGAAGAAAGACATCCAGAAGTCACGACCCGAGTGGGCCTACTCCGGAGAATGTCAGGGAAGTATAGGGTCGAAAACATGTGTTGAAGGGGGACCACTTCTGGTGATCAGAAGCATCTTGTCGTGCTTACTCCACGTACTGTTGATTGTCCAGCACTATTTGTATGTCCAGTATTGTTGTATGCCCAGTATTGTTTATATGTCCAGTATAGTTGTATGTCCAGCATTAATTGTATGTCCAGCATTATTTATGTGTCTAATATAGTTGTATGTCCAGCATTATTTATATGTCCAATAGTTGTATGTCTAACATTATTTGTATGTCCAATAAAGTTTTATGTCTAGCATTATTTGTATGTCCAGTACCGTTCTATGTCCAGCATTAATTGTATGTCCAGCATTATTTGTATGTCTAATATAGTTGTATGTCCAGCATTATTTATATGTCCAATAGTTTTATGTCTAGCATTATTTGTATGTCCAATAAAGTTTTATGTCTAGCATTATTTGTATGTCCAGTACCGTTCTATGTCCAGTATAGTTGTATGTCCAGCATTAATTGTATGTCCAGCATTATTTGTATGTCTAATATAGTTGTATGTCCAGCATTATTTGTATGTCAAGTACCAATCTATGTCCAGTATAGTTGTATGTCCAGCATTATTATGTCCAATAAAGTTGTAAGTTTAGCATTATGTGTATGTCCAGTATTATTGTATGTCCAGTATTGTTGTATGTCCAGCATTATTTATGTGTCAAGCATTACCCATATGCCAAACATTTCTTGTACACCAAGGATTGCTTGTATGACTCGACCGATTGATTGCTGGGTACCTTAGAGAGCAACCACTATTTACTTCCCCAACAACTGTCAAGGAATCATGTTAGTATGGACAGCTAACAATGGAGAGTAAGAGAAGTCATTATCATCATAATCATGTGCCTTGACAAATTATATAAGCATTTATGTTTCTCCACAGATCTCAGGCCTTGGTGTTCTGGATCATTCTATTTATGATATTTACCCCGTGCCAGCATCCTACATACTTGTCCTTGGTCTGCATCTTCTACCATTGATCTTTCCACTCATCACAATGTTCTCCAATGCCTTTCTCTTCATTACATGACCAAAGATTACAATCTGTCTTTTTCTTATAGTTGCATATAATGTTCTCCTTTCATTAGCCTCTGCCAAGTAAGTGTTAACAGTCACTCTGGTAGTGGAAGACATTCACATTTGTCCCAGGAGCAATAACTACGCTGCCTCTAAACTCTTCTGTATTTGTTCATTCACATTCAAAGATTGACTGGCATACTAATTCAGCCTTTATATAAGGCCCTTCTACAGCCCAGACATGTGGTCATGCTTATGGTGTGGAAGAACAAATACACAATCATTGCTTAGAGAGAATGGTGTGGCAAGAAGTGACCAGAGAATCTGGCCAACACTTTATATTGGAATGTCCTGAATGCACTTAACTCTGGACAAGATATGTAGCCAGTAAAGGCATGTCCTTTAAAGATTATTAACTGGAGGTCAGCATGGCAAGATGGATAAAAATGTGTGCTTTTAACCATCCAGTGTGCTGATGCCGAGGTAAGGGGTTCAACCCGTACACCGGACAGTTGGACTAAAATGTTGACCTCTCGTCCTTGACTTGGGGACGTAAATTACAAGTACCTCTGAAGTCGGAGTGGGTTTGCCTGATGGCGAGGGACACTGTTAATAGGGAAAGCTAATCCACAGGCAAAAATCAGTGTCCAGCACTACTAGAAGTAGTGTGTATTGACTATGCTTGAGTTCAAAGTGAGCAAGCACAGAAGAAGAAGAGGAGGAGGAGGAGGAGATATATATATCTTTTCCGTCACCAGAGATCAGAACCCATGTTCTCTGATGTCAGAAACCAGCTTCTGAACTGCTTGGCCACCCATTGCTCTTGTGGTATACAAGAGTTAAACTTAATCATTTGTATTTGCTGGTTTACAGAACAGAAAAAATTGATTGTTCTGTGCATAGAAAACCGCACAGTGGAAACTTGATAACAATCTTCAGCCCAGCATGAAGCCACAAACACAGAAACCTGATCCTTTCAGACCTACATCTAACGTATTATTTGAAATGAACATCCCCACACACCTGACTCCACTCATCTAGATATATTGCCCAGCGCACGGCTGCATGTTGGTAATCAATAACGATGTGAAGTAATATTTGCCAAGCGGTTGGTGATGTGAAGTGTTATATTCATAGCTCCCCCAGGAGCATGAGACATCACTGGCTGCAGCAGGTGAGAGCTGTGACCAGTATTGTCCTGCGCTTGGGTTTCTTAACATTTGTTATAGTCTTCATATCTGACATGTTCTGTACTGCTTTTGTGTTACCAGCAGAAAGCAAGCAAGAGTTACAAAACTTAGTGAAACAAGTAAACAGGCACAGTGTAGAATGTGGCTTAGATATTAACATCCAACAAACAAAAACTATCATAATTAGCAGTGAAAAGGAAAGGCCATCAATGATCATCAAAGTAAATGGGGAGATACTAGAACAAGTAACAAGCTTCTCTTATCTTGGACATATAATAACAGATGATGGCAGAAGTGAAATAGAAATTAAAAAGAGGATAGGAATGGCCAAAAATGTTTTCAACTGCATAAAATCAGTATAAACATCTAGATAGATTAACAATGCATTAAAAATGAGAATTGTCAAATGCTACATATATTCAACGCTACGGTATGGCGTGGAAGCCTGGACATTGAACAAGCAACTAGAAAGTTGCATAGAAGCCCTGGAGATGTGGATATACAGACGAATATGTCGTATTTCATGGAAACAAAAACAATCAAATGCAGAGGTTCAAGAAAAACTGGGAATGAAGAGAGAGTTGATGAAAGAAATAAAGAGGAGGCAAGTGAAATATTTTGGCCACGTTAAAAGACATGATACTCTTATAAAAACCATACTGGAAGGCAAGGTTGAGGGCAAGCGAGCAAGAGGTAGACAATGATACAAGTGGGAAGATAACATCAAGAGATGGACGAACATCAATCTGACAGAATGTACAGTCAGGGCGAGAGACAGACAGTGTTGGAGATCCATTGCAGCCAACCTTCATTGTGGAGACGGCACCTGATTGATTGATTGATTGATTGTACTGCCTGAAATAGAAATAGTTATTTACTTTGACCTATATACCTGGCTTTCAAGGTGCTGAACACTACAGGAGAAAGACACTTGGAAATCATGACCCAAGTGGACTCAGTCCCATAGACTGTCAAGGAGATGAAGAGGCCAAAACACTCATGGAAGGTTGGAATTTCCTATAAATTGTTTATTATTTTATAAACATTTCTTCTACTTCTTCATTCGTCCAGAATGTTTGCATTGTGTTTACAGCAGAGCTGCAATATTTGCACCTTTTGGTCGATTTCTTCAGCCATTTGTTGACCAGGTTAACCTTTCCAGGTAAATGTGTCTTATTTGACATAGTTTGTACTACTTGAGTAGTAACAACTGTTTACTGATACATTGAGACCTGGATTTCATGGTGCTGAAATACAACAGGTGAAAGACACTTGGGAATTATGATCCAAGCGGACACAGTCCCATCCAGTGTTAAGAAGATGAAACTACATCAATCATTTAAGAAAAGGTGAAACATTCAGGGAGTTGTCACAATTGGCTATTCTATGGGTTCCACTTCACAAAGCACTAGCAATATGACCTTGCACAGCTGGTGCTACATAGGTCAAGGTGTGATATTGGGGGTTTGTTCTTTCCTACCCTGACAGTTAGATTTGTCATTGCTTATCTGAGACTAGATAAATTTATGCACTGTGAAATGGATATTTTGCTTGAACCTACACTGGGACCACACACTAAATCTGTCAGGTAACACAAGGTAAGGCAGAAACTGTTAGAGCGTTTTGTAATAAAAACAGTTATATTGCATACATTTATAGTAAAGACAATCACATTTAATATATTTGTAATAAACACATCAGTCATGCCACAGCGCATTTGCTGTTGTCTAGGCGCGATTGTAGTGGTTATTTGGGTTTAGTAGTCCAATGCTGTGGTTGTATTACTCTTTTGGCTCGTTGTCTTCATCTGAACAAGTTATTATTTTATGATGTCATCCATCAGGCTCCAGACTGTTGCATTAAAACATCACATTGTCCAGCTTAGTTTACAATTGGTCGTTGAATGTATTAGGCATTGATCTACGAGGGTTAAGTCACAGGACTATATTATCAGTTACACCATGACACATCTATGAACTTCAATCACAACAGAAGACCGTTTAAGTTCACATCATCATATATGTGATCACAGTTATACACTTCTAAAATACCTAAAATTAAGGCGGCACTATTCATGGCCACTGCCATCTTCAAAACATGCTGTGTCCACCTCGAACAACGGCCACAGATCGAATGCCCAGTCTCGCATGGAGGGCATGCTTGTCCCTGCTCAATCATCTCCGGAGTGTTTCATGCTGCATAATTAGCGCTCACAAGTGAGTCACTTTTAATGCTCTCATTGCGTGCCTTTAGGTTAACTTTTGATCTATGCCATGACTATTAAATTGAGTCATGGCAAGTCACTATCACTGAATGTCAGAAAGAGAATAAGTAAGATATACTGGGCATATGGTGCTAGACCCATATCTTCATAGACCTATTGGTACTGGGTGGGTGATATCAGTATTATGCTGGCAGTCTTTACTTCCAAGACACGACCCATTTTAGCCTGGGTTGATCTGAGAGAACAGGTCAATGTTAAAAACCTAAGTATTCAAACATAAGACCATAGGGCCACTAGACAAGTATATAGCTACTATACTATGGGGCTCTCGGAAATAAGAGTACTGAAATGTTATTTACAACATGTTGCTGTTATGTGGCAGTTAACCAGACTGAATTTTTGTGTGGATTTGCTTTCCCTATTACCAATGTCTCTTGCCATCAGGCGAATTCATTCCTGTTTCAGAGGTGCTTGTAATTTACGTCTCCCCAAGTCAAGGATGAGAAATCAACCTTTTAGTCCAACTGACCGATGTAGGTGTTGAACCTGCTACCTCTGCATCAGCACACAGGACGTTTAAGGACAAGCGCTCTTATCCATTTGGCCATGCTGACCTCCCAACTGGATATATCATTTTGTTGAATAAAACAATCAACCAACAGTCAACCCAACCTTAAATATCTTAAAGGAAGAAGAAGAAGGAGAAGAAGAAGAAGAAGAGGAGGAGGAGGAGGAGGAGGAGGAGGAGGAGGAGGAGGAGGAGGAGGAGGAGGAGAAGGAGGAGGAGGAGGAGGAGAAAATCAAAACAAACAATACATGCTTATACACAATAAGACCAGACAAATATAAGTTTCTTACATCACTAGTGTGACCACTGTTTTCTCTCACTTTCTCCACTTCTCTGACTTTGTGCTCACTTATTGTGTCAGTGTCAGCAATCACATAAAACCGAGGACTATAGTGGTCACCCAGGACTTTCACCAGCTTCAGGATTTCACTCGTGTGACCACCTGTGAAAAGACACATGCCGGTGATATTCTTAGATCCAGTGTGAAGCACACT
This sequence comes from Cepaea nemoralis, assembly GCA_014155875.1. Lineage (NCBI taxonomy): Eukaryota > Metazoa > Mollusca > Gastropoda > Stylommatophora > Helicidae > Cepaea > Cepaea nemoralis. The sequence goes on along the minus strand of JACEFZ010028514.1, from coordinate 28,918 downwards.
AAGACAGAAACAAGGTTTAAAATACTGTGTCTTCATAAATCATCAGTTAAAGCTGTTGAATGTATAACTGTTTAAACCAGGGGTCCGCAGGCCGCATATGGCCCTCCAGGAGTCATGTTGTGGCCCGCGGAGTGGGAAACGACTATGTGGTCTAATCTGTAGCACGCTTGCTTGTTTACTTTAATTAACAAAAAATTAAAAAAACATTAGGTGCGTGGCCCGGCAGGAAATATTATTTCTGAAATTTGGCCCGCCTGCTGAAAAAGTTGGCCACCCCTGATTTAAACTGTTTATTATTCTATAACTTTATTATATAGGAACTTTGTCATTACACCCTCCACCACAAACACCACCTTGATCGCGCCCCCTTTACTGCATTCTGACCATTAAAATGAGATTATTTTAATTGCTGCATACTCTCTGAATAAGCACCTTACTCAGCTCAAATTTTATTTTCAGTCATTTCATAATTTTTATTTTCTCACTGTTATTTTATGTGTAGCTTGTATATGCAAAGTCATAACATTTTTATCTTGACTTGGTAATAATTTTACCATCATTTTTCCTATTGGTAGTAATTTTGTCAGTTTTTTGCCTTTGCCTATTTAGTTGGCGCTGTGACAAAGGAGTTACAAATGCAGTTCGTAATTGTGCATACATCCTTTAAAACACAGCTGCTGGCAATTTGGAAGCAGACTGCTGTCGTGGAATACTGAGAGTTAATGATTCCCAGATAGACGACTGTATACACCGACTAACCAGGTAGAAGAAGGGTTAACAAACGAAGCAGTAAGGGTAAACAACAACGGAGTCATAACATTTTTATCTTGACTTGGTAATAATTTTACCATCATTTTTCCTATTGGTAGTAATTTTGTCAGTTTTTTGCCTTTGCCTATTTAGTTGGCGCTGTGACAAAGGAGTTACAAATGCAGTTCGTAATTGTGCATACATCCTTTAAAACACAGCTGCTGGCGATTTGGAAGCAGACTGCTGTCGTGGAATACTGAGAGTTAATGATTCCCAGATAGACGACTGTATACACCGACTAACCAGGTAGAAGAAGGGTTAACAAACGAAGCAGTAAGGGTAAACAACAACGGAGTGACCAGGCGCATGTGTTTATAGGTCAAGACACAGAAGGGGCCGCCAACAGCACAGGTAACCTGTCGCGTGGAAAAATGGGTTTGCGCCAAAGGCAGACAGCATTATTGGACAGCATATTGCGGTCTGGATGTATGAATAACGGAAAAATTTCAGATCTGTAATTTTCCACTAACGGTGATAATGAAGTATGGACTTGAGGTGTCAAGCAAGGTCAAGGACTATGCGGCAAAAATGACCTATAAAGAGTGTCCACGTCTTTGTGGGAGTTTAGTGTGTGTTCCAAACTGAACTGAAGGAGATATGTTCCTGAGTGGGAATAGAAATACACGTCCCTAATGATGGAAAGAGGGGATAGTAGTGTGTTATTCGCTAAGTGTTTTTCGATTCCAGGAACATAGATGCCTAAATAAGGTATTAATATATTAGAGTATAGTTTTAGCATAGGAATATAGATGTGCGTGAAGTGCATTTAACATTGCTTTCTATTAGTAGGAATAGTATAGACATTAGGTGAATCTTCTATCCTATGTCAGAGTGGGTTTTTTCGGAAGCCTTTTCATTTCGGCTGGAGGAAAAGACACTCACATAGGAGAGAAGAGGAAGCAGACACAGATCTCATTATTAAATGTATATCACACAGGTTCCCATACCAGTGCGAGACTTATCAACTAAGATATAACACAGATGGCTGTGGTCAAGATCACTCAGTGTTGATAACCCACAAGAAAGCACTTTAAAGTAATAAAGCACGACACTTGTGCATAAGAAAGGAAAGAAAAGAAGTGTCATCGTAATAAGTCAGGAGGACAGAGAACGGAAAATAGAGATCATACAAACTAAAAAAAAAAGAAAAAAAAAAGACTCAAATGACTCAGTATTGAAGAGTTGCAAGGTGCATACCAAATGCCTATACCAATTACGAACTATCCAGTGTAGAACTTTTACAGGACAAAAATAGAGAATACTAGAAACTCGATGTGTTTTCCAGGATGGAATTAAGAACGCTATAAGAAAGCAACGAACATTCAGTTTAAGCTGACAGCATATAGTGATCGGTTTAAGTACATTGATACAGTGGTGAACATTTTTCATTACAAAAAAAAAACGGATATATCTACAGACTCAAGCAGACGGAGCATTCAGGGTGAGACCGTTCTGTTGTATCTATGTACCGTCCTGTACTTTAGCCGAGAGAAGAGACGAGAGAAGACACGGAGACTATCTATCAACATCTTATCTGGCAGCCACACTAGAAGAACATACCAACTACATAGACAATATCCATACATACACCAGACATAGTTTTTATTAATAAATCTTTTATTTATTGTTGAAAGGAACTGTTGTCTGAGTATGTGTTGAGAGAATAACAGAGAGAGTGAAAGAAATAGATATATGGAAGGGAAGACAGAAGAGAGGAGTGTAGACCAAAGTCAGTCAATAATCCCAACAGATAATAAGTTTAAAGATGTGCTTGTTGATTCCAACTTCCTCTCGGGAAAATAACAGGACAACTGCTTTGCACTGATTTTCACACAATGGTATTAGTACAATGGCAGACTACTGAACACAAACTTGCCAAGAAATCACAAACAGCAAAAAATGCTGGGGTTGACTGTGACGTCCTGTAAATATGTGAATATGCAACTAACTTTTAAATATTTAGTCGTGCAATTTTGACCTTAATGAGTCTCAAACATAAAGTTATTCAGACATCAGGCTGGTTTTGACGATTCCTGGTCATGCTTCACCTGTGGTGTTTGTCCTCTGTTGCTCTCTGATGCTTGTCTTCAGTGAAAGATCTCTGCATTCTTTTAAAGTAAATCTTTTGGTCCTTTATTGTTGACTGCCAAGGATTTCCCCTCCATTTCTTTAATAAACATTCATGAAGTGTAAATTGTAGCCAAAACATTACAACCTTTGTTTTGCATTCATCATCGCCATCATTATCTTCCAATTTGGCCATCAAGTGTTGTGGGGAGAAATAGCTGATGTATTCTAATCTTCTTCTTCTTCTGCATTCATCCGGAGTTTTTTTTCCGTACGTGATTGCGTTGTGCCTGTTTACATCAGAGCTGTGTTCTTGCGCTGTTAGGCCGACACATCTGACTTGTGTGTGCATTTGTTGACCGGGTTAACTTCTAATGAGATGGTTGAACAATTTGATTCTCTGCCTTCCAATATATGTGGCAGAAGGTGTTGATCGCACTGTCTGTCTGATAACATAATTTCTTACTCAGTCTCAGACAGTTGGCATCTTCTCAAGAATCTCATCTTGCAGGCATTGATTTTGCATAGAGTTGGTGTGAAAATACTATTTATTATCTGCCGTTTTGTGGATACAGGTATATTTGGAAGTTTCAGCATTGGTTTTAGTCGATATAAAAACGCACTTGATTTTTTACACCTGATTTTGATTTATGTCTATTCTGCCATCTTCTGTGATCATACTTACTAGATATTTAAATTCTTTAACTTGTTTCAGAGGTGTGTGATTTATTTGTATATTTAGCAGACCAAGAGATCCCTAACCTGCATTACTTCTGTTTTGGCTGTATGTATACTCATATTGTATCTGCTACATGTGAAACTCAGCAATTAACATGATTTTAGAGTCTGCCCTTGTCGCTGCAAAACAGGCACTGATCATCTGCAAATAAAACTCATTTATTGCAGGTGGATCTGTTGTGTCATCTCAAGTAGAAGTTCAAAATTGTCTGAATCGGTTCTGTCAAGGCTTGTTTCTTTGGAATATTTTTTGCACTACCCTGAGTAATTTTCTATTATTATTTCTTTATTTAATCTAGGGCACTGCTATTTATATTTTTTAAAAGCCTAGCTTAATCATTTCTCAGTGGGCGAGTTGGTGTAATGGTTATGCCATTAATTTTCCAATTTGGCCATGGTTGGGGAGAAATTGCTAAATACTAATCTTCTTCTTTTGCTTCACCGGATTCTTTGCAAAGGGCTTACATAATGCCTGTTTACATCAGAGCTTTCCTTGGCTGTTATGCCGAAGGTCTGATTTGTGTGTGCATTTGTTGGGTTAGCTTCTAATAAAGATGGTTAACAATTTGTTCTCTCCTTCCAATATTTTGGGCAAAAGGGTTTTGACCCAAGTCTGTCTGATAACATCCTTTTTACTCAGTCTCAGACAGTTGGCATCTTCTAAGCATCTCATCTTGCAGGCATTGATTTTGCATAATTTGGTGTAAACCCTGCTGTTTCTTATCCGTTATTGATACAGGTATATTGGGAATTTTCGGCATTGGTTTTAGTTGATTTTAAAGGCACTTGTCTTTGAGAGATTTTGATTTATGTAAATTCTGCCATTTGTGACATACTTACTAATCTTTAAATCTTTAACTTGTTTCATAGGTGTGTGATTTTTTTGTATCTTTAGCAGACCAAGAGATCCTAACCTCCCTAGTTGTTTGGGCTGTTGTTACCACGTTGTATCTGGTAATGTGAAACTCAGCAATTAACATGAATTGAAACTACCTGTACTGCAAAACAGAACTGATCATCTGAAATAAAACTTATTTATTGAGGTGCATAGTTGTGTCATCTAAAAGTAGAAGTTCAAAATAAATCGTTGTGTTAATGCTTGTTTTGAAAAAACTTTAACACTACCCTGATAATTTCTATTGTTATTTTTTAAATTAATCTAGGGCATTTCTATTTATGTTTTTAGCCTACAATCATTCTGTGGGCGAGTTGGTGTAATGGTTATGCCATTAACTGACAATTTATGAGCATGGTCGGATGAGCGATTGCCAACACTCAAGTTGCTCTGTAAGAGCAACACTGACCACCATTCCCATGCACTAACCCTTACATACCCGATAGTTCTAACAACACATACCTAGGTCATTCTTGCTAAGGGTTTTCCTGTTTTCATTTCCGATGTACCACTTCTAAAATTACCTCTACCTGGTTCTATAAATTTTTATGAATGGAAGTTTTAAAATTGTCATAAAATTGATAATAAAGATCATAAAACTGCCTAAATGCCATAGAAATTTTAAACCCCAAAACCTTTCCAAACTTTAAATCCATAATTTGATTTAACGCGTGTTCCTTATCATTTTAAATTATTCAAAAAGGAGCCTGAAGTTGGGTAAAGTTTTACAACTTGCGATGCTGATGGTGCCGGAGAGGTTATGTAATGAACAGGTAAGAGACCCTATGTTGAGGGTGTCACATCCTTACTTGGGATGGCAACTTACCCTCTATCGGTATTTCTCTGTAACCGGGTATATCCACGGGGGAAAACGCAATCCGCAAGAAAGCAGTTTTCCCCAAACGGGTAGTTATGGGGTATGTGACCGGCTTCTCAGGGCAATGGCACCCTACTGTGCGTTTCTTCCTTTAAAGCAATAGTTGAAAGTCTTTTGTTGATGATGTCCTATCAAGGATATGCGAACAAAACAAAAACAACAACAAAAATCCCGTAACTTTACCATTTCCTTTAAACAACTTGTCAAGAGCCATCGTTCACAAGATATAAAAGGATAGGTGATACCCTGTTTAATAAAAGTATTTTTACTGATTTGTTTGCATTATACAACTGAAAAAATTGTTTCTTCACAAATCTATGTATTAGATACTAAAGCAACCCCCATTCATAGACCCTCGATATAGGCCCAGACAGGACCTTGCCATTACAATAATCTTTTTAAAAACATCTGACCAAACTGTTTGATTACCTTTTTAAAATTAATTTTTCTGGCTCGCTTGTCTAAGATAACCCCCATGTATGCTTTGTTTTGTTAATACTCCTACCCTATAAATTCGTAGGAATGGATTAGTCTATTTGTACCTGAAATAGGATAATTTATACTTAAAAGGGGGTATTTTTATATTTGCTCACTGAACTACCTCCTTTTTTTAAAGACAGTTAAATTTTAAAGATGTTAAAAAGTTGGATGTAATTTTTAAAAAAGGCGCCAAATTTTTAAGAGCACCAGTTCTTAAAATCTGGTATGCCGATGCCAAAAGGTAGCGGGATCAATCCATACCCCGGTTTTGACTAAATTGTTTTTTTCACCCTTTGTGGAGATTAAATTAGGATTTCTTCTGAAGCGGTATGGTTTACCTGATGGCGAGGGACACTGATAACAGGGAAAGTTAATCGACACACATAGTCTATCACTTCAACTACTTCTGTGCCACTGTACTGCAAGTAACTGCAAAGCAAATTGTTACTAAGCAAAAGACCCTTGAGGAAATATCAGTTTAAGTGCTGCCTGTTAATTTGTATAGACCAATAAAACAATGGATCCCTTGGCAAGGGCTTGTGGACCAATTGTGAGCCCGCTTACCTTTGTTCCCAGGATAGCTGCGACCGATTTGGGACCGCGCCAGCTGGGGGTTTAACGTGTTGGTAAGTGCCGGTCTTTTAAAAAATGGCTAAGCGCTGAACAAACTTGCAAAGCATCCAAAGCTTGAAATGCTGTGTTGACCACGATGTCCTCCAAATTATGATGTGCAAAATAAAACAAATCCAGTATAGCACTTGGCAGGTGATGTGGTAAACACGACTAGCCTTTTTCCCCGGGATATTTCATGTCCCCCATTTCATTACCTGAAGTGGTCAATATTTAAAAAGCCGCAACTCCTTCAAAGGTGTTCCCTGGCCGGCAATAGGCAGCAAGCATACTAGCAACTGTGCTAACATCCTATCCTTTCCCATTTCTTGCAGATACCACTTTCCTCCACATATTATTAAGTGGTGATGGTGAAAAAGGTCCCATTATAACCTTGGCAAGGGGATTTCAACGACGACGCCTTTACCTGCCAGACACCCTACAGCAGATAGGCTTGTAAATCCCTCAACATCTTCTACTTGGTGTACGGCCCAATCTCATTCATGGAGGTGTTCGATCTTCAGTGCAATGACTGTAGGGAAAGGGTGTCAATTATGTCCGATTATCTGTCCAGATACATCCAGTACCAATTAGGGCGGGATAAGTTGGGCAGAATCCCATTACAAATGCTGATGTTATTATGACGTTCGGAGACACCACTATTGTTGCAGGGGTTTTTTGTCTGAAGTAGAGGTCCATCAAGTCCCCAACCTCTATGGTGGTCACGGACCCCACTCAGCTATTTTGGATTTTTATGATCTACCCCCCTGACTTTTTATATTTTATTCCCCCCCATCAGTATACAACTGATTGTATGCATATTTAATTATGCCATATTTAGTGACCTCTAACTGATTCCCCCCCCCTCCCCCCCTCCATGATATAGGACCTTATATTGTATGCAGTGTGTTTATTATAACATTTTTAGTCTAGGCCGTCAATCAACCTTTTTCAGGCCATGACCCCTTCACCATATTTCAGAAGCATTTCTCCCCCCCTTCATATTTCACGAAATAAATTCAACCACCCCCCTTTATTAACTGAAATTGGAAGTAAATTTAATAACCACTACTAGAAAACCCAAAGAACCCCCCCCCCCCCCGGGGGGGGGACACCCCCGCAATGATTTAAAGTGGAAGCTAAATCTAGAAACCAGATACTAGTATATTTAGGGTCTAAATAAAACTGTGTCCGGGCCCTGATTGTTGAAAAATGTATTTCTAATGGCCGAGACTTAGAACTGTAAAGTTGCAGGGGTTAATATCAAGCCATGTTCTGTGTATCAACGTGAGTTTGTAATAATTTTAAATGAACCCCGGGAACCCTAATTCCCCCCCCTTGTGTGGAGAGGGGGGGCCAAACCATGGCTAGATGATTTTATTAAACTGTGGATGTTTATGATCTGGGACCAGTTTAATTGTTTGCAGTGGGTCTATGTCATGATCAGTTTCCGTCGATTGCTATGTGTTGATTTGTCCAACATTGGGTGTCAAATTTGGTGGTCTGTCTGTGTTTGTTGTACGTGAAGTGCCAATTGTTTGGTATGGTGTTTATGCCTTGATTTATGACGAATTGTTTGGGTGTGGTGACTTCGTCCTCTAGGCGGATAGGGTTTCAACCGTTAAGCCTCTGGTGTGTTTGTGCTTCTGTTACAGTTGGCCGTCGCTTTCCTCAATGATTAACTGCGTGCATGTTCCGTCCCTTTCTAGTGTTGAGTGTGTGGCGCACCTGTGGGCTGTGAATTTGTTCAATGCCCGGGGGTTTTTGTAGCGTGAACTGCTGTTTGGCATTAGGGTAGGTGGCCTGTTGCTTTTAATTGGCTTGTGCTTTCGGTCTGAGTGCATTTTTCTCTTGGGAGTGAGGGGGTCGTCACGGATACGGTGTTGGTGCTATGGCGATGTTCCAGGGGGGCCGCCTGAAATATGGAGCATAATTCCCGCAGCAATTAAGTAATTCTTTCACTTTCCATGTGTGGCTCTGGTTCCGAGTGCCTGCCGCTTCCTCCAATGAACTGATTTTCCGGAACAAAAATTGGTGAAATTATTTTCATTCCCTTTCGACTTTTGCTTGTCGAACTGCTTTCTTTACAACTTTTCACACAGGCTCTTGGCATTTATGTTCCATAAAATGAAGTCCATTATCGGTACGACCCATTCCGTAAAATTGTCTGTTTACCTCCAGCTTTACAATGTCTTGCAAAACTCCCCCTTAGATGCATTCATATCATTCTTTTTTGTAACACTCTACAATTCATATTATTTCTTTTTTGCTTCCCAAATCCATTAGTATTTAAACCTCACTGCTTCCCACTCCATTAGTGCTTTCTCTGTCTCTAAAAATTAGCGCCACCCCTCACTTTGAGGGGTATTTTCATCAGTATAGCCTACTCATTCCAGGTGCCAATTGTCGAGAATTCTCTAGGTGACAGGAGATAATCCAGTGATCCTGGCACCTTAGGCTTTCTTTTCTTCGCATCACATTGTGCTTCTAGAAATGCCTACTTTCACCTTGGTTAGGTGAGATGTTTCTGTTTCCTTTTTTCAGACGTGTTCATGGTTAATCTGATTTTGCAACTAAAGTGTAAGTCCAATGCGAACCCTCTTTAGTCGCCTATTACGACGTGTTTGGTAGATTTCAGCAATCTTGAAGCCCAGGTCAATTTGTAAGAACATCCCAGTCTCAGATTTGAATGCAGCGTACTATGTGACTATGTCAACTATGTGTATAAAGTGTATTATAATGATAACCCGTCTCCGTCTTGCAGGCAAGCGTGTAGCCACTACGCTACCACGGCTCCCAGTATTGTAATTGTGTAATAAATGCTATAATAATAATAATAATAATAAATAATTTTCATGATTAAATTAATATGTAATAATTAAACTTAACTAGTAATATTGAATTCTCAATTACTACCTGATCCGACAACGATAAGAATTGACGCAGGTTCTGTCGTTTTATTTCGCGTGTGCATTTGTTGCTTCCTTGTTCTTGCCATTAAAATAATAAATAACAATATAACTGTTACCAAAGCACACAACAACAGCCAGTCCATAATGTTTCGCGAAAGTCTAAAGTTACACAAACACCTAAAACAGACTAAACGGAGTAAGGACAGTAATGAGTGAAGTGAAGCAGACTCCTGACGTTGCTTTGTTTACAAGGGCATTCACTCTGTGTTCATGTCTGCACATACATTACCGCCCTTATTTTGCCTGTTTGACTTTAAATCTAAAAGCTTTTCCTCGTCATGTGATTAATAAACAGGAGATTCGTTAAGTTAATCTACGCAGTTAAATATAATATGATTTATAATAAATTATCGAATAATAAAAATACTTTTATAAATCATAAAAGGGTGTGAATTGTGTTATAGATTAGAATTTGAATACAGTTATAAACTTACTCGGAAAGAGTATCTGGTCAGTGGAGGATTGATTCATCATTCATGGATTGACGAATTATAGAATGTATTTTCTGACGAGGTTAGCATTTGTTTCCTTTGTTTCGATATTAGATAATATAGCATGATTAAATTAATTTGTGTGTAAATGTTTTGTTGCCTGTGTGTTTGCTGTATTGCGTAATTACTGCCACCTGAGCCCGGCTTTCGTACTGGGAATGAATCATCTGTCTGTGGGAGGGGATCGTTGGGTGGATGCCGGGAGAACTGATTCACTGATAATTTCACTTTTCAGTGGCCTGTATTTCGTATCCCACAAACATATTATTATTACTCTAATAAACCCTGTATTTGGCGACGTTTACCTTTTCTGCGTAAAGAGGGTGGGGGGGGGGGGGGGGTGTTCGAATCGTCTTTTGAGTTTACTAGAGTAAGCTCGAAGCTTATTTCTTTTATTTAGGCTTGGCTTGCTTTATTATTGTTTCTATATTCTTAATTTGTGCCAGTAACGCAACCTACCATCGTATTCTCATCAGACGCTGCCAGGCTCTGACTGCTATCTAAGGCCCACCGATATCATATTCCAGGCTTACTTTAGGAGATTTGAGCATTGGTCATAACTACACAAACCATTTTGGTAACATAAGTTAGTGGTGCTGACGCAATAAGTAATAACGCAATTGATAACGGCTGCGACGGTCAGACGGTACTGTTTACTGTTTACCATGTTCTGTAATATAATAACCCAGCCTCACATAACAAATTAACATGTCCCTATGAGATACTAAGTATAATAAACCTAAAGAATTGCCACCACCAAAAACCACCTTTGTAAAGCATATCACCAACGAAGTGACTATTCGCAATGGAATTGCAAATATAAAAAAATTATATTCGCAATCGAAGTAGGTCACGTGATTATTCCTATGCGTGTGTCCACATTACAATATTTTGTTGATCCGTTAACGTGTCCTCAGTAGCATAGTGGTTAGTGTTTCCGCCTGGTGCACGGGAGCTCCGGGTTCGATTCCCAAATCGGGAGGTGACTTTTTTTTTTTTTCCATTTTCAGGAGTTTGGTGACACCAATGCTTGTCTGATGATTTCGCTTTAGGCATATGTTTTCTACGGATTTGTGTATTAGGTGTTGTTTATCTTGCTCCGCAGGAACCTGCACACTTGTCTTTCTGTTCTTATCTGTCCTCTACTTTTGTTATCTTGGGAAAGGAGCTTAGCCACCCGAACTTCATCTCTCTCTCTCTCTCTCTCTCTCTCTCTCTCTCTCTCTCTCTCTCTCTCTCTCTTCTCTCTCTCTCTCTCTCTCTCTCTCTCTCTCTCTCTCTCTCTCGCTCGCTCGCTCTAAGTCTCGATCTCCCACCTCTCCCTTTCTTGTCTTTACCACCCTTTAATGTCTTTCAATACATCTTTCTCATATCTCTGACTCTCACACTGTCTTCGTTATCTATCTTTCTCCTCTCTCTTTTCCACCTGCTTCAGATATACCGGGTTTTCCTGCACTTTATAATATGCGTAGCATTTCCTTTTCCTTGTTTATTTATTAATTAATGAGGAATGAACAGAAGTAAGATGTAAGAAGAAGAGTGATTCATTAATAAATACGGAGAATTCGGCAGAATTAAACTCGCAACAGTGAACATTCCTATTTAAATTAACCACCTTCTTAGACTTCTTAATGGCCCAAACTAAAATTGACTAGTAAGCAGACGATGTGACATGTTTGTTACTTCCCGCAAATCGATTGCGAATATAATTTTTTATATTCGCAATGGAATTGTGAATATAATTTTTTATATTTGCAATTCCATTGCGAATAGTGCCTCCCTATCACCAATGCTTTGATTTCCTGAAAAAATTTATAGTGATGACCTTATGCTTAATACATATTAGATGTTAACTCTTTCTGTCCCTGACAGTTCCTGTTTTAAAGAAATAGCAGCCTGGTTAAGAAGTGGCTATGTCATAATTGCCTGTGACAGAAGGAGTTAAGAAGATACTTGGATATAAGGTGAACTGAAAGCAACAGCTGTCTGGGACACAGTAATCACAAGGATTAGTGAATCAACTACTGGCTGGGCCAAAAGAGTTCACAGGAAATGGGGCAAGACAGAGTGTAAAATAGAGATAAGCATAGTCGAATGGATACGAGTGCTGACTCTGAAGATTTCCAGTGTTAATGGTGATGCAGCAGCTTCAACACCTATGCCAATCAGTTGGACTACAATTTTGACTTTTTGTCCTTGACTTGGAGACATAAATTCCGAGTACCTCAGAAGTTGAAGTGGGTGGGACCTGATGGCAGAGGACACTAGTATTGTAAAAGGGAAAACTAGCCCACATGCAAAAATCAGAATTCAAATTGAGTTAACTAAAACAAAAAAACAAAGAAGCAGAGACAAGGATGATTTGATCATAAACATGAGAATTCAAACAGCATTAGTTTGGTGAGCAAAGATAAAGGATAGTTTATTTAGTTATATAACATGTAGAAATATTTAATCATTAGTGTTATATTATAGAAATACACGTAACATACCTTACTTAGTAAGGCCCTTAGAATCACATTAAATGAAACTAAAGAACTTGTGAAACAGGAGATATTTTACTGGTTAAATAATATTGTATTATTAGTCACTTATTTGCTACTTGAAAGGTATGTGTAACATGCCTAAATCATGTTCACTCAAAAACATAAATACTACAAAGAGAACACAAGAAATGTTACATTTTTTAAGGTAATATTTGTATGTCGTAATTGTTGAGTAGTGTGTAAATCAATGTAGGCGACCTTACTAGACTGCAACAAAATTAATGATGGGTGGTGTGGTGATTCTGAGATGAGGGAAAGTGAAAGCTACAGTGTTACATATAGAATGATATGTGTACTGAGGTGCAGATGCTAGCTGGCTCTTTGCTGGTTATGGATCCCCCATGCCTGACTTGGGCCCTAATTCCACATCTACACCATTGGTAAATGGCCCTCATAGTCCTGAAGCCTAACTGGCAGGATATCTTGGAGATAATTCTGTCTGTCTCAATAAACATACTGTGTGTGTTCAGCTATTGTCTGCGTGTATCAAGCAACACATGGCTTGTCATTAATGTTTAGATTTGGCCTGATCATACATCTGTCACGGTCTCTGTGGTGAATGCGTTAGGGAATCTTATGGCGTTCAAAATTCAGCTGCATACGACTTGGCAGCAGACCGCGTTGCGCTGGTTTTTTGCGAAATGGTATGGGTGCCGGTTCGCTCAGAAAACAATGGCAAACTACTGAACGTAAACTTGCTAAGACATCAACATCAGCAAAACATGCTGGCGTTGATTGCAAATGTCCTGTAAAGGATATACAACTAACTTTTTCATACTAAAGAAATCTGGCCAGATTATTAAAATTTCAGCACAGTATATGTTGCCTCTTTGAAAGTTATAAACTCCTACTTTTTTTCATTTTTCATGTTCAAAGAGATGCAGTGTTAAGAAACAAAAAGTAGCAACATTTCTGACACTCATAATCCCACTCTCAAGTCATGAAACATGTTTTGTCTTATTAAATGATTTATCAGTTTAAATGTCCACCAAAGATGTATCCCACTAAAAGGTTAATGAGTAACAGTTTTGTCAAATGTGGAACTTTCTCAAATTTGGAGAATGACCAAGATTGTCATTAATTTGTTACATTTATTGCTCAGAAGCATCTGTTTGCCAAAGAGTGTCTTATTTAGCTACTGAGCAGAAAGCCGCAGCTCCCACACATTTCTGTGGTAGGAATACTTCCCTGCCCACATTGTTGTGGCTTACAAGGTTTATGTCCAAAGCAAGCCCGCCTTCCAAAAACAAACACAAGAATAAAACATGCAGTTGTGAATATTTTCCAGGGTTGGTGCTTTGCTAGGAACACACTGATGTTTTAATGGCCATTGAATTAGCACTAACCAGGCACCTGATTCTAGAAAACAAAAATTGCACACTGTGCTATGTAGGTTGTTGTACCATGCTAAGGGATTGAACTGCTCTTTGTGGTGAAGTTATCAAAGTGCCAAGAGTCCACTGACTGCATCCTATTGGTCTCTTAAGACCCAATATGCTATGAATGGGAGAACTCATTGTACTGAGGTGGAGCTAAGCAGCCATGTATAGGATGTGATTTCTCAAGTGAACCTAGAACCAGTTCATTATGTGTCCACTCTGCATGGAAGTCTCTTTGGACAGCAGGGAATGCCCGTATGCTCCCTCTGCCTTCCCCTGTGGCTGTTCTGGATGCCTTGTTTTGGTGCAAACCTTATGGATATAGCAGTGGGGTAAAAAGCAATGAGAAAGCACTCTCTGATGATAAAGTTAGTTGGATCAAGTTGGTAAGCAAATAGCACCAACTTGAGGTAAACAAAGTATAACTAGTACTCATGAGAACAATTACAGAAGACATGAAAGCTCCAGTTCCAGCAGCAGAGAAGTACATTAGTATCCACTCTTACAGAAAGAGAAAAAATTGCTTGTTCACAGGGACAAGATTGTGCATGCCTCACCACCCTACACATACCGATCTACAGAATCTAATTAAAGTTAGCATAAAGAGACATAACTTCATCCATATCATGCATGGCCTATATTACAGACACAAAGATTTTCCCAACAAGCCTACAGTGAGTAAATTATCTGGCGGTAAGATTTAGAAGTAAGAACAGACCCAGTTTAAAGATAAATTGACAGGTCTTTTTAATTTGAAAAATGCTTGCAGAATCATGAATTAACACATTTGTCTAACAAGCTGGTACATACAGATTGGTTGAGCAATAATTTGATGTTTAACAACTGGTGGAAAGATAAGATAAGCATTCTTCAGTGTTGTCAGTTGCTGTAGATTACACAGAATGTGTGTTTATGTGGGGGTCTTACCAAGCATAGGCAGTTCCTGTAAATTACTTGGATACATCTTTTAAACAAATATTGTAGAAGCAGTGTAACTATCATGTCTATGTTTTGAAAGAAAAGTTAACGCATGTAAATTAATCTTAGCCAAAATGCAAAAGGAAGTAAAAAATCATAACACTGTAACTTACCATGCATGCAATAAGATGTGGCTAAGGAGAATTAATGTGTCTGGCTATCCCCATTCCATAGAAACCTTTAGCTGTAAGATCCAACCAACCATAAACAAGACTAAATAAAGGGACCAAAAAATAGCTCAGCCTGCAAAGATCTTCAAGAAAAATTGAGTTGAGTTTGAGTTGGGTTAAGAACCTCATCATCACTGCACTCAGGACATTCCCATATATTGCTCCGCTCCCTCATTCAACAGCCAGCTGAAGAGGCATACTACTAATCATTCTAGAAGTATTATGTCATGCTGAGAAAGCTGTAAGGAGTCTGAATTACAAGCTGACCCTTTCATATAAGAACATTTATAGAACTGGCACCTGGAGTATTGGAACTATCTATGAATTGGAAAAGGCAGTACAAATGGTAAAGGAAATGAAGTTAAGATTAGTATTTTGGGATTATGCGAAACAATGGAAAGGAGCAAGCAAAAAGAGCTCATAGGCTCAATTGAAACAGTGCTGTTCTCATGCCATACAGAGGAAGATGACTCACAGTGAAGTCCTGGTGCTAATGCTTTCAAAAACTTTATACTACAAATGTTATCTAAAGCTTTATACTGCTAATGTTATCTAAAGCTTTATACTACAAATGTTATCTAAAGCTTTATACTGCTAATGTTATCTAAAGCTTTATACTGTTAATGTTATCTAAAGCTTTATACTGCAAATGTTATCTAAAGCTTTATACTGCTAATGTTATCTAAAGCTTTATACTGTTAATGTTATCTAAAGCTTTATACTACAAATGTTATCTAAAGAGGCAGAGAATGCACTAATAGACTAGGAAGCAGTGAGTTCTAGAATAATATAAGCATTTAGAATCACACACACACAAAAGTAAACATGAATGTGATCAAGTGTTAGTTAGTTAGTTAGTCAGTCAGTCAGTCAGTCAGTTCGCTGGCTGGCTGGTTGGTTGGGTTGGTTATGTTGGTTGGTTGGTTAGGTTAGTTGGTTGGTTGGTTGGTTGGTTGGTTAGGTTAGTTGGTTGGTTGGTTGGTTGGTTGGTTAGTTATGTTAGTTGGTTGGTGGTTAGTTAGGTTAGTTGGTTGTGGTTGGTTAGGTTAGTTGGTTGGTTGGTTGGTTAGTTGGTTGGTTGGTTGGTTAGGTTAGGTTAGTTGGTTGGTTGGTTGGTTGGTTGGTTAGTTAGTTAGTTAGTTGTGATTCCAACTTCACGGCAAAGGGTTGCCCCATTGTGCTCCTCACTGTCCCATTTGAAAAGTGGAACAGACAGGAGTCTCGACCAACCAACAGCCTGCACAGGTATACTATGCATAATGCCGCTGCCACAATGCCAATACAAGCGTCCGCCACGAAAAATGCAGTTCTTCGTCGATGGAAGCAGCCACACATTTCTGCATTACGGCAAACCCAGTTGGTTCAGCAACCGGCCGGCCGCCATTTTTCTGAACATGCAGTTCGTGCTACAAACAAATGCAGACAGGTGTAAAAGCACTCCGCACAAAATTCACAGCTCACAGTGTCACTCAACTCAGTAGCAGGGCGACGGAACCATGATTCAATGTTGTGCAACAACACATGATAAAGATGAATCAATTAAGCAGAAATTTTACATAAAATTTCAAAGTACTATAGATAATTAAAGAAATGGCAATATCTTGTTCTGGACTTCCTGTTTGGTTTGTTGGTTGCTGAACACCTGGCTGTATAAATTTGTCTTGGCTATATATGTCCCTAACAGAGACCATAGTAGAGCTGTGTCCAATCAAACCGTGATTCCAGTCAGGCAGAGCTATCACCATAGTAATTTAATACATTAGCATAATCACTGATCTATTTTCTACATTGTTAGAAAAGAAACAAATAAGAAGTGTAGACACCTTGTCAACTGGAGTAAATTTCAGTTTGGGTCTTCCAAACTTAGTTGTTGAATATTAATTATCTGCAGTGAATAAATTGTAGATACTGTTTCTATTCTGAAATTGCATTCATAATATTTTTTTTTTTTTAAATTCGCATATCCTTTACAGGACATCGCTGTCAACAGCAGCATCTTTCAGCTGTCTGTTGATTTCTTGGCAAGATTACGCTCAGTAGTTTGCCATTGCTTTCTGAGCGGCCGGCTCAGTTATCCCTGCAAGTCACCAGCGGCGGTCGAACCACCTCCAGCTATCGCCCGCTACGAGGCTCTGCGTGATAAACGGGATTACGGAGAAAGTGTTGTAACCCCTCGGCCAGAGAGACTCATAATATATATACACTTTCATAATGCTTCTATGCTGAATATGCATTCATATCATATACATATTTCCTGGACAAACTGAACACACGGAACTACACATCTGGAAAGTCAAGGGTTTCTTGTCTGCATTGATTTACAATTACGAACAAGTGTTTATTTAACCAGTCTTACTATGGCATGCTATCAGGATGAACTTGTCTTAACCTGCGCCTACATAATCCTGAATAGGGGGAAGGGTATGCAAACCTTCATGTTCTGTGTCTAGGTAATATACATCATCCCTAGTGTGCGTTGTATTTGTAGTATTAGCTCATAATAATTGTGCCTAATAGTTAACACTAGTGCTAATAAACTCATTAACTCATTGACTGTAACGTAGACTGTGACAAGTTTGTAACTGTGTTATTGGCACTTTCCCTGATGTTTTCCATCCATAATGTCACGCATTATGTTTATGATTGGTCAGTATTTATTTTGTCTCTTTAAAAGTAATGCACACATGATTTTTCATTTGGCTGCCAATTACATGGATTAGATTATTATCTATATCTATAAAACAGAGTGTATGTTTGTGGGTTTGTGGGTATTGGATGCGTTCGATAACGGTACATCCGATTGAGATGAAATTTTCTACACATCTTCCTTTCATTCCTGTGCAACCGACTATAATAATTTCTTAATGTAAAATCTTCTACTTATTTAATAACACTTACTTTTCCATTTTCATTATATAATGTCTATATAGCAGGGGACTTCA
This sequence comes from Cepaea nemoralis, assembly GCA_014155875.1. Taxonomy (NCBI): domain Eukaryota; kingdom Metazoa; phylum Mollusca; class Gastropoda; order Stylommatophora; family Helicidae; genus Cepaea; species Cepaea nemoralis. The sequence goes on along the minus strand of JACEFZ010028514.1, from coordinate 10,964 downwards.
CTCTAGAAAAGTTATTTCAAGGGGCATAACTTCTAATAACATTTCTATATACTTTATAGTCATATTGTTGGACTTACTTGCACTATTGTTAAACTCTTTGTCTATAGTTATTTTCTGGCATATGAGTTATAATAAATAATGATATAATCTTTAAGGAATTTTCAAAGTTTTCATAAAAATAATGCATAATGCATAACATTGTAACCCATCTTTTTCTACAGTTTTCATTGAATGGTGTGTGGAAGGACATTCTTTTAAGTTACTGTGCGCCAGGAGCTGGGCGAAACCACGCCGGTCAGATAGATAGATAGACAGTCGGGAACGGAAGCTTATTTGACTACTTATATGAATTAGATGACATGCTCCCCACCAGGGACTGGGTGAAGCCGGGCCGGGTCAGACAGACAGACAGTCGGCAACGGGAGAGCTTATATGACTACGTATATGAATTAAATTAGATGCTCCCCACCAGGGACTGGGTGAAGCCAGGCCGGGACAGACAGACAAACAGATAGTCGGGAACGGGAGAGCTTATATGACTACGTATATGAATTAAATTAGATGCTCCCCACCAGGGACTGGGTGAAGCCGGGCCGGGACAGACAGACAAACAGATAGTCGGGAACGGGAGAGCTTATATGACTACGTATATGAATTAAATTAGATGCTCCCCACCAGGGACTGGGTGAAGCCGGGTCAGCCAGACAGACAGACAGACAGACAAACAAGCAGACAGACAGATAGATCCCCTCCAGGGCCTGGGCGAAGCCGAGCCGGGTCAGCTAGTGCCATATAAAAAACAAAAGCTGCAACAAATGATAAGCGATGACCCATGCCGAAGTGTGATACTATTCACAGATAGGTCTGCGGTGTGGGGTAAATGGAGTGGATTGAGACTTCACTGTAGAAAAAGGAGAGTCTAGTATATGATACACAACTCCCAGCATTAGAAGGGTGGTGGGGGCTGTAATAATGGTTTTCTGATGGCTGGAGAGTAGTACAGAGCGGCATTTTGTGCATGTGACGTAAAATGTCTATGCTTTGTATAGGGTGGCTTACTTCACTTGACAAGATAAAGGTCAAGAGCATGATTTTCTGCCATGAAGATGCAGGTGTGCTGCAAGGATATAAACATGCTGATAGGCTGGTGGGTGCCGCTGATGTGGACAGCTTATTATGAATAGGCTGATAGACTGGTTGGTGCCACTCATGTGGACAGTTTATTATGAACAGGCTGAAAGACTGGTTGGTGCCACTCATGTCGCTTAAAAGTGCGACATAAGTGGCGTGGACAGTTATATTATGAACAGGCTAATAAACTGGTTTGTGCTTCTCATGTGGGCTGTTATATTATGAACAGGCTGATAGGCTGGCTAGTGCCACTCATGTTGACAGCTTATTATGAACAGGCTGATAGGCTGGCTAGTGCCACTCATGTTGACAGCTTATTATGAACAGGCTGATAGACTGGTTGGTGCCACTCGTGTCGCTTAAAAGTGCGACATAAGTGGCGTGGACAGTTATATTATGAACAGGCTAATAAACTGGTTTGTGCTTCTCATGTGGACAGTTATATTATGAACAGGCTGATAAACTGGTTGGTGCCACTTGTGTAGACAGCTTATTATGAACAGGGCGGATAGACTGGTTGGTGCCACTCATGTGGACAGCAAGCTATATTATGATAAAGCTGATGTGGTGAAGGTTGTCTGGTAATCGAATGGAAAGTGCAGCAAAACAAATAGAGGATCCAGATAATGATCACTTGGTCTGTCTAGCATGGCTCATCATGATGTTGACAAGTTGTTTCTGACACTTACAGAGAATACAGAAAACAGGTGATTATAATGATCACTTGGTCTGTCCAGCATGGCACATCATGATATTGACAAGTTATCAATCTTACAGAGAATACAGGAAACCACATGATTATAATGATCACTTGGTCTGTCCAGCAGAGCACATCATGATGTTGACAAGTTGTTTCTCACCTGCCTACAAATGTCAAAGCCTGGGGCTCTAGACAAGGTGTATTTATACAAAGGTTAAATTAAATCATCAGGTACACTGCTCCATGGGGAGCTGTGAAAACACTGTGGCTAGCATGTTTGCCTGCCAACCCGATGATCTGTGTTCAAATCCCCATCAAGGCAGGGATGTTTTTACAATTGACCTGGGCTCCTTGGTTGACCCAGCATAAATGGGTACGATTAAATGCTCTGGGAAGCAAAGGCAGTCAGCTTGATAGTTTTCACATCACCCATCAAGTGCTGCTTGGTCTATAGAACCATGGGGTTAACACTATGTACCCAGTATATGTCTTGTGACATGGAAGACATTCACTGGCTTTACTGCAGGTCCACATGGCCGAATGGGTAAGAATGTGTCTTATTAAACATCTGGTGTGCTGATGCTGTGTTAGTGGTTCAACCCCTACACCGGACAGCTGGACTAAAATGTTGACCTGTCGTCCTTGACTTGGGGACATTAATTATCTTATATAAGTACCTCTGAAGTTGGAGTGAGTTCGCCTGATGGCGAGGGACACTGTTAATATGGAAAGCTAATTCACACGCAAAATTCAGTCCATCATCATCATCTATAAATAGTGTGTATGGCCTACACTTGAGTTCAAAGCGAGCGAGCGAACAAAAAAAAAAAAAAAAAACTGGCTTTACTTTAAATGACTGTCTCTAACTGACTGAAAATCACCTGGTAGAAATTTGACAAAAATAACAGTTACTTTCACAGACAGGGTGACTTCTTCTTGTATTTTGTTTCAGAATGATACTATCCTGAGCAGAGCAATAGAAGAAGATGGGCCGCAGGCTTGATGTCCTGTATTTTGATACCACATATTACCCAGTGGCTGCTTTTAGCTGTGCTTTTTTCTTGTATTTGTACAGGTATAACACTTCCCAATTGCTTGATCATATCATCATCATCATGTGCCCTGGTAGTATGGATCAATTCTGATGATGTTATTCCTCCATAAAAGTCATCTAAGGACATCTAGCATCATTGCCTCTGCCTGTCTCTTCTACCACTGATCTTTTAATTCATCACAGTATTTTCCATTGCTTCTCTTCTCATTACATGACCAAAGAACTTTTTTTGTCTCTCTTTTATAATTGTATATAATGTTATGCTTTCACTTGCCTTTTTCAAACACTTGTAAGTTACTCTGGCAGTCTAAGGTATTCGCAACATTACGTCTCAGGAATCACATCTCCGTTTCTTCCAAGCTCTTGCTAATTTGTTTGTTTGTTCGCATTCCAAGATTCATACTGCAGAACAGGTTCTATATAACATTTCAGTACTCTTTTATGACATTTACTGAGAGCGACTTATTAGCATCAGATACTTTTCATCTTCTGAAATGCAGCTTTCGCTTGGCTTATTCTCTTCTTAATCTCTGTCATGCATCTTCCATCTGATGTTATGATTGCCTCCAAATATTTAAATTTGTTGCTTGATTTATGGGTATAATATAACAGTGATCCCATGGTTGATATCACCATAGGTTTGTGTAGTGAATGAGCTCCACCTTGTCTTTGTTACACTAGTTGTGAGGTGGAGTGACAGTCTGTTCCTCACAATCTCTTTGCTTCCCAGAACAATCTCTTGCACTCATTTTACTAGGTTGGGATAACCCCGAAAGCCACATGCAGGTCAGGAAAAATTGCACCTGAGCTGTGGTTCGAAACACAGATCATTGTGTTAGCAAGCCAGTTCACTTTACACAGCATAACCACAGCTGCACAATAATTATCCTGTATAGCGAGCATAATGATTAGGACATTGTGCTGACAGTGGCATGAGCGCAGTCAGGTGAGGGTTTGATGTCAGCTCTCAGTGGTCACCATGTGGGGAAAGGCAAGCCACTTATTCATCCATGCCCTCACAGTCTCTGAAATGTGATGCTCCTAACACTTTACATACCCATAGCATGTTTCTGCTATAGGAATTAATGTTATTCATCATCATCAAGTGCCCTGCCATCTGGCTTAGGCGTTCATGTCTTAGCACATATCTTGGTCTTTTGTGTCCTGGATCAACTCTGCTGATGATACTCCTCCAGGCCACCGTCTCAATCCATCAGCATAATTTCTCTTGGTCAACCGTTGCCTCTCTTCCTCTTGATCTTTCCAGTTGTCACGATGTTCTCCAAAGCCATTCTTCTCATCACATGACCAAAGAAAGCTGTTTGTCTCTTTATATAATGTTCTAGTTTCTTTGGTCTCTTTCAGGCAATCATCGTTATTTACCCTAGCAGTCCAAGGAATTCACAACATTCGTCACAGGAACCACATCTCTTTTGCCTCCAAGTTCTTCCTAATCTGTTCATTTACATGCCAAAATTCACTGACATATAGCAAAACAGGTTCTTCTTCTTCTTCTTCTTCGTTCATCCGGAGTTTTTTTTTCGGATGTGACTGCGTTGTGCCTGTTTACAGCAGAACTGCGTTCTTGCGCCGTTAGGCCGACACATCCGACTTCTGCGGGCATTTGTTGACCGGGTTAACCTTCCCGGAAACAGGTTCTATATAGCACTTCAGTACTTTCTTACATTAAATGATAGTGAATTGTTGCATAAACTACTTTTCATTTTCTGAAATGCAGCTTTTGCTTGTCCAATTCTGTTCTTAATCTCCGTTGTGCACTTCCATCTGTTGTTATAAATGCCCCTAGATATGTAAAAATGTATGTTATTATTGTCTTTAAATTTAAGCAGTGTGTAATTGTCACTGTTCATACTACTTTACGGAGCACAACAATTACCTTGTTAGCCTTTCTTTTTGCCTGTCGGTAGGCTGAATATTTCCATGTTCCTGATGATTTCTGTTGACAAGTGACTCGGGCTCTCTCTTTGCCCATACTCCCTTGTTTATAACAGCATCTTTGGTTTTGTTGGATGACTAAATAGATTCCCAAGTACAATGTCCTACCCAGGAATGCAACATTTTAAAAACCATCCAATATATGTTTTTAAATCTTGTTTTCTTTCATTCATTCTAACAGGAATATATCATTTTACAAAATCGTGTTCTAATTCTTGTAAACTAATCAGAACATCCTGCACAGCTTGAATATCCCCAGCTAATGTTACAGTGACTTACCACTTATCCCCAACACATCTCCCAACCAAAGATTGTGATCCCACTTCTTTAAAACATGTTGTTTGTTTGCTGTTTTGTCATATGGCATGAAGATTTAACATTTCTTTTGCGGGGAAAAATATCTTGTTAATTGCATTTGCTTTCTAATATTTTTTTTTTTTAAAAAGCATATCCTTTACAGGACTTAGCTGTCAACACCAGCATCTTTCAGCTGTATGTTGATCTCTTGGCAAGATTACGCTCAGTAGTTTGCCATTGCTTTCTGAGCGGCCGGCTCAGTATCCCACAAGTCACGAGCGTCGAAACCGCCTCAGCTCTCGCTCCGCTACGAGACTCTGCGTGATAAACGGGATTACAGAGAGAAAGTGTTGTAACCCCACAGCCAGAGAGGCCGGCTTTTCTATACCAGGAGCTGTACCCTTTTTCTGTGTAGCAAAATTGTCAAACATTAGTGTTCATTTGTTTTCATGCAAAAATAGTTTTCAGCCAAAATGTTTATACATTTTGTTGTAAAGTAAAAAAGTTACATTTTTACATTTTTAAAAGCTGGTCGTTACTGTCGACAATGTGAATAATTATTTGTTTTTGTGTACAGCATATACTTTATTAAGTCAAGGACCCTTTTACTCTCCTTAAGGCGCCTTGGGCATATGCTGTTAGACCCGTGTCTTTATAGACCAGTCTGTGCTCCATGGGTGATGTAGCCTCCTTTAGAACCCTGTCTGTGGCGAAGGGGTTATGAATGCAATTCGTAATCCTGCATACTGCATTTGAAACGCTGCGAGTGATTTGGAAGCAGACCAGCTTGCGTTGGTTTCCATACAATTGTATGAGTGCCGGTCATTAGAAAGCAATGGCAAACTACTGGAGTGTAAACCTTTTCAGGAATTACAAAAAAAACCAAAAAAATGCTGGAGTTGACTGCTATGTCCTGTACAGGATATGCAACTAACCTAACTAGGATATAGAGAGATGTGAAACTAGACTTGTGGTTGTACATGCTTGGCAACCTAATGCCCAGGGGGAGACCACAGCGGGACAGGACAATGCAAAGTGTAGAAGAAAGGTATGTTAGGGTCCTGCGGAGAAATAACCTCAAGCTGACTTCTGTTCCCTTTGCCTGGGATCCTTGCTTAAGTCTGTTAAATTGTATATGCTTATTTTTAGTCAGATCTGAGTCAGTTATGCCATAACAGTAGACGGTACTACCTGCTTCTGTTAGCGCTGAATATTTGGCAAGCTAAAGACTAAATCTCATGGCATGGCAGACCAGTTCCTAAGCCTTGGTCAGCAACTGGTCAAGTATGAAAGCTTTGATAGCTCTGACAGTTCAATCATTGCTTTGCTAATCTGGCAGCTTCTGCAGCTTGTCATGTTCCAAACATGTTACTTTTCCTCTAGAGTAAATAGGCAGGCCGAGAGAGGGATGATGTTGCATGGGTAACACTGTGGTTCTCTAAGTTCAACCCAGGCTTTGTACTATGGAGAGATATAACTCCATTTTACAAACCATCGTCTATCGAGACGGCAAGGTGCCAGTAATAATAATATCGTTATTTGAGAATAGAGAAAGAAGACACTTGATCAGACCCTGAATGTCCTTGTCAGTAGATGGGTGGATGTCCTGCAACTCTGTCACAAAGATGTCTTGCTTTTATAAATGTAGGTGATGGTTATTTGCATCTGCAAGCATTATTATCTAAATATATATATATATATATATATATATATATATATATATATATATATATATATATATATATATATATATATATATATATATATATATACGGGAAGTAGCATGGGCAGGGCTGACATAATGCAATACAGACTCGGCTGGTGGATACTTAAGAAGACTGATGCTTGCCTGACCATGCAAATTGGGAGTGAAGCCTGATCAAGCACGTCATTATTGCCTTTAATGTCAGGAGAGGTGATATCATAACCAATTGCTCATGGGAATAGTGAGCAGAAGTACTTTAGAATGGTTGCTGCCTTGGAGGACTGGGAATGCCCACTGCATTAGAGGACTAGGAATGCCCAATGTGTATTGATGTCATTTGACATAATATAACATTATTTAATAACTTAAATTCATTACTATTGCAGGTATGATATGTGATGTTAAAATGTATGCATATGTTCTTATACAGAATTATTACTTTTTTTTAAAACTCTGCCAGATACGTTAGTCCCAAACTGTCCACAAAACTATGTCCCAAGTACAGCCTGCTCTCAGATATGGAACAGGTGGACTGGAACAACAGGTGAGTTACTTACAAAATAGGCAATTGAAAAAGTATTAACCATTGGAAGAAAAGTTAGAAATAAAAGATGAATGTAAAAAATGCAGCAGTAAAAAGTAAGCACAGTGAGGTGTCCGGAAATGTTACAGCCTGTTAAATTTTAACCAGAAGAGTATATAGAAAGTTGTGTATGTATCAGTATGTCTCATGCAATTTCCTTTACAGTATACATATTTTATATGAAGATATTCCTTTGTCAATCCCCCAGAATCAATTCCACAGTGCACTCGGTTATCGTAAGCTGTATGTGTGCCTATACCATGGTTTACGATGATGAAATAGCAGAAGACCCCATCTGGTAAGATAGTTGCATTAATTGTGTATAGCTATACAGTAAGTTTAAAATCAGGTCATAGTGATTTTTGTTTGCTTGGTTTTATTTTAAATTATGATCAGACAAGACAATTCTGTGGATGCTCCAACATTTCTAGGGAGCGTCTTCCAGATTCACATCTTGTGCAAAGTCACAATCAATCCAATAAGACACCACTTCAGTGAAAGATACTCAGCTGTTAATGTTGGTGAAAGATACTCAGCTGTTAATGTTGGTGAATTGATTCAACTTTATGGGGTGATTTCAACAAAGCACCAACATGAACACTTCATTGCATGCAGTCACAAGTTGGATGTACATTCTCTCAACATGTGTCACAAAGACCCAATGGCTGCACATTCAAAGGATATGTCAAGAGACCCGAATTACTTGTTGAAAACACACATCATCACCAGCTTCTCACTAGATCTACATCAGCTCCTGAAGCTTGATCTGCTGTAGTTTACATCCAGCTGTGTGTTGTATTCACTTGTGCTATGTTAAGAGATTCCCAACTCTGGACAAGGTAAACTTTCCAATCCATGAGATGCCTGGTCTTTCCGTTAAACCAACCAGGACTGTAATAACATGGACACATTGATATGATCCAGCTCTCACACCATGTAACTAACAAGTCAAGGTCCCTTTTACAGGCCTTGAGGCATTTGGGTATATGGTGCTGGCCCCATATTTTGTATAAGCCAATCAGCTGTGAATGGGTGATGTGGTTGGTATCTTGCCGATCACCTTTCACTTCCCCGGGACATTTCTGGGTACCCATTTGAGGCAAAGTTGACCTGGGAGCTCAGGTCATTTGTTTTTGTTTAAATCATCTTTTTTTTTTTAAACGAAAGACCACTAGGAAAGCAGGCAGTACATTACTGCAGCCCCCCCCCCCCCCCCCCACCCCCCCCCCCCACCCTATTTGTTATGTGCTTCAGTGTACTACAGTCATGTTTATTCTTAATCTCCAATTGCTAAGAGTTATCATATGACTGTAGTTCTCACATCTTATTTCTGATATGCACATTTTGGATCGTTAGAGACGAATGTCGTTAATTCCCTTGGATGTAGGTCAGCATGGCCAAATGGATAAGAATGTGTGTTCATAAACATCCGGTGTGCTGATGCCAAGGTAAGGGGGTCAACCCCTATACTGGACAGTTGGACTAAAATGTTGGCCTATCGTCTTTGACTTGGGGACGTAAAGTTAAAAAATTCAGATTTTCATTTGAAGTCCCCTCATAGAACACTGTATACAACTAAACAAAAAGAGACAAACGGTGTTCTTTGGTCATGTAATGAGAATGCCAGCTTCGTGGCAAAGGAGTTATGGGCGCAATTCGTAATCTCACATACCACGTTCAAAACACGGCTGTGAGCAATATGTCAGCAGACCACCTTGCGTTGGGTTTTTATAAAATGGTATGGTGTCGGTCATTCAGAAAGCAATGGCAAACTACTGAACGTAAACTTGCCAAGAGATCACAAACAGCTTTTAATCAGATAGCGGTGGGAACGATTAGTAGTATGACTCTTCGCTGGCTGTTGAATGAGGGGACTGAGCACGTATGGGAATGTCCTGAGTGCAGTGATGTCAGTTCTTAACTCAACTCAACTCACAAACAGCCAAACTATGCTGGGGTTGACTGTGACATCCTGTAAAGGATATGCAACTAACTTTTTTAATGAGAAGCGTGCATTGGAAAACACTATGACGCCTAGAAAGGACAGTGGTAGAAGGGACAGAGACAGGCTGAGAGAAATTATCCTTGATGGTTTTAAGATGATGGCATGGATGAATATTATTAGTAGAATTGATCCAGAACACCAAGAACCAAGATCTGTGGAAAGACACGAATGTCCATGCCATGTGACAGGCTATATGATAAAAATGACTTTTTGGAGTGACAATTTGCTGGCATTATACCTAATAATTTATTTGTATATAAGTACGAGGGCGAGTCAGTAAGTAAGTCACACAGTTCTGAGGGATGGCAGGTAAATGTAGTTGGTGTTTTCTGCAGGTGTCATTAGGTGACAGCAACATCGAACTTTATATTCCCGTTCATCAGGTGGTGCTAGGGTCTCATGCGCAGCGCATAAACAAAATGGCGACTGTACTTACGGAGTGTATAACCTAGCGTGATCCATCAGTACTGAAGCATACTTTAACCGGAAGTCATTTTTTCCGCACTTGCGCAGAAGGGTGTCGTCGTGTCTACATCATTGACTATTAACATACACTTTGTATATCTCACTGGATATATTTAAATCACTCGTGCCAATAACGAATTACCATCTCCGCTTCCGGTAAAAATGGCCAGTCTAATCATTGCGCAAATAGCCGGTGGTTAGATTTGAAATTGTCTTTGAGATAATTTCACTATTTGGCATACCATAAATAATTATTATAATTTTAGTACAAGGCATAGATATTCGTTAAATTTAGCTGCATTTTCGAATTCTGCATGCAAAGATACATAAAGTTGGAAAGTTTCATTTAAAAATATTGGGTCCCTCTGGTAGAAAAAAAATTCGTTTCGCGGGCATGATAAATTCCTCTTTGTGATTGTAAATCCACATTGTCGGCACGCAATAAACATTTTTTTTAGTACAAGGCATAGATATTCGTTAATTTTAGTTGCATTTTCGAATTGTGCATGCAAAGATACATAAATTTGGAAAGTTTCATTTAAAAATATTGGGTCCCCTCTGGTAGAAAAAAATTCCGAAAAATTCGTTTTGTTTGCGGACATGATAAATTCCTCTTTGTGATTGTAAATCCACACTGTCGGCACGCAATAGAAATTATTTTAGTACAAGGCATAGATATATTTGTTAATTTTAGTTGCATTTTTGAATTGTGCATGCAAAGATAAATTTGGAAAGTTTCATTTAAATATATGGGGACCTTCTGGTAGAAAAAAAATTAATGAATTATAATTATTTTTGCGGACGTGATTAAATTCTCTTGCGATTGGAAAAATAAATAAATCCTTTTAATAAAAATATATGTACTTTCTCATTATATAAAGATATCATCTTTTATTATTATATGATTGCATGTAATTATTAAATATTAATTTTACGTAAATTTATTTAGAATTTGACTGACTATCATGGCAAGGACTGCTGATGATCTCAGATCCCATCTATCTGCGTTCGAAGGAGGATATCCTATAAGTACAGGATACATTGCCCGCCTGCTGGTTGTGGACAGTT
>JACEFZ010028513.1:0-124875 GCA_014155875.1 Cepaea nemoralis | reverse complement strand
TTTTAAATAAGTCCACCTTTACAAACGTAAAGGAAACCGCCAACCCTGTGAAAACCCACCGAGGCATCCCCTTTGCTTTCAATTGCGGGGAAGATACTCGCTAGAATTCTTCTCAATCGTCTCACAGCTAAACTCGATCAAGGTCTTCTTCCTGAGAGTCAATGTGGCTTCAAAAAAGGAACGTGGAACTGTTGACATGATTTTCGCTGCAAGGCAGCTGCAAGAGAAATGTCAGGAACAGAACTGCGAAATGTTCTCCATTTTCCTTTGACCTTACCAAGGCTTTTGATACAGTCAGCAGAGGGACTGTGGAAGATTATGGCAAAATATGGCTGTCCACGAAAGTTATGTCCAAATAGTGCGGCTATTTCATGACGGCATGCAGGCAAGAGTACAGGAAAATGGTGAACTGTCTGAACCCTTTCCTGTCACCAATGGAGTGAAAGCAAGGATGTTGTCCTGGCACCAACACTGTTCAGGCCTCATGTTTTCAGCCATGTTGATGAATGCCTTCGAGAACGACGACATTGGAATAGACTATCAACTACCGTATGGATGGAAAGTTATTCAATCTCAGAAGGCTGAAAGCTAAAACAAAAATTAACAGCGGCACCGTCAGAGAGCTCTGTTTTGCTGATGATTGCGCTCTATACGCCAACTCAGAGGCGGACATGCAAACATAATGTTTCAGCTTTCTCACATGCCTGGTGCCAACTTTTGGGCTCTAATATCAACTTGGAGAAGACTGTAGTTATGTACCAGCCAGCTCCAGGGAATAATCACACTGTGCCGAATATCAAAGTGAATGATCATAGACTAAGTGTTGTGGACCAAATTCACCTATTTTGGCAGCACTTGTCACAAGCTGCCACAATTGATGACGACGTGAATCAAGAATCTCCAAGCATCGGGGCCCTTTGGCAGACTGTACAAGAATGTAGGGGACAGAAATGGAAAAAACCCTTTAAAACAAAGCAAAAAGTTTTCAAAGCAGTTGTATTATCCACACTGCTTTTGGTTTGTAAAACCCCGGACTGTTTATCAGCGACACGCTGGGAAAATTTAAACCACTTCCACACAGTCTGTTTAGGAAGCTACTGAAGATTAAATGGCAAGACAAGAATCCAGACACTGAAGTCCTAGAAAGAGAGTCCATGCCCAGTACCCACACTCTCCCAATAAAAAATCAGATTTGTGGGCTGGTCACTTGACTCGCATGCCAGATCACAGGCTCCCTAAACAAAATTAAAGGGCAAAAAAATCCAGACACTGAAGTCCTAAAAAAGAGAGTCCATCCCCAGTATCCACACTCTACTAATAAAAAATCAGATTTGCTGGGCTGGCACTTGACTCGCATGCCAGATCACAGGCCCCTAAACAAATTTTTTTACAGCGAACTGCGTTGTGGTAAACGCTCCCAAGGTGGCCAGAGGAAATTTTAAAAAAAAATTTCCCTTTTTTTTTCATTAAAAAGGGGGGGGAAAAAAAAAGGGGGGGGGGGTTTTTTGGGGCCCCCGGGGGGGGAAAAAAAAAAGGGGAAAAAAAAGGGGGGTTTTAAAAAACCTTTTTTTTCCCCCGTTAAAACCCCCCAAAAGGGGAAAACCCCCCCAAACCCCCCCCCCCAAAAAAAATTTTTTTTTTTTTTAAAAAAACCCCCCCTTTGGGTTTTTTCCCCCCCTTTTTTTTTTTTAAAAAAAAGGGGGGGTTTTGGGGAAAATTTTCCCTTTTTTTTCCCTTTTTGGGGAAAAAAAAAACCCCGGGGGCCCCTTTGGGGGGCCCCCCATTTTTTTTTAAAAAAGGGAAAAAAGGGGGGAAAAAAAAATTTTAAAAAAAAAAAAACCCCCCCCCCCCTTTTTCAAAAAACCCCCCCAATTTTTTTTTTAAAAAAAAAAAGGGGTTTTTTTTCCCCCCAAATTTTCCCCCTTTTCCCCTTCCCCCCGGGGGGGGGCCCCTTTTTCCCGGGGGGGGGCGGGGAAAGGGAAAAAAATTTTTTTCCCCTTCCCTCCAAAAGGGGTTTGGGGGGGGGGAAAAAGGGGGTTCCCCAAAAAAAAAAATTTTTTTTTTTTTTTAAAAAAAAAAAAAAAAAGGGGGGGCCCCCCCTTTTTTTGGGGGAATTTTTTTTTTGGGCCCCCTTTCCCCGGAAAAATTTTTTTTGGCCCCCCCAAAAAAATTTTTCTTTTTTGGGTTTTAAACCCCCAAAAAAAATTTTTTCCCTTTTTTTTAAAAAAATTTTAAAAAAAAGGGGGGAAAAAAAATTTTTTTTTAAAAAAAAAAAAAAAAAAAAGGGGGGAAAAAAGGGGGAAAAAAAAAAAAAAGGGGGGGGAAAAAAAAAAAAAAATTTTTTTTTTTTCAAATTTCAAATTGGATGTTTGAATTCCATAAATTTGTGGCCCATGGGCCAAAGAAAATTTTTTTTTTTTTGGGTTCTATGTTGGGGTTTTCCCCCCTTTTTTGGTGGCCCTATGGGCCAGTATGTTTTCCCACAGGGGGCCACTGAAAAACATTTAATGAAAGAATTTTTTTTTTGGAAAAGGGAAAAACCCAAAACATTGGGGATAACAAATTTTGATTTAGAAAACCAAAGGAATCGGCCTCCAAGACAAAATTTGGGCCCAAATAATTTTATTTAAAAAACAAATAAAAAAATTTTGTTTCACGGGGGAACGGGCTTGGAACCTTTGGGAAAGCTATTATTGAAAAGGGGGTCCCTATTCAAAAAGGGGATAAAAATTTTAAGAAAAATGGAAACTATGAACTAAAACTTCCTAGAAATCAAATTGGCAAAAATTTTTGGGGTTTTTTTTTCAAACCCTAAAACGAAAATTTTAAGTTATTAATATTTTAGCTAGATATATAATTTAATTTTTTAAATTCTAATAAACTCCCTTAGAATAAAATTAGATGTTTATCTCCCCTACTGATATCTTGTCTAGGTGTTTTCCGTTTAGTTATTTGGTAATTTAGCAGATTGCTTCAGCAGAATTATTAATAAGTGCAGTGAACAATCAATACATTACTGTCGTGTTATTGTGATGTTTTAATATGCCCTAAGCAACTAGGGAAACGTATGCGCAGTTGCATTGTATGATTTATTATTATAGGAGATATTTATTTTAAAGAAATAGGAGGGATGGTCAGAAAGTAATGCACCATTTGGAGAGAGAGAGAGAGAGAGAGAGAGAGAGAGAGAGAGAGAGAGAGAGAGAGAGAGAGAGAGAGAGAGAGAGAGAGAGAGAGAGAGAGAGAGAGAGAGAGAGAGAGAGAGAGCTGTTGTTTGTTCAAAATGAATGGAATTTACAACAAAATATAAATGGCATTTCCTCTGAACATAATATTGTATTTATTTGTCTTCTTGAACCCCATAAACTTGCACGGCCTTTGGTCGGCGCGAAAAAAGGTGCATGCAAGCCTTGACTGTACCAGACCAGGATTTGTTCTACTCACTTCGCCTATTAATCTGTCACCTCTCTCATTCCTATCACGTAGGTCATAATAAGAATAAGAGGCATCTTGTATGTGCTTGCAGGTTTCTTATTTTATGTCAAGGCAGGTTTCATAAGTGGGTGCTGGATAGAATCCCCGCAGAGGTCCACAGTGTGTGAGGTTGAATTTATCTTCATATCACGATATACGGGTCTATGTCAGCGGCATAGTGTCAGTCTGGTCCATGGGTCGTCCGCCTTCCACAGTAGCCTTACCTGCGAGCTTGTCAGCCTGCTCATTTCCTTGTACAGCCGCATGCACTGGCATGAAGATGAAACTAATCTTTGCCAGCCGAGACCGCTCCAGAGACAGCAACCACTCTCTTCGGATCCACCCCATCTCTATCCTCTTAAGTATGCTCATTGAGTCGCTAAGGAAATATGCCCTGGTCTTCTTCTTCTTCTTCTGCGTTCATCCGGAGTGTTTTTTTCAGATGTAATTGCGGTGTGTCCGGTTAGACACCCTTGGGCCGAAACCCTTAGGCCAACACATCGGACTTTTGCGCGCATTTTTGACAGGTTAGCATTCCTGGGGGTCTCTTACTTTTGTGGTGCCGCCCACATCCCAGCTGGTCAAGTTAGAACAGGTCGAATACTTCACGATCAGCCCTCAAGGGAAGGTATGGACAGTCCATGGCATTTTCCGCCACCCAGGGTGGCTTGTGCCTACACATAGCGCCCTCGTGCTGGTCTCACCAAGGAATCGCCACGTCCTGCTCATGGCTGCTTTAATTCCTCACTTCAATGTATTGGGCCTTTCGTTCGCTACGTGCCGCTCCCCGCACAAACCAGGGACGGTCGGACTGCAGATGGTATCCACTCAGCGAGCGTTCGTTTCGGACATGTGCTTGTCGCTGTGCCTGGAGAACAAATTAGTTAGAGCTGTTCCGGGCACGACGGACATTCGGAAAACTAGCTAGTCAGAGCTGCTCCAGACCCGAAGGCCATTCAGAAAATAGGTAGTCAGAGCTGTTCTTAGCACGAGACAGAATCGGAAAACTAGCTAGTCAGAGCTGTTTCGGATGCGAAGGGCATTCGGAATACTAGTTAGTTAGAGCTGTTCCACACGGAAGACATTTCACTCGGACGTTTATGCGTTGTGCCTGATTTATTTGCGCTCTTAGGCCAGCACATCCGACTTCAGCTGGCATTTTTACGGGTTTGCCTTCCCGGGGTTTCGAGAGACGCTAGACATTTAGAGCATGCTCAAAAGGATAGAGGCTGGGTGGATCCGAAGAGAGTGGTTGCTGTCTCTGGAGCGGTTTCAGCTAGCAAAGATTAGTTTTATCTTCATGCCAGGGCATGCAGGAGTACAAGGAAATGAGCGGGCTGACAAGCTCGAAGGTAAGGCTACTGTGGATGGCGGACATTCTGAATGCTCTACGAGAAGTAAGACTTTTGCGAGAACCAAGTGATGACTGTGAGTCTACAACCATGTTCATACTGCGAGAACAGCAAATTAAAAGAGGTGTGGCCAAACAAGAACACTACGCAGGAAGCCAAGGAAGATTGATAAACCAACACAGAACTGGTGTCGTTAGCCACTACACGCTGCGTTATTTGCTGAGGGGATTTGAGAACTTATGGACTGAATGGTCTGATGTGCAATGAGGATGTTCTGTCGACTAACTAACTAGATGTCTAGACTTGTTCTAGTATGTGTTATTAAAATTAGCTTTCATTTTACGTATTCTGTGTAAAAATAAAGGGGTGGGGGGATTTATAGGGAGGAAATACGAAAAGGGGGGGGGGGGGGGGAAATGACATGCTGAAAACATGGTGATGGGGAGCATGGGCCAAAAAAGGTTAAGAACCACTACTGTAAAACATTAAAAGAGTTCTTTACTTATTCTTCTTTTGTTTGCTTGAAATTTGTCTATAACTGCAATTTTGTCTCCTGTATGAATTTAACTGTCTTTTTTTAGTTGACTCAGTGGTCCATAGAGTTTATCTTCCACTGTTGTTTCTATAGGCTAGAAGGTTTGCCTAGATATGTTGTATGTTAGGCAGTCTTGGAGTATGTGATCTGCTGTGCCAATCCACATGTGCACATGGCTGATTCGCCAATCTTGAATTGTAGATACACGTGGTTGCGTAATAACACTTGTTCTTGCTCGCTGAGTGTCCAGTTCTGAGGTGCAGAATAATTATTTGTTCTGGTTTCTTTACTTATATTTTACATCACTGGATACATAATGGTGGAGTGGCTTATGGGTACAATGTCCGTCTCTAACTGGAGAAGACGAGGCGTGGATTTCTACAATATAAGAAATCCTAGCTAGGACTCTCCTAGCGGGCATGTTAGCGATGCTTTTAGCGAACTGTGCTGATAATGCCATGAGCATGCTCAGACGTGGCTACTGCGCCTGGGCTCAATGACTGCCAAAGTGAGGGAAAGATTGGTCACTTTTTCTCCGTGCAGTGTGATGGTGCTACAACATCACAGACACAAATCAGGAAACTGGTTGTGGACAATTTATTATTATTCCTGCGATTATACAATCCTGTGGTTGTGGATCAGATGGTTCTCAGGAGGAAGCAGAGAAACTAGAAGGACCTACATGCATATTTCAAAACTCTCGGCAGTTAGGAATAAAAAATAATAGGCTGGTACTCAGGCTGAGTTTTAAAATTCAGAAACCTACCCACGAAATAATATTTCTTGTATGTGTGATTCTAAAAGGTCTGGGTTCAATCCCAGCAGAAGCAGGATAATTGTTTTTTTTTTCAACCACTAGGGCTATATGGTCAACCCAGCTTCATTAAAACAGGCAGCAAACAATCTTTAGAATTTTCCAGACGAGAAAGAGTGATGGGGAAGGGAACTGGCTACCTCGTGTTGTGATCTAGAATAACTGACGGCAAAACATTTCATACCTCAATGGCAGTATCTGTTATAGGATTATTTTTACTTTTAGTTCTGAAATATATACATTTAGATCATTGCTGATACGACGGAATATGTGCACTGTGGTGAGAGCAGCGTATGATCTACAGGAGGAGATGTGGAACACTTATCAAATTACCCGAGTACACTGAAAGTGAATTTTCACAAACCAGACAAACTTATATTCATTTTATTGGTATGCAAACACACGCATTATCATGTAATATTTTATCACAAACAGCAGTTTTAAATATTTACTCATCACCATTATATGAAGGCACTGGTTGAAAAACAAAATGTATCTTTTTTAAATGGCCAATGCAATTTTCAGATATATGAACAATGAACATTTACTATAAAGATAAAATGTATGTTTTAATCACCAATCTTGATATTCATTGACAATGAGGATGAAGTCAAGATAAGAAAATGAATATTATTGAGTAATCATAAATGCATCTTTGGACCCATTAGGGATACACAAAGTGGAGAGTGGAAAAGAAGAAGTAACAAAGACATTTATGATTTGTTTAAGTCCCCGCTAATCACTGGTATCATGAAGGCTAATAGACTACAATGGCTGGGGCATATAGAAAGAATGGAAGATAATAGGGAAACAAACTCGCTTACACTCAGGAAATAAATGACCGTAGACCCCGAGGTAGACCAAGAAGGCGGTGGAGAGATAATATACATACAGACCTACAAGCACTTGGAATCAACGACTGGCAAGAGAAGGTCCACCAGAGAGACGAATGGAGACAGATTGTATTTGCAGCAAAGAACCTCAATGGCTCGGAATGCTGAAGAAGAAGAAGAAGAATCATAAAGTGCTGCTACAGGGCCAGAAGACTGCTGAATGGGAGATGCAACAATTGATTCACAACAATTCGTGCTCTTATGATTTAATCATATTACAAGGATGTCTCTGTGCTATGAGCGAAGCAAAAGAAGTGCCTGAGGGTTCATAGCAAAGGTTAATGGATGATGTTTAGTGCAGGAGAGCCTGGCATATGAAACCACGGCATCTAGTCTGAGATGGAGGTGAAGGTAGTCACTGCGGTGTTCTGCTGGCTAGAGAACAAACACCTACGTCTTGATTGTAATGGACTCACGGAGCGTGGTGAAAATGGAGAAAACAGGCATGCTTTGTGTAGAATGGCATACTTCAATTCAAAAATCAAACAGGGAGCATCCATTGGATCTTTTCCCATGACATAATGATGTGTTGGAAAAGGAGCAGGAGGAAAGATTGGCTGGGTCTGTGCCGCCAAGGAGGTATTGGTGCATGATAAGGCAGATGTGGTCAGGGCCCGTTTAGATCATGTGTATAATGTGGGAGAACAGATAAATGATCATGGTCTGGAGAGAATGGTATAGCAGGGACTGACCAGAGGTTTTGGTCTACACTCATAACTCCCAGGGGAAGGCCAGGCAGACATATAATCAGATTGCAACTGGTACCATCAGTATTGGGGTTCTTCACTGGCTGTTGAAGATGAGTACAGAGTGAGCATGGGAATGTTACAAGTGCTGTGATGTCCGTTCTTGGCTTAATTCAAAGTGCTGTAACAAAATCATTACATCAAAAGTACAAATGAGAAAGAAAAACATGACATTTGTTAAATCAAGCAAGAATGATTCCATGTATAAATTGGTAATTTATGACAATATGACATACGTTGCATTTGTTATCAGAATGGTGTTATATG
Source organism: Cepaea nemoralis (assembly GCA_014155875.1). Lineage (NCBI taxonomy): Eukaryota > Metazoa > Mollusca > Gastropoda > Stylommatophora > Helicidae > Cepaea > Cepaea nemoralis. The sequence goes on along the minus strand of JACEFZ010028513.1, from coordinate 116,794 downwards.
ATAATACAGAATATTCAATAAAACTAATCTCTGTTGTGCTCATGTTCTTATTTCAAAAGTATAAGTTTTCCTCATAACTATCTTGGCATTACATCTAAATATATACTGCCGTTATTCATTTAATGATATTCTATGGGATACCACAATACCTCATCAATTTGCAAACAGCTTTCCTATCAATGCTGTCAAAGGTCATTGCATAGTCCAAAAATCCAGTATAAAATAGTGAATTCATTTAAATGCTATGCAGTACCACTATGCATAATGTGGCTGTCTACTCAGTGCAGGATTTATTTGGTCAGTAGCCTGCCTGCCTGCCTGCCCATCCCAAGATATTCATTATACCAGTCAAAAAGACTTCACTCTATAATTAAAAACAACGGAGACTTCGAAGGAGTCAGAAGAAGGCTGAACAAAGCAATGCAGAATTTAAACAATATTAAGAGCCTCTGGTACAACATTAGCAAACACAGTAAAAATATTCGTACTGGCATGTTTCCTGCAGTAACATAATAAATGTGAGTTATGGATCATTTCACAATTACTAAAGAAGAAAACTGAGGCTTCTGAATGTAAACTCATGCATACTCTGTGTCTTTTTCTCCCTTTATTCATTGCATTTTCACAATTTTATCACAGTTAACCCTGCATTTGTTACAGAAGACAATTCACCCTTTCTGCTCCACACATTTGTTATCTTAACATTCTGCTATAGTTAATAAATTAACCCCTGTTGTTATTGAACCTCCTGTCCAGCAAATCCATTACGTGGAAAGTCTGAATTGAAAGCTCACTGTGTGGATGTCATCTGCAGACTGCATTCTTCTGGTTTCCGGAGGAACAGCCTATGGTGAACGGAAGGCCCAATATACGGAAGTGAGGCTAAGCAGCCATGTGCAGGAAATGACGATTCCTTGGGTGAGCCCAGTACCAGAGCGCTTTGTGTCGGCTCTGCAATTATGGAAGCCTCCTTGGATGCCGGGGAATGCCCATGGTCTGCCCCTGCCTTCCCTTGAGGGTTGACCAGGATGTCTTTGGCTGTTCTATATGGGCCAGCTAGGATGGGGGATAACACCACAACAGTGAGATTCAAACGTCCTAAGAAACCCCCGGGAAGGTTAACCCGGTCAACAAATGCCCGCAGAAGTCGGATGTGTCGGCCCTAGGCGCAAGAACACAGCTCTGCTGTAAACAGGCACAACGCAGTCACGTATGGGAAAAAAAAAATCCGGATGAACGAAGAAGAAGAACCTCCTGTCCAAAAGAGTTATTATTTTAGTGCTTTCTGGCCTCAACTATTTAGTTACTGTAAAGTAACTAACTGCCAGGAACAGAAAAAGCTAAGAAATGTCTGAAATTATGAATGAACATATGATGACTTCATTGGCATCAAATGAGTTGAAAATAAATGTCTGACAATGAACGATTACAACTTTGACGTCAGCTTCTTCATCAGCTTCTCTAATTTCATGGCCGCGGCCACGTCACCAGTGATCTTCAGCTTGCCTGCCAGGAATGACGTTGTAGCATTAGCTTTCCCAGAGAACATGTCCAGGAAAAGCTGACTGTCCAAGCTCATGGTGCAGTCGGGGTTATCCATGCTTCCTTTGCCCGCAGATCCTGTCCCCGACTTCAAGTTCAGATGCCATGTTCCTTCTTCAGCTCCTGTAATGACCATATATTTTAAAATGCAAACTTATAGCACGTACTTTTGTAAGGGTTTAAAGTATTGGGCATGTTCTAGATATCCTAATGAGACGTAGAGCAGACGGCACAATTCAAAGATCGGTGTACCGCAAAGAAACATGGACTGGCCAATACTTAAATTTTCAGAGCTTCGCACCTGTCCAGTACAGACGGGGCTTAGTACGGACCCTGTTTGACCGTGCTAGGAAGATATGCACCCAGGACACACTGACAGGAGGAATTTGAAACTCTGAAGAATGCCTTAAACCTGAATGGGTACTCCACAGGATTTATAAAGCGCCACTGCCAACAGCCCAAACCGAAATCAGAAGTAACTACAGTCCCTAAACTCAAGGTATTCATCCAGCTAACCTTCCGAGGAGATGACGTAATGCAACGTCTGCGGGACAGGCTCACCACAGCAGTCGAGCGAACATTCTGTGCTGCAGCTCTAGTCATCAGGTACAGAACCATACCGATCCCCGTCCCAGCAGTAAAAGAACCTGTAGCTTTGTACGCCAAATCAAATTGTATTTACCAATTTACATGCAGATGCGAGGCCATCTACATAGGCAGAACTGAGCGACAGTTACATTGCAGGGTTTCGGAACATATTCCGAATTGGGTGGACAAGATACTACACACAGAAGATGTTAGCCTAGGAAGGCCGACACACCGGAACAGTCCGGCTTCATCGGTCGGGAGACATGTGCTCGAGAGCGGTCACGTGGTTGAAAGAGACAGTGCCTTCCGGGTGTTGTTCAACACACAAATTAGTTCGATTGTTAAAGTTTGCTGAAGCTATAATAATCAACCTTCGTAAGCCGTCCTTGTGCAAGCAGAAAGACATGTTAGTCAGTTTAAAATTACCGTGGTAGACAATCGACATTACTGTGCGAACATGTGTATATTTCAGTTTGAAGGATTTATCTAATTAATTCACGTAAGTTGTGTGATTTCTGCAGTATGTACCTGACGAGATGCAGCAAAAGGTGATAATTTGTAAAATGGAGTTATACCTCTCCATAATACAAAGCCTGGGCTGAATTTAGGGACCACATGTTTCCCATGCAGCATGACCCCTCTCTCGGCCTGTCTAGTTGAGTCCAGAAGGAAGGTAACACCAGTACGTCTGGAACAAGACAAGCTGCAGAAGCTGCCAGATCAGCAAAGCAATACTCTAATTGTCTACCTATCAGAGCTTCCATCCTAGACCAGTTGCTGACCAAGTCTTAGGGTCTGTTCTGCCCTGCCATGACATTTGGTCTTTAGGTTGAATGTCCTCACACTAGGGTAAGGCTTGTACCCTCCCAATTGCGCTCCTCCGCCTGAAGCCGTTGGCACAATGTGGGGTGTCAGGTTTGGTGAGCGTCGCCCAACATTCGGCACTAACAGGAAGTACCATCTACTGTCATATGGTAGCTCAGTCATATCTGACTAAGACCTGACATATTCACATATCCTAGGTCTTGTTATAATGAGCTACACTGATGAGGTCCTTGACTAACTGCCAATCCCTTCTAGACAATTTCAAAACAATTATGTAAATTATTGGTCATTTTACAATTATGGGTCGATCTAACTGTGTAAACAAAAATGGGGGGGGGGGAGGGAGGGGGGGATTAAATGACCCCTTTAGGGCTAGTGAAATATAGGGAGACCAAGAATGCATGGCAAAGAGTATTACAGACAGAGATGAATAATATAAGGAGGAAATAGAGGCAGATAGCAAAAAATAGGATATCTTAGTTTAAATTATTTGAGGGCTAATACTTCAATGGGGGCTACAGGGTAACAGAAGAAGAAAGTCCTCCCTCCTTGATCCAGTAGACTGGACACCTAAATTTCTCAGACAAAGGCAAAAACTTAACAGTACGTCGTGTACACTGAAGATTGTTGCATATCTTTAACAGGATGTCACAATCAACCCCAGCAATTAATGGTTGCTCATGATTTACTAGGCAATTTTACGTGCAATAGTCTGCCATTGCTTTCTGAATGCCTGACCCTCATACCGTTGTGAAATCAGCACAAAGTAATCAGCTCCCAAATTGCCTGTGCACATTAAAATTCTTTCCGGCAGTTGGAAATATATAAAAGAAAAAGAACAGGCTATTTAGGTCGCTGACCAGGTTATATTTTAAAATTAGGAACACCTACCCACAAAAGAATACATGTGTAATTCTAGTAGACACACATTTGGATCCTTGCAGTTGCTACAAAGGTAGTGTATTGTGTTGAGATTCTCATTGTGTGGTCAATGGGAGGTAACTGCAGCATGTATGGAGATATATCAGCACACACTTAGAGTTATCCCATACCAAAAACAGGAGAGAAAAGAAAAAAGGGGGTATTTTATCGTTTTCAGGATGTCTCCAACATTCTCTATTTCCTGAAAAAAGAGACCTCGCAGGTACAAAATGCTATAAAGGAAACACAGAACTGTTCAATAATATTCTTTACTGGTACAAAAGTCTATAAAGGAAGCACAGAACTGTTCACTAACATCCCTTTACCTGATAAATTAAACTGGTAGCTGGCACCAATGTTCTTGACCAGTGTCTCAGATAGATGCCTTTGAATATCAGCAAACGTGCCTCCAACGCCAGCAGATGGTGCATTACTACTTGTTCTTTCTGGTGCTGTCTTTGCAGCTGCTTTCACTTGACCTAATTGTTCTGGTCCCACATCTAAGAAAAAATCTGGCAAAAGCTTGCTGCCTAGAAAGAATAATATATATATCTATATCTATAAAAGAGACTGTATGTTTGTGGGTTTGTGGATTTGGATGCGTTCGATAACGGTACATCCGATTGAGATGAAATTTTCTACACGTCTTCCTTTCATTCCTGTGCAACCGACTATAATCATTTCTGAATGTAAAATCTTCGACTTATTTAATAACATTTATTTTTCCATTTTCATTATATAATGTCTGTATAGCAGGGGCACTTCACTCTAGAAAAGTATTTCAAGGGGCATAACTTTTAATAACATTTCTAAATACTTTATAGTCATATTGTTGGACTTTCCTGCACTATTGTTACACTCTTTGTCTATAGTTATTTTTAGGCATATGAGTTATATTAAATAATGATATAATCTTTAAGGTATTTTTACAGTTGGCATAAAAATAATGCATTATGCATAACATTTTAACCCATCTTTTTCTACAGTTTTCATTGAATGGTGTGTGGAAGGACATTCTTTAAGTTACTGTGCGCCAAAAGCTGGGCGAAACCACGCCGGTCAGACAGATAGACAGACAGACAGTCGGGAACGGGAGAGCTTATATGACTACTTATATGAATTAAATTAGATGCTCCCCACCAGGGACTGGGTGAAGCCGGGACAGACAGACATACAGACAGTCGGGAACGGGAGAGCTTATATGACTACGTATATGAATTAAATTAGATGCTCCCCACCAGGGACTGGGTGAAGCCGGGCCGGGACAGAGAGACAAACAGATAGTCGGGAAACGGGAGAGCTTATATGACTACGTATATGAATTAAATTAGATGCTCCCCACCAGGGACTGGGTGAAGCCGGGCCCGGGTCAGATAGACAGACAGACAGATAGTCGGGAACGGGAGAGCTTATATGACTACTTATATGAATTAAATGAGATGCTCCCCACCAGGGACTGGGTGAAGCCGGGCCGGGTCAGCCAGCCAGACAGACAAACAAACAGACAGACTGACTGATAGATAGATAGATCCCCTCCAGGGCCTGGGCGAAGCCGGGCCGGGTCAGCTAGTATATTATATATGTGTGTGTGTGTGTGTGTGTATAAGAAGTATATATAAAAAGTATATATAAGAAAACTGTCATATTTAAACCTACAGCATAGAATATAACTATAAATATTTTAAATATTTATAATGTGCATTGTTGCCTAATTATTTTTGTTTTGTATGCTCATGGATTGGTGTTTTTGAAAGGGTCTTTAAAGGCACTGATAGCGTATGTCTTTGGAGATTTAAGAGGCACTATAGAATCCCAGAGAAGATTATTAACTTGATAAAGGCAATTTACAAGGACACAAAATCCATAGTTCTTTATGAGGGTAAACTAACAAATATACTTGAAAGTACGAACAAAGTATGGATGCTTTTTTCACCTTTATTATTCTTATTGTCTATCCACTGGATTATGAAGACAACAGAAACTGTCACAAGAATTAGAATTCAATAGACTCTAACAGAAAGTCCTGGTGATATGGTTTTTTTTCTGGCAACATTGCCCCTCCTGTCCTACATACAAAATCAGATGCTGGATAAATTAAACTCCCTCGATGCGAGGTCACAACATATTAGGTCTAAACATTTCTAGGAAAATAGACAACGATAATGAGAATAAATCAAGCAAATGATCACTTGACTTTCCTTGGTGAAACCTTACTTAGAGAGATGAAATCTACACAAATGTTAGTACCAAAGTTGGGGGAACAGACAGGGATATTACAATATAAATATAGAAAGTAAGATGGATCTTCATGGCACAAACAAATTTGTGAAAGTCAAAAGAAATGAAATCTAGAATCAAACTAAGAATATCTGGACTCTAATGTCTAGTCGGTGCTGCTGTACAGATCAGAAATGTGGAGAATGGCTGAAACAGTTGCTAAAACCTGCAAACAATCACTGACTGATGGCTGTGTAGATATAAGGACTAAAATGGTATGGAGGAATAGAAGGACTGAAATGGTATGACAGAAGAGGACTAAAATGGTATGGCAGAATAGAAGGACTAAACTGGTATGGGAAAACAGGACTAAAATGGTACTGCTGAACAGAAGGACTAAACTGGTATGGGAAAACAGAAGGACTAAAATGGTACTGCTGAACAGAAGGACTAAACTGGTATGGAAAACAGAAGGACTAAAATGGTACTGCTGAACAGAAGGACTAAACTGGTATGGGAAAACAGAAGGACTAAAATGGTACTGCTGAACAGAAGGACTAAAATAGTATGGCAAAATAGGACTGTAATGTATGGCTGAATCACCAATGTGGAGCTCATAAAGCAAACTAACATCCCAGTGAATCATAAGGTGAGGCGAGGATGCTGGATGGGAGACGCAGAGAAAACCTGTTGATAATATAATAAGAGGTTCCTTCCTCTGGAGCCCACGGATCAAAAGAAAAAAGAGGAAGGAAAAGAACGCATGGAGAAGAGAATAAGAGACACAGATGAATATTATGGAATGAGTCGCAGGAGACTACAAAGCACAGGAAGGTTTTCGTTGAGGGTCTCCACTGCACTAGGAGATAAAGGCAGGAGAAGAATAATACTCATGCATTTTAAAAACAAAAAGTAATAGTAATCCATTACAGTACCTTACATTAAATTATGCATGTCATTTGCAGGACATAGCAATCAACCTCAACCTCAATTTTTTTTTCGCTCGTTCACTTGCATTGAACTCAAGCGCAGTCTATACACACTACTTCTATTAGTGCTGGACTGAATTTTGTGGGTGGATTAGCTTTCCCTATTAACAGTGTCCCTCGCCATCAGGCGAACCCACTTCAACTTCAGAGGTACTTGTAATTTATGTCCCCAAGTCAAGGACGAGAGGTCAACATTTTACTCCAACTGTCCGGTGTAGGGGTTGAACCCTTTACCTCGGCATCAGCTTGCCGGATGTTTAAACACACATTCTTATCCATTCAGCCATGCTGACCTCCAAATTGTAAGTGTCACTTGCAGGACATAGCAATCAACCTCAACCCCTAGTTGACTGACTAGGCAATTTTACATTCAGTAGTTTGCCATTGCTTTGTGAACAAGATGTAAGCGTTTAAGTCCAGCTGATTGGTGTAGGAAATAAACCTCGCACCAACCGTCAGCGCCTTCGAAGTGTAAGCGTGAGCACTATAATCCTGTCAGCCACATAAAGGTACAGTACTTTAAATAATAGTAATTTACACATACAAAATCAAATCATTTTGAGATGGAGACAGACCACCTGTGAATATGCCTAGATTGTAGAAAAGTCTGTTATTGGTAATCATAAAGAATTAATTGGAGCACCCAATATGCACAGAATGTAGAAAAGTCTGTTATTGGTAATCATAAAGAATTAGTTGGAGCATCTATGAATATGCCTAGAATATATAAAAGTCTGCTACTAGGTAATCATAAAGAATTACCTGGTACACATGCATACTGCTCCAAATCAGTAATGCCCACAGAGTGCAGAACTTCATCATCTATACAGAAGTTGCCAGTGAACTCCCGGCTGTTGCGAGTCAGAATAACATAGGCAGCGTCACTGACGATGTCCACAGTGCGACACTGCTCTTTGACATCTGTGCTGCCGAGCATCTGCATTGCTGCTGTCCAAATAGCTGTAGACAAATTCATGGGTATCTTTAAGAATACCGGATCTGTGGTGAAGGGATTATGAATGCAATTCATAATCCTGCATACCACGCTGGTAGTTGGCGATTTGGAAGCAGAAGCAGACCGCCTTGCATTGGTTCTCATACAAAGGTATGAGTGCCGTTCATTTAGAAAGCAATGGAAAACTACTGAACATAAACTTGCCAAGAAATCACAAACAGCAAAAATGAAAATGCTGGGGTTGACTGCCACATCCTGAATAGGATATGCAACTAATGTTTTAAAAACACATAAAACTTACTCTGTGTGGTCTTTATTTTTTTTAATGCTGGGTTATAAAGCTGTATGTAGGAGGGATAATGGCTAAGGAAATAAAGGCCCAGGCAGTTGCCTTGTGTATATGTTCATCACCATCCAATGGCTTGTCCTGTAAAAAAAACTTTCCCCCATAACAGTCTTTTGAAATTCCTATCTGGCATAAGCATGATGTCTCTGTTGCTGTCATGTATAAAATATCTCTGACCACCTGAATCCATCTACGATCTGGTCTTTCTCTTCTCCGCCTTCCTGGCAACTGCTATTTACTGCAAATACAGTACCTTGCGGTGTATGGCAGGGGGGTCTTGAGCCTGAGGAATTAAGGCCACTGGCTAGTGCAGTCGCCGCGAACTGTGCAGGTTAGAGTTTTCTTTTTGCCCCCGACAGAAAAAACTCCTCACCTTACCGAGGATCCTTTCCTGGGTCTCCCAAAGGAGAATCCGGCATTCTAGCCACTTGGCCAGCCGCTCCTCCCAGCCTTCCTGGCAACCTACCTCAATAATAATTCTTTCCAGACATTCATATATCTTTACACCCCCAAAATATTTAATGTTCTTCAACTTTATTTGTCTTTTTATTGTTTCTTTATGTTTGTTACGTTTGCTGGCTATGAACTCGAGCGCTGTCCATTTACTACTACTTTTAGTGCACTGGACTGATTTTTTGCATGTGTATTAGCTTTCTCTGTTACCAGTGTCCCTCGCCTTCATGTGAACCCACTCTGACTTCTTCTTCTTCTTCTTTCGTTCGCCTGAAATATGTCAATAACTGCAATGTTGTCTCTTGTATGAATCTAACAGTCTTTTTTAGTTCACTCAGCGGTCCATAGAGTTGATCTTCCACTGTTGTCTCTCTAGGCCAGAAGGTTCGCCTGGATATGTTGTAGTTTGGGCAGTCTTGGAGTGTGTGCTCTGCTGTCTGCGGCGCCAAATCACATGTGCACAAGGCCGAGTCACCAATCTTGAATTTTGTATACATGTGGTTGCGCAATCTGTTGTGTCCTGTTCTAAGGCGCAGAATAATGACTTGTTCTGGTCTGTCCATAACTCTGACTTCTGAGGTACTTGTAATTTACATCCCAAGTCAAGGACGAGAAATCAACATTTTAGTCCAACTGACCGGTGTGGCAGTTAAACCCGCTACCACATCATCAGCACACTGGAAGTTTAAGAATGAGCGTACATATCCATTCATCAATGCTGACCTCTTTTTATTTGTCTTAATATCTTCTTCAAAATTGAGTTCCTGTTTCATAGATCTGTTCATTCTCCATACTTTCTTTACCTGCTGTAGTTTCCTATACATCTGTAAAGAATATGGTCAGTCATTGCCTTCCTTCGTGCCAGCGTCTAAAATGCATTGAAAATCATTAAATCAGATGGTTTTGAACTCTCCAGTCTTTTGATTTATGAAAATGTGTATTAATGAACAACTATTACTGCGAGGAGGCACAAAATCAGCTGCAAATAATAAGCCAATATAATTGGCTCTCACACTTTTACGAAGCTGCACAAGCAAATTTAATCACCGCACAAGCAAATTTATAGAGTTAAATGACACAATAATATCCAAATCATTCTAAAGAAAGCCAGGTTGTACAAGATACAAAAGTAGATGTTTTGTTGGGGAAAAACATGATTCAAATGATAACTAACATCAAGGGACAGCTACATTTTTTGCTACCTCCAAAAAGGCAACTATCTATTGCCACAGCTACTTATCAAGAAGAAATAAATAGTCCCATCATTTGGTGGTTATATGTTCTCCTGAAAACTTTTTTTGGGTCTCCATGCTAGGATATATTAAAAACTAGTAAATATGTTCTGAAACTAGAACATATTTGTTACCTGTTCTAGGCCATAATGCATTGACTGCAACTCCATCTGGGCGGAATTCTTCTGCCATTCCCAGGACACACATAGACATTCCATACTTTGCCATGGTGTATGCTGTTGAATTATATATACAGGCATTTATTCGTATAGACTATGCTACTCTCTCTCTCTGTGTCTGTGTGCGTGTGTATTCGCTCGCTTTGAGCTCAAGTGTAGTCCATATACGTGCCACTACTTTTAGGGCAATGGACTGATTTTTGCGTGTGGATTAGCTTTCTCTATTACCAGTGTCCCTCGCCATCAGGCCAGCCCACTCCGAATTCAGCTACATGTAATTTATTTCCTCAAGGACAAGAAGTCAACATCTTAGTCCAAATGACCGGTGCAGGAGTTGAACCTGCTAACACGGCATCAGCACACCGGAAGTTTAAGAGCGAGTGCTCTTATCCATGTGGCCAGGCTGATCTCCAGTGTGTGCTATGACAACACAGCTCTCAAGACCTGGTCCCATCCCAAGACACAAACAAACACCAAACAGTAAGTATAGATAAGTCAAATAAAGACCCCCGTTCATACCATTAAAAAAAGTCTTAAAAGACGAGAGGATTGTCTTCATTGCACCAAGTTTTATCCCATATCGTCGATCTCTTTCTTCAGGGGGCCTGCCGAAAACGTCGCACAAAGCACAAACTCTGTAGCTCCAGCGACGACAAAAATTTACCTGAAAGACGTAGTCCGAAATCAAACCCACATCCTTTGGAGAGCGAGGCAGGTGGCTTGACCGCTTCGCCACAGAGACTCCCAAAGTTCATACCATAAGATGTATTGGGTATATGGTGCTATCCCCATTTATTTAAGACCAACTGGCACTTGCTGGGTAATGTAAATATCACCCCGGCCAGTTGTACATACCAGGACATTTCCTGTTAACCCATTTTAGGCTGGGTTGGCCAGGAGAGAAATCCTCACCTCCAAGGATAGGAGTAAAGGTGGAAATACTGTGGAAAAGAAGAAGTAGGTAGACAAAGAAAAACATGTATAAAACAGACGTGCACAAATCGATTAAATACAGACATACATGGAATTAAAGAGAGAGGTATAAGACAGACAATTATGAAATGGAAAGATCAGGAAGCTACATAACAAACCCTATGGTTGACATATTTGATGATGATGGTGATATTAAAAAAATTTATTATCATAGAATTAATAAACGTAACATAAAAAAGTGTTACTTATTTTCATAGAATACTTACTATTAAATCATAATGAAAGCTATTAATTATCGTGAGTCGGGTCTTTGCCAGACATGACTGAGCCAGTGTATAACTGGAGGCAGTACTACCAGCTTTCTGTTAGCGCTGAATGTTGAGCAGTGCTCACCTAACTCAAAACCTACATTGTGCCAATAGCTTCGGACTAAGGAGTGCAATTTGGAGGGTACAAGTCTTATTCTAGTGCGAGGAAATGCAACCTAAAGACTAAATGTCATGGCAGGACAGACCAGGACCCAAGCCTTGGTCAGCAGCTGGTCTAGGATCGAAGCTCTGACAGGCAGACAATTAGAGCATTGCTTTGCTGATCTGGCAGCTTGTCTTGCTCCAGATGTATTGGTGTTACCTTTCCTTGGAGTAAATTAGGCAGACTGAGGGAGGGATCATGCTGCATGGGCAACACATGGTCTCTACAATTCAGCCCAGGCTTTGTGCTATTGTGAGACATAACTTCATCCCTGCCCTTAATTAGTCTCGAAATTCAAACTAAGAGGCAGAAGTTACGGATTATAAGCCCTTGTCAATTGGCATAGACAGGTTGAAGCAAAGTAATTTTTAAATCTGCCAATATAACTTTTAGAATACCCACAACATTTCTTTTCGGAAAGTGAAGTGGAAGTATGCTGTGGCTTATCAAATAATTATAAATGGTTCATTTTCCCTCCTGTTTTGGTCTCAAAAACTATAGTTGCATTATATCAATTCATAGTGAAACTGCAATATTTACATATTATTTTTTGCAGACATATTCAACTTTAGCATGGCACTACTTGAAACGAGATTTTCCTTCCATCTTTGACCCCAACCAGCAGGGATACAACCTGTTGCCAGGACCACCAATTGAATATGGAGATTTCTGGTCATTGGCTGGCCAGATGTCCAACATGAATGTTTATAAGTGATTCCTCAGATGTGATACTACGGCCACTTTTAGGTGAAACTTACCCACATGTCCACTGAACCACTTGGGAGACATGTTCAATGGTGGACTGATGTTGAGAATGTGAGGGTTTTTGCCTTTGAGCAAATGTGGCAAACAGGCCTGTGAGCTAGTGAAATATCAACAAATTATTAGTAAATGTGGCAAACAGACCAATGAGTTAGTGAATTATTAAAACAGGTGTTAGAAGATATGTCAACCAGACCTGTGAGCTAGTGAAATATCAACAAATTATTAGCATAGCAAATGTGACAAACAGACCAATGAGTTAGTGAATAATTAAAATAGATGTTAGAACATATTTGAATAACGAAGACACAAACAATAGATTGCACGATTTATTGCCTGGCATATTTCGCTGCATCTCGTCAGGTACATACTGCAGAAATCACACAACTTACGTGAATTAACTAGATAAATCCTTCAAGTCGAAATATACACATATTCGCACAGTAATGTCACTTGTAAAACAGACCTGTGAGCTAGTGAAATATCAAAATAAATATTAGCAAATGTGGCCACCAGACCTGTTAACTAGTTATTGCGTGCTCTGCTGAATAGCATAGGTGCTCATGCCTCTCCATAGATCTTGGTCCTTGGTGTTCAGGATCAATTCTACTGCAGATATTCCCTCAAGAAACTGTCTTACACCATCAAGCATAATTCTTTTCAGTGTGTCTCTGCCTCTTCTAGCTCTCATTTTCCCGGTTGTCATGATGTCTTCCAATACCTCTTCTCATTAAATGATGAAAGAATGTTGTTTGTCTCTTTCTTATAGTTGTATATAATGTTCTACTTTCATTAGTCCCTACAGTTACTCTGGCAGTCCAAGGTATTCGCAACATTAGTCTTGGAAATCACATTACTGTCCTCCCTAGCTTTTCCTAATTTGCTTGCTCACATTTCAAGATTCTCTGCCATTTAAAATTTCAGTGCATTCATCTGAAGTGACTGATCCAGTTTATCCAAACTGGTGGCAGACATTACTCTATGAAAGAAGAGCTGATCCAGTTCATTCAAACTGGTGGCAGAAATTACTCTATGAAAGAAAAGTTGACAATAATACATCTTGTGTGCTCATTGGTTATGAAAGCAATATGCCTAACAAATATAAAATATAGCTTGATGGCATGTAGAGACACATAAGTCCAATGACTTCTTACCAACCACTGTCTATGGATACTAATTTTCTTTGTCCAGAAGCAGTTTCTTGCCATGGTTCTGTGATGCGATAGCGTCATTAAATTTTGTAGGCATGAATGCACAGAGGAATATGTGGCCAAGCTTTCCATCATTGTCACCAAGCAATGAGCCCAGGCATCGAACCTGCATCCAACCGTGCTCATTACCTTACCAGCGCAGCTCGCTATCAACTTCATTCGCTTGCCCACTAATGAATTCTAATAAATAATCAGAAACAATTTACAATGATATTCTCAAAGAAGTTCAAAGACAAATATACAAACCATAGGTACGTTCCTCTAGCATTTATGTTATTCATCAAGTCGTATTTCTTCATGGGTGTCGCCAAAGTACCCGTGAGGGAAATTGCACTGGCATTGTTGATGAGTATATCAATTCCTCCAAATTTGGCTACAGTCTGCTTCACTGCTTCTTGTACTTGTTCTTCAGATCTGATGTCCACAATGCATGGAAATGCATGCCCCCCAGCTTTGTTCACTGCAAAGCATATAAGAATTAAAAATCTATATACGTGATGAGATGCAGCGACATATTCCAGGCAATAAATTAAGTGTCTTCGCTATTGAAATTCACAATGATAAAACATTGTTTTTGAATTTAAAATCTATTAAATGAAAAATATAAATAAATAAACAAAATCAAACTAATCATTTTGTAGGTCAGCATTGCCGAATAGATAATAGTGCATGTTCATAAACAGCTGGTGTGCTGATGCCGAAATAAGGGGTTGAAAAAAAAACAAAAAAAACAATCAGTCTGATGTCTTCTTATTCTTCACTTTTTTTTTCCACCCGCTTTCTTTGAACTCAAGCATAGTTCATATACACTACTTCTAGTAGCTAGTAGTACTGGACTGAATTTTGTGTGTGGATTAGCTTTCCCTACTACCAGTGTCCCACGCCATCAGGCGAACCCACTTCAACTTCTGAGGTACTTGTAATTTGCATCCCAAGTCAAGGACAAGAAGTCAACATTTTAGCCCAACTTTCCTTTGTAGGGGTTGAACCCCTTACCTCGACATCAGCACACCGGATGTTTAAGAATGTGTTCTTATCCATTCAGCCATGATGACCTCCCTCTTCATCTGACTTAACTGTGTAACAGAGCATGTGCCCTTAACCAATTCACACCAAGCCCTTTACAATCTTCTACTAAGCCCTTTACAATCTTCTACTAAGCCCTTACAATCTTCAACTAAGCCCTTTACAATCTTATACCTAGCCCTTTACCATCTTATACCTAGCCCTTTACAATCTTATACCAAGCCCTTTACAAAGTTATACCAAGCCCTTTACAATCTTCTACCAAGCCCTTTACAATCTTATACCAAGCCCTTTACAATATTACACATGATTAGTCGGATTTTGCAGTTACAGTTTTCAACAAGATGAGGTAGTCAGCCTCAACTGAACCCTCCTATCATCTCCTATGATATACATGGCAGATTACACTGTTACTATTCTTTGCTTCCCTTACAGACCCTGGTACCACACAAGCGAATCAGTTTTATTTACTCCACAAGAAATCTGACCTGAGTTTAGACAGTCATCCACATGGTGGTGGTGGGAAGGAGAGACTTTGGTAATGAATCCTAAGTGTCTTTCTCCTGTTGTCTATTCATCAAGCTGCAAGCCAGCTTCAAGACGTATTTTACGATGAAAGTATCATCCAACCAGGACATTGCTATGTGTGCTGTCACCACCCTGTCCTCGGGAGAGTGCGGTTGTCATGCACATGGTGCACTGCAATCCCTTTATTTTGCACGGCACATTTGAACCTGGCCTGGAGAAAATCAGCCTCTTTCCCCTGTCTACGTGACATTTGTTGATTTGTAACTTGTATTAGAACAACAGAAGGAATGAAACTGATTCTGAGTCCTGTTAAGTTTGTACATTTCATACTGTGATTCTTCGGATGATAGAGGAGAGAATGAATATTGAATATTAACAGGTAATCTGAGAGTCTCTTAGGTAAAACCTGAGGAAGTCAAAGATGTGAGGATGCATAGCCAACTAAGAGAGTCCTTCTCTTGGTAAGGATGAAGAAGCCGAGAGAAATAACCACGGTGATTAACTGATATTATATATTATTAAAAATAAATTTCATCCCCTAGACAACTACCACCACTACAGTCGCACCGTGGAGGACTTGGCCTGGAGAAGACCAGCCTCTTTCCCCTGTCTACTTTTGCTTCTGTCACATCCTCTATAGTCATGACTCACTATACTACCACCAACCTGCTAACATGACTGCTAGTTCACTACTTTATAGCTGTTTCTAATTGAAGTTTTGAATTATTATCTGGTTAGTTAGTTAGTTGACAGATCATCCTCATTGCGCATCGAACCATTCAGTCCATAAGTGCTCGGATCCCCTCCTCAGTAAATCCTGCAGCGTGTAGCAGCTAACAACATCAGTTCTGTGTTGATTTATTAATCTTTGGCTTCCTGTGTAGTGTTCTTGTTTGGTCACATCTCTTTTAACTTGCTGTTCTCGCAGCCTGGCCATGGTTGTAGATTCACAGTCATCACTTGGTTCTCGCAAACGACTTACTTCTCGTAAAGCATTCAGAATATCAGCCTGGTCCATGGCTCGTCCGTGTAAAATACAAGGTTAAAATCTGCACAATAATAATAAATTTGTTTGAAAACCACTAATGTGAAGCTCAAGATGGAGAGAACTAAACAAATACCAGTCAATCAAGAGGTGATGAAAAGATGCTGGCGCTGGGTAGGACATAGATTCAGAAAACCCAATGATAGTAGAACTAGACAGTCATTTGTCTTTAACCCACAGAGCCAATGAAATAAAGGGCGGCCTAAAAACACCTGGAGAAAAAAATTAGAGACAAAGATGAATAATATGGGGAAGCCATGGAATGAGATGAAAGAGGGAGTCTCCATGGTGAAGTAGTCACTTCACTTACTTCACACTCTAAAGGTTGTGGGTTCGATTCCGGGCAATGTCGTTCGGTTCACGAGTCCAATTTTCTTGGAGCCTCCTGGGAGTCATCGCAGGAGATATGGAGTTTGTGCTCTGTGTGATGCTTTTTGGCAGGCCACCCTACAGAAAGAGACTGAGCCCTATGGGATAACACCTGATGAAATGAAGTTGATTCTCTTTGCCCTTAAAACCCTTGTTTTAGCTGAAAGAAATAGCAAAGGATATGATGGCTTGGTGTTAACTGGTCTTTGTTCCAATGCAGGATTAAGGGGGAGCAGAAGAAGAATCTTGAACAAATTCACCTCAATAAATTACATTAGCTGTAGGTCAGCATGGCCGAATGGGTAAGTATGCATGTTCTTAAACATCCGGTGTGCTGATGCCGAGTTAAGGGGTTCGACTCCTACACCGGACAATTGGACTAAAAATGTTGACCTATCGTCCTTGACTTGGGACATAAATTACAAGTACCTCTGAAGTTGGAGTGGGTTCGCCTGATGGCGAGGAACACTGTTAATAGGGAAAGCTAATCCACACACAAATTCCCTTTAGTTACTACTGGAAGTAGTGTGTATGGACTACGCTCAAGTTCAAAGCGAGTGAGCGCCAAAAAAAATTACATTATTTAGTGATTACACTTGACCTTTACCCTCTTCAGCTGCTGTGTATATAGTTCCCGGTAATTTTGGATGGGCTTCCGCTGTTTTTGCAGCAATAACAACATTTTGCTCCATCTTTTGCGACCTTCAAAGCAATGGCCTTGCCAATACCTCGGCTAGCACCAGTAATGAACACTGTTTTGCCAGCAAGTTTCCTTGTCACAAAGAAAAGAGATTGACAGTATTACTGAGAATAGCATTTCATAATAGGAGCCAATATACTCTATTATATAGAATAATATTTCATAATAGAAGCCTACATACTCAATTTCCACAGAATAACATTTCATAACAGAATCCAAATATTGTTTCACAGAATAACATTTCATAACAGAAGCCAACATACTCTGTTACAAAGAATAACATATCATAATAGATATATATAGCCAACATAATCACGTATATGCTAATTAGACATGTATATTGAGGATGCATTTCAGTTTAAAAATAAAAATAGTTCAATGGAAGGTTCTGCCATAAGAGTGTGAAGAGTTCATCATCATCAAGTGCCCTGCCCACTGGCTTCATGTCTCTCCACAGATTTCAAGACCTGGTGTTCTGAATCAACTAATATCCGGGAAGGTTAACCCGGTCAACAAATGCCCCGCAGAAGTCGGATGTGTCGGCCTAACGGCGCAAGAACACAGCTCTGCTGTAAACAGGCACAACGCAATCACATCCGGAAAAAAAAAAACTCCGGATGAACGAAGAAGAAGAAGAAGAAGAATCAACTAAAATTCTAATATGCTAATATTCCATCATGCTTGCATCATCTTTCTCAGTGTCTCTGTCTCATCTCCCAGTGATTTTTCCAGTCATAACAATGTTTTCCAAAACTTCTGTTCTCACTATATGACCAAAGAGCACTCACTAATTGTCTCTTTTTTATAATTGTACTAGCTGACCCGGCCCGGCTTCGCCCAGGCCCTGGAGGGGATCTATCTATCTATCAGTCTGTCTGTCTGCTTGTTTGTCTGTCTGTCTGGCTGACCCGGCCCGGCTTCACCCAGTCCCTGGTGGGGAGCATCTCATTTAATTCATATAAGTAGTCATATAAGCTCTCCCGTTCCCGACTATCTGTCTGTCTGTCTATCTGTCTGACCCGACCCGGCTTCACCCAGTCCCTGGTGGGGAGCATCTCATTTAATTCATATACGTAGTCATATAACCTCTCCCGTTCCCGACTATCTGTTTGTCTGTCTATCTGTCTGTCCCTGGCCCGGCTTCACCCAGTCCCTGGTGGGGAGCATCTCATTTGATTCATATACGTAGTCATATAAGCTCTCCCGTTCCCGACTGTCTGTCTATCTGTCTGTCTGTCTGACCCGGCCCGGCTTCACCCAGTCCCTGGTGGGGAGCATGTCATTTAATTCATATAAGTAGTCAAATAAGCTTCCGTTCCCGACTATCTGTCTGTCTGTCTATCTATCTGACCCGGCGTGGTTTCACCCAGCTCCTGGCACACAGTAACTTAAAAGAATGTTCTTCCACACACCATTCATTATTTTTAATGAAAGCTTGTTTTAATCACCGACATGACAGTTGATAAGTTCTGTAAGCAGAGAAAGATGGGTTACAATGTTATGCATTATTTTTATGCAAACTTTGAAAATGCCTTAAAGATTATATCATTATTTATTATAACTCATATGCCTGAAAATAACTATAGACAAAGAGTTTAACAATAGTGCAAGTAAGTCCAACAATATGACTATAAAGTATATAGAAATGTTATTAAAAGTTATGCCCCTTGAAATAACTTTTCTAGAGTGAAGTCCCCCCGCTATATAGAACTTATATAATGAAAAAACGAAAAAGTAAATGTTATTAAATAATTAGAAGATTTTACACTAAGAAACTGCTATAGTCGGTTTGCACGGGAATGAAAGGAAGACGTGTAGAAAATTTCATCTCAATCGGATGTACCGTTATCGAACGCATCCAATACAAAACTACCCACACACACACAAAACCACATACACTCTGTTTTATAGATATAGATGTAATGTTCTACTGGTAATTTGTTAAAGCTGGCAGAAGCAATTGCCATTCATTTACAGAAACCAAATTTGTGCAAGCAGAAAGACATGAGTTTAAAATTACCATGGTAGACAATTCAAATTACTGTGTGAATATGTGTTATATATTTCAGCTTGAAGGATTTATCTAATTACTTTAGTTTATGTTGTGTGATTTCTGTAGTATGCACCTGATGAGATGCATCGAAATATGCCAGGTAATAAAGTTTAAAATCTATTGTTCATGTTTTCATTATTAAAATTAGCGAAGAGTTGTGCCTTCAACGGAAACCAAATTTGTGCAAGCAGAAAGACATGATAGTTTTAAAATTACCATGGCAGACAATTCAAATTATTGTGTGAATATGTGTGTTATATATTTAAGCTTGAAGGATTTATCTAATTACTTTAGTTTATGTTGTGTGATTTTGCAGTATGTACCCAACCAGATGCAATGAAATATGCCAGGCAATAAATTGTAAAATCTATTGTTCATGTCTTTGTTATTCAAATTAGTGAACAGTTGTGTCTTCACATATTCTAGGCCACAGAATGATGAAGTGGGGTGGCCACTTCCCTTCTTCAAGACCTTTCCTTCCCAGATAATTCTGAAAATTATCCAATTGCCATTTGAAGAGACAGAATATTACTGGTAAAGTTAGCTGGCAGACCTTTCGATGTCAGCATCATTCAAGTTTATGCACCAACAACAGACAGCAGTGATGACAGTATTGATGAGTTATATAGTGATTTGGATAATGCCTTCTAGAAGTGCAAATACTCAGAATTAAATATCACATTGGGGACTTTAATGCTAAAGTTGGAAGTCAACCAGATCTATGCACAGTAGGCGAGAATGGACTAGGGAAATGTGGTTGCAGACTTGTACAGTGGGCAAAAGAGCCTAATCTGATTATTGGAAAACATGGTATCAACATCCAAGGAGATTATGGTCATGGAAGAATTCTGACAAAAAAGATGAGAAACCAGATTCATTACAAGCTCATCAACAGAAGATTCCAATATTCAGTAAAAGTTGCAAAAACTATACCAAACTCAAAATGCCCGTAAAAGTAACAAAATCTATACCAAATTTAGAATGCCATAAAAGTCGCAGAAAACTATACCAAATTAAAAATGCTGTAAAAGTCACAGAAATTATACTGAATTCAAAATGCTTTAAAAGTTGCAGAAACTATAACCAAATGCAGACTCCTACAGCAACTATAGATTAGTTATAGGCAACATACATATACAATTAAAGAAGATCTAATACATTGGCACCTTGCCGTCTTGACAGACGATAGTTTGTGCTCTAAAAAGGCATAATAACTTTTAAACTATGGCGGTAGCGAGTGTGACTAGATCTAATATACACCAAAAACCACACAATTTGATTTATGTGCACTGAAGGATGAGGAGATAAAATATAAATTCTATGCAGAAGTAAAGAACACATTTTATGCATTGTCTGATCTATAAATTCTATTTCAAGATGTTAGTAACCAATGGGAAATATTGAAGAACTTGGTCTGCACCAACTACTATAAAACAAAAATGAAGATGATGGGATGTAATAAATGAATGACGAAAGATGTATCTTGCTCAAACTGCGCGTAAGGGTCTAATAAAGTCAGTATATCGCTGGTCGATTTGATTTTCCATGAGAAATGTATGATGTCAGTGTTGTCAACCCCAGAGCCGTACTGGTCAGACAAACTCAACCATGTTGAAACTCAGGACCTTTGCGTTTGTAGGCAGGTGAACAGCCTACACACTACAATATTCTATTAAGGCAGGTAAAGTTAGCCCCGTAGTAGATACTGATGTTGGAGGTGAAGTTTTATACATTTAAAAGTTAGTTAGTTGTATATCCTTTACAGGACGTTGCAGACAACACCAGAATTTTTTGCTGTTGTGATCTCTTGGCAAGTTTATGTTCAATAGTTTGCCATTGCTTTTTGAACAACTGGCACCCATACCATTTCATAAAAAACCAACGTAAGACAATCTGCTGCCAAATCGCCCACAGCTGTGTTTCGAACGAGGGTATGCAGGATTCTAATTTATATATTCTAGGCCATAACATATGAGATGAACAGTTCACTTTCTCATAATCTCTTCTTCCAATATGCCCCCCCCCCCCCTTACAAACTCTTTGGAAATTCTTAAAATTGTCTGGTACCATTAGGCTAGGTCAACCCCAGACCTATACTGGCCGGAAAAAACTAAATCATAAATCCCACCTTACTGGTGAGGATTGAAATTGGGGGATGAGTGGTCTTTGGGTATGGTGTCCGCCTCGAGTGCTGGAGGTCCCGGGTTCAAGCCCTGGTGAGGGCCGGAACTTTGAGTTAAAAATCTACCAAACGTATTTCAGGATCCTCGCCGGTGCTACGGAGCTCATACACTGAGCTGAGATTCTCCTGACTCAGGCTTGAGTTAGGGGTAGAACGGAGCACTTATGGGTTACACCCGTGTGCCATGATGTTGATCCGTCGACCAAACTAAACTGAACCCATATCACGGTCTTGGCTAGCAAGTGCACTAATTATGCCACCCCAGCTCCGCATTATATATATATATATATATATATTTTTTTTTGCGTTTCCCTTATGGGACGTTGCAGTCAACACCAGCATTTTTCAGCTGCTATTGATGTACTAGGCAAGTGTTACGTTCAGTAGTTTGCCATTGCTTTCTGAACGACTGACGATTATATTACATTTATTATTAGTAACAATATTTAAAAACAATAATAACACACACTATTAGTATTACTAATTACTACCTACACTCTGTTTATTTCTTACCCGGTGTTTGCTGCCATTGTCAATAATATTGATTGTGATAAGTTAATTTAACTTAATTTTGAACCCGTATTTCAGATGTTATGTAACTATTTTTATTTATTTGACTAATGTATGTACTGAGGTCTGTCTAATTCTAGTGCAGATATTCCAGTGAAATAGTTCACCGCAGCAAACGACACAATTGAATGATCTGCAGGAAACAATGCAACTGATAGATCCCCAGCAAGCAATGCAACAGAAAGATCTACAATAAACACAACTAAATGATGATCATGCGTGCCGTCTGAAAGTAAAAAGCTACATGAATCTGCAACCTTTGGATTATTAGCCGGTACAAAATATGCCCAAAAATCTTATATACACAAAACAAAATGAAAACAATATATATTAACTAAACTTCCAGAAGATACACTTTGACATAAAATATCGTATAATATATCAAATAAAATTATGTAATTTATTAATTTAATACAACATTTACACTGGATAAATATTTACTTTTAGAAGGTTAACAATGAAATGTTTGTTTTGTAGATTGCATACCGGTGCCTACAAGGGTCAAAGGGCACATGTTGTAAACAAACTTTGTTCAGCAGGTGGTACAGTGGGCAGGACTTTGACTGCACAGTTCAATAGTTCACGGGATGTCTCGTTTTGGGACTGTTCATTATTTAAAATCAAAACAATATTTTCCCATAGTGAATTTAAACGACGATGACACGAACAATAGATTGCACGATTTCTTGTCTGGCATATTTCGCTGCACCTCGTCAGGTACATATTGCAGAAATCACACAACATAAAGTCAGTCATAAGGTAACTAGATAAATCCTTCAAGCTAAAATATACACATATTCGCACAGTAATTTCATTTGCCTACCACGGTGATTTTAAGCTGACTATCATCATTTCATTATCATGTCTTTCTGTTTGCACAAAGCTGGCCTATGTAGATATTTATGGGAATTGTATAGCTGGGGGGAAAAAAAGTCTTAAAAGTCGAGAGGATCGACTTCATTGCACCGGGTATAGCTGAATTCTTGGCAAATCAGACTGACATGACTATACTATTACTATAATATGAATCGGACACTGTATCAGACTCTGTCTGTCTGTCTGTCTGTCTGTCTGTCTGTCTGTCTGTCTGTCTGTCTGTCTTCTTCTTCTTCTTCTTCTTCTTCTTCTTCTTCTTCTTCTTCTTCTTCTTCTACTACTACTCCTCTTTTAATCAAACTTCTTCGGTGGGAGCTATGTATTTCTTTCAATATTTTATGAACGCAACGATGCATTCAATTTATGTTAAGATACCTCGGCAGCAACATGTTACGATAGTTCTGGAAACAGCTATTACTCCATTACTGTGTGGCAGCATGGCTGTTCTGTGGCAGTTTAACATTATATATTGTCTAATGTATAGTATAATATAGTGTAAAGTATTCATCATTACCATCACCATGTGTCATGCCGATAAGCCTGGACAGTGTGGGTGATGGTTGTAAAGTATTAGTGTTTCAAATGAAACATGTTTAATTCCAATTCCAATTTTCAAAACAAAAATTCCATATTCGGCCTCGTTCAACCTGCGTTTTTTCAGCTGTGGTTATTGCTGAGGTCCGTGGTTTTTGTGGGTTTATTCACCCTAATTCTTGTCTTGTGAGTCCTGTCTCGGACTGGTTATGTTGGTTTGTGTCTGTGATGTCAGCTGGGGGTTGGTCGGCGGCTATCCTTTGTGCTCGTCTCCTCTTGTGGTTTTCTGTTGTTGGTGCAGGCTCCTGGCTCGTCTGGGTGCAGTCCTTATAAGGACTTTTTATTTGATATTTTTGCCTCCTTTTTTGTGTATTTTCTGTAGGAGCTTTTCTACGTTTCCATTTTCCTCCTTGCTCCTGTTTTCACTTTCGAGTTTGAGTTTCTGCTGCCATTCGATGTTTTCCTCTGCGTCCATCCACAGGAGCATCACTCTGTCTTCTTTATAGAACGTGTAGCCGGGTCCATCCTCAAAGTCAGTAATTCTATCTGGGTATTCTACCGGTCTCCTGAGTTTCTTGGGTTTCTTCTTTTCTCTTTCAATCCAGCACCTTTTGAATACCTGGTGCCTGCGTTCCTCCAGTCTTGCCCCCTCTCGTAGCTCTTCCAAGGTAGGCGCCCGGAGTTTCTCCGTGCCGACGTCAGGGTCCTCATCTCGGTTTTCTTCGGATGTCTGGCGAGATATTGGTTTCCCCTTGTCTGCCTCGGGCGTTGCGGTTGGGCTGCTGGCTGTAGCTTGCGGTTCAGGCTCGGTCTCTTGGTTTTCATCTTGCGTTTTCTCTGTGGTTTCTTGTATGGCTTCTGTTGGTTTGTACTGGAAATGCTCCATTTCATCTTTCAGCAGCTTTCTCTCCGCTTTGATGGTGCGTAGTATTTCTTCGTTTTCCTTTTTCATCTCGGCCATATGTTCCACTTCTTGCTTGATGTTTTGCTGGATCTCCTTCATTTCCGCCAGTAGTTTTTCGTTGTGGCTGGTCGGAGTCGGTGTCCGAACATGTTATGTTATAAATATTTATTTATAGTAGACAACAGTCTGGATAAATATATGTTGTTTATATAGAGTGTGTGCCGGTACCACCTGAACGCAGCAAATGGGAGAGGAAAGAAGGAGTTTACTGGGATATTTTACAAATAATCCTTTCAGTTCTCACAGTGTAACGAAGTCTCTAAGCCCGCAGTACCTCGTTCGTCGAGTTACCTTGCTATGTCACGTATGACATGTGACCAGGACATTTGACGGGCATATCTTTCGGGCTTCCCCCCTCCCCCCCCCCCAGACTTTGGGTGTCCCCAGCCTTCACGGCTGTGAGTATACCATGCAGGTTATATTTTGTCTCAAATGGTACATTCCTGACCCGTGTACATTTCGGACATGGGATAGCCAGCCTGTAGCTACGTCACCGTCGGCATAGCTCTAGGAGTCACAGAGGACACGCAAATCCCTGTACTGCTTTAAGGTAAAGTCATGGAAATGGGTAAACCTGCTAAACTATCCGTATGCTGTCCACATCACCATCAGAAATATGCCATACCCTTAGGTGTGGGCGGTCGAGGCTCGCCATCTCAGATAGGGTTAATACCAATCATTGTGTGCGCGCTGGGCTGAATTATGATCAGGTTACATCCTTCTTCTTTTCTTTCGTTCGCTTGAAATGTGTCTATAACTGCAATTTTGTCTCTTGTATGAATTTATAACTGTGTTTTTAGTCCACCTCAGTGGTCCATATAGTTATCTCCCACTGTTGTTTCTCTAGGCCAGGAGGTTTGCCTAGATATGTCGTAATTTGAGCAGTCTTGGAGTATGTGATCTTCTGTCTGTGGCACCAATCCACGTGTGCACATGGCTGATTCGCCAGCTTGAATTTTGTATACGTGTGGTTGCGTAATCTATTGATTTGTTCTGAGGCGCAGAATAATGATTTGCTCTGGTCTGTCCATAACATGGTAGTCGTCTTGAACAGGTTTTGGTGGCTTTCTAGCTGCTTTGATCATTCTTTTCTTTTGGTGGTATGTGATGGGCACACCAGGCTGTTCTTCTATTGTGCACCTTCCTTAGCTAATCGATCAGCTCTCCCGTTTCCGTGTACTCCACAATGAGATGGTATACATTGTATGGTGACCTTACGCTAACTGCCAGTTTCAGAAAGTAGTGTCCGTAGTAGGCCTACTGGCAATTTCCCAGACAGAAGCGCCTCTAGTACTGATTTTCAGTCTTGCCCATGGGACATATTTTTCTGCCCCATCCCATGGTAATTTATGACTGTCCCATCCCATTCCTTGCAGGCTTGTCCGTGGAACATATTTTTCTGCCCCATCCCATCCCATGGTAATTTATGCCTGTCCCATCCCATCACATCCCATGGGACATTTCCCGTGGGATTTCCATGGGAATAACATTCTCATGGCCAAGCCTGCTGATTTTGCATCTAACAATAGCACCACAGGTTGTGCACCATGGTTGGTATTAAGTAATTTCTCTATTGCTATCTTAATTACCTGGATTTCTGCATCATAGTTATTGAAATACTTTCCTGTTGGTACTCTGACCATGTCCCTAGTATTATTTGAGTATTCTATGTACACGCCTGTTCCTCCATTTCGAACAGCATTTTGTGCTGATCCATCTGTGTAGACTCGGGTCCAGAAGAAGAAGAAGAAGAAGAAGAAGAAGAAGAAGAAGAAGAAGAAGAAGAAGAAGAAGAAGAAGAAGAAGAAGAAGAAGAAGAAGAAGAAGAAGAAGAAGAAAAAGAAACAACGGTGTGCCAGTTAACAAATAATACGATCTGTCACGAACAAATTCGCGCATGTGTTACTCTATTGCTTACAATTCTCTGTTGGTTCACATTTCAATGCAGCACATTACTGCCCGCAAACACGAACCCCGTGCACTAACATGTATCACAGACAATGACTTTGTTGTCGGTCTCTCTTCCGCCCCTCTTTACATCACAAACAAACTTGCTTGGTGCATCAGGGCTAGACTCTCGCCTGACGTCCCAAAAGTTCTGAGTTCGATCCGCTTTGGGGTGACTTCAAATTCTGTTTTAATTGACCCAGGCTCGCAGGTCGACCAAGCCTAAAATGGGTACCAAGAAATGTCTTGGAGAGTAAAGGCCACCAGTGATATACTGACCACATCACTAACTGAGTCCCGATTGGTATACAACAGCCTTTCAATCTGGGTCTTTGATACTGTCAGTCAGCAGCCCCAAAACATACTCAATGACAGAAATGATTTACCGGGAAGCTCCGTGGCGTAGTGGTTAAGCCGTCTGCCTCGCGCTTCGAAGGTTGTCGGTTCGATTCTGGGCTACATCTTTCGATTCACGAGTGCATTTTTCTTAGAGATTCCTGGGGGTCGTCGCCGGAGCTACGGAGTTCGTGCTCTGTGATATGCTTTCGGCAGGCCGCCCTGCCGAAAGAGACCGAGCTATATGGGATAAAACCCGGGGCAATGAAGTCGATCCTCTCGACTTTTAAGACTTTTTAATGAGAAATGATTAACTGCTGAAAGAGCCTGTAAAGCATCCTCTGCTCTACCCCGGTTTCTGCCATTGTCCTCAATGTATTAAGACCCCTACCAGCCTTCACCACCAAATCCCCCATATGATCCTTAAAAGACATACACCTGTCAAAGGTTATACCAAGTACTTCAATTTACTCTCTCTACTAATGGGACATCCATTCAATATAATACGTGGGATATCTGCATTCACAATCGCATTCATTCAGTAGCATGTCTTTTTCAGAACATCATTCCCATAACAACCTTTCAGGAAAACTTCTCGGTCATGAGCAAGCATGTGTCCCGTGTCCGATACATCCCATCTGGAGATCATCTGCCACATCCTGCACTCATCTTCTCTTTGGCTTTCCTCTTCCTCTCTTCCCGGGCATATATCCCTCCATCATTTTTCTCTCAAAACTTTCGTGACGTTTCAAGTGACCAAAATATTTCAATTTTCTTTATTTTATCGTCTTGCAGAGCTATGAATTGAGTTGAGTTGACCTAAGAACTGACATCACTGTACTCAAGACATCCCCATACCTTCTCCACCTGGTCCCACGGGCGCACGACCATCTCTCCCTTGTTCATATGTAATCTACCACCAAGAGGTGCATTCCCTGCCAGCCTATCAGCCTGTTATTCCCCGCACTCCCGCATTGCCAGGGCAAAAAATCCATACAGTTCTCACAATCTGTGACTTCTGACGCAAGGTGAGTCATTCGACACGAAACATTCCTATCTCCACCTTATTAAGCATACTCCCAGTGCAGGATTTACGTATAAGCTACACAAGCTATAGCTTGGGGCTCCCAAGAAAGTGGGGGACCCCAAAAAATAATGTCGAGTGAGCAATTGTCATATATGTATATATGGCATAGAATATCTGCACTTATAAAGGGCCCCATATTTCAGATAGCTTAGGGCCTTATAAAGTCTAAATCCGGCGCTGCATACTCCTTGAGTCTGTAATGAAGACAATGTGTGTTGCAGTGGTCCCCTCTAACTAACGGAATGCCTCTGTGACTGCTTCCACCTCCATTCTCATGCTGGAGGTCGCAGCCTCATAAGCCAGACTCTCCTTTTTTCAGAGGTCCATTAGCCTTCGCAATAAAGCCCCAACCACTCCGTCTGTTTCTCACAACTGACCCATCCGTATAGATTCACTATATCACTTCTTCTTCTTCGTTCATCCGGAGTTTTTTTCCGGACGTGATTGCGTTGTGCCTGTTTACAGCAGAGCTGCGTTCTTGCGCCGTTAGGCCGACACATCCGACTTCTGCGGGCATTTGTTGACCGGGTTAACCTTCCCGGACTATATCACTTTGATATGTATTACTTTGAATCAGTTGTTGCACCTCAAACTCTGTGAGGCCCGCTGCCCATTCTCTGCACTCATGACCCAGTGTTACCATTAAATTATGCCAGTCCCTCGTGATAAAGCTAAAAATACAAAAGACACCGTAGCATGTTAAGGACATGGTAGTAAGTTAAGTAAAGGACACTTTAGATTATTGGGTATATGGTGTTTAGCCGTATAATTTTATTGACCAATCAGCACTCCGTGGTCAATATCACGGCTGTCGATTTTATTTCCCTGAAAATGTCCTGGTACCTATTTAAGATTCGGTATACTTGGGCGCTCTTGTCTATTTTACTTCAATCCCCATATGGATGAGGAATCGCACTCGTGACCAGGGTATATGATGCTAGCGCCATCTTTTACAGACCAATCGGTACTCGGTGTATGATGTGATCAGTAGGCCTATCACAGTGACCGCCTTTATTTTTTTTCTTTTGCTTGTTTTGAACCCGAGCGTAGTCCACACCGGACTGATTTTTGCGTGAGGGCTAGCTTTCCTTATTACCAGTGTCCCTCTCCTTCAGGTGAACCCACTCCGACGTCTGGGTCACTTGTAATTTACGTCCCCAAGTCACGAACGAGAAATCAACATTTTAGCCCAACCAATCGTTGTAGAGGTTGAGCCCGCTACCTTACCATCAACACACCAGAAGATTAAGCAAGCGCTCCTATCCATTCGGTCATGCGGACCTTTCTTGCTTAAAAAAAATAATAAAACATGTATTATCTTCTTTAGACTGAATTAACCTGTGAGAACAGGTTTGTCAATTAAAAAAAAAAAAACATGTATTATTTACTTTGGATTGAATTAACATGTGAGAACAGGTTTTTCAATTAAAAAAAAAAAACAAAACACATAACATAAAATAAAAATAACACATGTATTATCTACTTTAGACTGAATTAACATGAGAACAGGTTTTTTAATTTTTAAAAAAAAATGTATTATCTACTTTAGACTGAATTAATCTGTGAGAATAGGTTTTTCAATAAAAAAAAATCCCGCCTCGTTGGAGATTCGAACGCATGACCAGGCAGACCAGTGCCAGGCAGACATGCTAGCCACGGGTCTACCGTGGCTCCTGGGAATATGGTGCTAAGCTCGTAGCCTCATGATCAAACTGCGCTAAAAGGCCGATATTGTTTGGTACCAACGTTAAGGGATTTCTCAATGGCGTAGCGATTAGTGCGCTTGCTTGCCAAATCAGTGGTCTCGGCTCCATCCCGGCAGAACAGGATTATTATTTCCAGCCAGCTTTGGGTCCACCCACCCACATAAAAATGTGCGCCAGACAATGTTCTGGGGCAAAAGGGCAACGAGGAAGGTACTGGCCACCCATATCAATTGTCATGGAATATACCTAGAATATATGAAGGCCTAATACTCCACATTCCAACGGCTGTATCGGCTATGAGACTACCTTTACCATTTCAGCCCATTTTGTGAGGTAGAATGCATGGTAGTGACAGAACATGCGTCTGTAGTCCTATGTTCAAGCCTACTCGCGGAGGGATATTCTAGCGACCACGCGCCTTGAGGGTCGATCAGGCGTCGTATCATAACAATTGTAATAAACATTATAAAGATCAACTTTACACGTCTAGAGCAGCGCTGGGCAATAGTAGTAGCAGGCCTCTTTCAGTCAGGGGTGTGGGGGGTGGGGGGATGAGTGGTCTCGAGGTACGGTGTCCGCCTCAAGTGCTGGAGGTCCCGGGTTCAAGCCCCGGTGAGGGCCGGGATTTTTTTCACGTTGACTTCTAGTAACAAAATTTCCCCTGGCCTCTGGGTAGTGAGATCGGATGCCCGTGTGTATTGTTACGCACATAAAAATTCTCTTGGCCATTGGAAATCGAAAAAAGAGTAGCCTAACGGCACTTCCCGAGTCAAATTTCGAGGTAAAAATCTACCCAAACTATTTCAGGATCTTCGCCGGTGCTACGGAGTTCATGCATTGAGCTGAGATTCTCCGGACTCAGGCTTGAGTTAGGAGTAGAACGGAGCACTTATGGGTTACACCCGTCTGCCGTAATGTTGATCTGCCGACTAAACTAACCTAACTTTCAGTGCCGTAGGACTATAGAATTGTGCCGCTGGGGAGGCGCCTGACAGCGCCGCTGGTGACTATATAGTCCAGTGCGAGAATGACAATCTGTAAGACGAGGCAGATCCCGCAGTAAGTGACTGCCTTTTATGCTTGTGCCTCCTATCTTCAGTTTGTTGGATCATATTGCGCTCAAGGAGCACCAGTCCGTTTCGCACATCTCTTCTCTAGTAATATCTGTCTGTTGCAACCCTTTCCCCCCGTGTCTGGATCTATGCCAAAGGTTTTCATATCTTGTTTACACACATCCTTATATCGCATTTGGGGTCTTCGGGTTGGCCTCTTTCCTGTGGCTAGTTCTCCGTGTAGGAGATCTTTGGGAATACGTTCATCCTCCATTCGGGATACGTGCCCCAGCTACCGGAGGCGTCTCTGCTTGAGGAGGGAGTGTACGGTGGTAATATCCGCTCTTTCAAACACGTATTTGTTTGTTTGTTATATGGTCTTTCGATGATGTGCCCCGGATACGTCTCAGACATCTCATATGGAAGAAATTCAACTTTCTCTCCTGTCGTTGGTACAAGGTCCAGAATTAAAACCAATAGAGTAGTGTGCTAACAACACAAGTTTTATATACTTGAACTTTTGTACGCTCTGTTAGTCCACTATTCCCTCAAACTCTCTTAGCCTGGAAAGTGTTGTGGCTGCCTTTCCAAAACATCTGTCGATTTCTGTCTCTAAGGAAAGAGTGTCTGATAGGGTTTTTTTTTTTTTTTTTTTTTTTCGTATATCCTTTTACAGGACATCGCTGTCAACACCAGCATTTTACCGCTGTCGTTGATTTCTTGGCAAGATTACGCTCAGTAGTTTGCCACTGATTTCTGAGCGGCCGGCTCACTTATCCCGTAAGTCACCAACGCGGCGAGAACCGCTACCAATTCTCTCGCGCTGCGTTACCCTACGTGGATAAACGGGATTACGGAGAAAGTCGTTTAACTCCTAGTCCAGGGAGTGTCGCCCCCAAATACGCAAACTCATGGACAATCTTCAATTTGTAATTAGAATGGGCAATGGTACTACGCTGTCTCCCTGGCGAAGGACATTAAGGATGTTGTTCGTAATCCCGT
The DNA here is from genome assembly GCA_014155875.1 of Cepaea nemoralis. Lineage (NCBI taxonomy): Eukaryota > Metazoa > Mollusca > Gastropoda > Stylommatophora > Helicidae > Cepaea > Cepaea nemoralis. Next base: position 85,193 of record JACEFZ010028513.1, on the reverse strand, counting down.
ATACTCATGTATGAAACACAGCTGAGCGAGATTCGTCAGTGGAACGCGTCGCGCTGGTTATTTACTGAGGGATGTGTTCCGGTCATTGAGAAAGCAATGACAAATTACTGAACGTAATAACTTTCCTAGACATCAACAGCAGCTGAAACATGCTGGTGTTGACTGCAATGTCCTGTAAAGGATATGCGAAAAAAAATGGTACTAGATGTTTTATTAGACCAAGCGGCGGCTCACTGGGTGATGTGGTCAGTATTTCACTGAGTGATGTGGTCGGTATCTCACTGGGTGATGTGGTCGGTATCTCACTGGGTGATGTGGTCGGTATCTCACTGGGTGATGTTGGCGGTATCTCACTGGGTGATGTGGGCGGTATCTCACCGGGTGATGTGGGCGTATCTCACTGGGTGATGTGGGCGGTATCTCACCGGGTGATGTGGGCGGTATCTCACTGGGTGATGTGGTCAGTATCTCACCGGCAGTTGTTACTTCCCAAGACATTTCGTTTTACCCACTTTAGTCTGGGTCAGTTTGGGAGTCCGAGTCACATTTTTAAATTTGTAACCGCCCGGATGCCGAACCAGCGGCATTAGCCACTACATTCATTCAGTAGCATGTCCTTTGCAGAACCTCGTTCCCATAACAACCGTCCAGAAAACTTCCCGGTCATGAGCAAGATGTCCCGCGTCCGATACACCCATCTGGAGATTATCCGCCACATTCTGCTCCCATCTTCTCTTTGGCCTTCTCTTTCCTCTCTTCCCAGTCATATAATGTTTGCATATCCTTTACAGGACATCGCTGTCACCACCAGCATCTTTCAGCTGATTGTTGATTTCTTGGCAAGATTACTCTCAGTAGTTTGCCGTTGCTTTCTGAGCGGCCGGGTCACATACCCCGTAAGTTACCGACGCGATTCGAACCACTGCTGATTCTCACCGTCATCACGTTACTTACGAGAGTATACGAGATTACGGAGAAAAGTCGCTAACCACTAGGCCAGGAAGCCGGCCCAGGCATATACCCCTCCATTACTGTTCTCTCTAAACTTTCATGAAGTTTCAGGTGACCAAAATATTTCAATTGTCTTTGTTTTATCGTCTTTAATAGCCAACCTTCTTCAATATTCAGGTGTTGAAGTATGGGTGTATTCGTTCTTTTCTGTATCCAAGATATTCTTTGAGCCCGTCTGTAACATTTATATTCAAAGGCATTTATTTGCTGTTCAGCTTGTTTAGTAAGTGTCCTGGTCTCACAGGCGTATATTCCAATGGGGAAGATGCATGCTTTAAAAAAATCTAATTTGTGTAGTTCTATCTGTCCCACTCCATAATTTATTCAGTTGTTTTAGTCTTTGAAGAGCAATATATATTTGTCTTTTAATTTCTTTCATTATGTCACCATTATTGGTAATCAATGACCCAAGATATTCGAAAGTTTCCACCACCTCCAATTTTTCTCAGTAACATATATTTCTTTCTCCATAGCAGTTTTATCTGTATGCCAATACTCTAACCTAAAAATAGGTACCAGAAAATCTTCCAGAAGGAAAAGCGATTGTTTCAAAGGCAGTCTTTTGACAGAAAGAAAAGATACAAATAACAGATGTTAACTGCAGTAAGGAAAAGAGCTAAGTAGAACCTGTACTGTTACATGCAAATGAATCCTCAACCACAAGCAAGCACGACCAGGGGAAAATGGGGAGGGGGGGGGGGGGGGGGTCCAGTGGCTAAGCTGTTAAGCCGTTTGCCTTGTGCACACAAGTTAATGAAGTATGTGGGATTGTTTCGGACGCCATTCGGTTTTTGATATTATTGTGTGAACATGTGTATATTTCAGCTTGAACGATGAATCTAATTTTACTCTACATTGTGTGACCATCTGCATGCAGTAGCTAAGTACCTGACGAGATGCAGCGAAATGTGCCAGGCAATAAATCGTACTATATATGGTTCTGTGTCTTCGTTGTTCAAATTCACTACGGGAAAACTTGATTTTGAAGTTTTGTTTTCCTCCTGGAGATTTCCAGAGCTGCGGAGTTTGTGCGGACTCGCCTTCAGCACACGGTTGCCCTGCTGAGAGACCAAGCTATTTAGAAACCCGTTGCAATGAAGCAAATTATGAATCAAAGGATGAAGGAAAAAAAAAAAAAAAGCCGTTGGGTATGACACGGAGAATAACAGTATAACTGGATGCTCCCTTGGAGGGCCAACGAAATAGAGGAAGACACAAAACACGAAGAAAATTAGACAACATGCGAAAGGCATGACAGGAGCCGAAAGAGAAAGGATAGGACAGGACGGCTTGGTGAGTTCATTGGGAGCATACGCTCCAATGGGAGGTAACAGAAGTAAATCTCGACTGCTTTTCCGACTAGTGGTATTTTAAATAGAATTATATTGAGAGATTTTTAAGCTAGTGATTTCAACAGATACAGATGCAAGTGTGGATAAAATGGCATTTACCCCCCCCCCCCCCCCCCCCCCCCCCCAGATCTCCCACACACAGTAGAGTTGCTTTTGTATCCACGACCCAATAAGCAATACCATTCATTGGATCTCTAAAAGACATCTGTGTTGTGAGTATTCAAATAACGTTTTTGTTTTAAACATAGTCATTACAGTTTGAAACTGATAGAGAAAACGTAATTAAGACTAAGAAAAGCTCATTTTATGAGCTTTTCTTAAAATTGGCAAAATATAAATCTGATCTATAATTTCCATGACTGAAGTAGATATTCTTGAAATGAACAGATTATCTAAAAGCGTTCAGCTCTGTTAATGTGGCATGATTGTCAAAATAACGACGAAAAGCACATACAAATATAAATAATTTTAATTTTATACAAGTACAGAAACATAGTATTGATCAAGTTATTTTCATTTAAATATCTATTTTCTATTATAAAGATTATTAGATATTCACAAGCACATGACCAGGAGCTTGATTTGGGACAATAAAATCAATGGTATGACATTTCTAAAACCTGATCATGTACAGAAGAACCACCCCAATAAGTTTCCTAAACATCTAATCTGATACAGTAGACCCATTGGTAGAAACTTTCTCTAAACTTTTGTCATGTACAGTAGAACCACCCCAATAAGTTTCCTAAACATCTAATCTGATACAGTAGACCCATTGGTAGAAACTTTCTCTAAACTTTTTTCATGCACAGTAGAACCATTGGTATGCAGTTTCTCTAAAATCTAGTCATGTACAGTAAAATCATTGGTATGGATTCTAAAATTTGGCTTTGTACAGTAGAACCACTGGTATGAAGTCTCTAAAACTTGGTCATATAACTATTGGTATGAAGTTTCTCTAAAATGTATAGACATACAATGGAATCATTTGTATAAAGTTTAACATATTGACGGACAGTGGAACCATTGGTATGAAGTTTAAAATGTATTAATGTATAGTAGAAACATGGGTATAAAGTTTCTCTAAAATCTGGTCATGAGCAGTACAACTCCTGGAATGAGGCTGACAATCAGGGGCATTGCTGATGAGATCACAGACCCGTTCTCCGTTGTCGATTGGGGAATGATGGTGCTGCCATCAACTGCAAAAATAAATAAGACAGGCAAACATTAGATAATGGCAAACGATCAGGCAAGCAGACAAGGACAAGCATACTACACAAGGACAAAATGGACAAATATATTAGGCAAGAACACATATTACACAAAGATAGACAAGGACCATGGGCAAACAGACAAAGACCAGGGCAAACAGACATGGTCAAAATCATCTGACAGTATGAACCAAGGGCAATTATATTAGACACGGATAAACAATTGCAAAAGATAAAAACCTAAGACATATTAGGCAAGGACACAGACAGGAACAAACATTTTTAGACAATATGAACAAAGGGCTATTGTATTAGACAAGGATAAACATCATAAAAAAAACACTTAGACATGTCAGACAAGGACACAGATAGGAACAAACTTTTTAGGCAAGGAACAATTATAGGCAATTATATTAGACAAGGACAAATACTTTAGTTAATTGTCTATTTGTATTATAATGTTGTCGTATTTTAATCTGAGAATTTACTGCAGTAACATCCTTAGAATCATGTGAACAACATGGCATTCTACAAAATGGTAACCTGGGCTCATGTCTTGGAAGCAAATACCATTGGCATATCAAAAGTCATTGAAAAGGAAACAAAATTGTTGATTATCTTTTACGGGAAGCCGCAGTCAACCCCATAATTTTTTACAGATGCTTGCTTGCTTGTGTTCGCTGGCTGTGAACTCCAGCGTAAAGTCCTGTATGTCGGATGAATGCATCCTGTTGTCCAACATCAGTGTGATGTCATACCGGACTGAGGTTCGCGTGAGTATCCATTGTCCCATGTCTGACTTATTGGTGTGCAGACTGGTGGTTCCTCGCCATGCAGGCAGATACTCTCCGGCTTCGGATGATTTTACAGTTGTAATTTCTTGGCAAGTTTACATTCAGTTGTTTTTCATTGCTTTCTGAACGACCACAACTCATACCATTGTATGAAAACCAGCACAAGTCTGCTTTCAAATCGCCCTCAACTGTTTCAAACGCAGTATGCAGAATTGTGAATTGCATTTGTAACCTTTATGTGTTCATAATTTCGTTCTTTATTTCCCATTTTAATTGCTGTAATTGTTCTTTCGTTTGCTTGAAATACATCTATGACTGCAATGTTGTCTCCTGTATAAATCTGTCTTTTTTAGTTCACTCAGTGGTCCATAGAGTTTATCTTCCACTGTTGTCTCTCTAGACCAGAAGGTTGCCTAGATATGTAATTTGGGCAGTCTTGGAGTATATTCTCTGCTGACATGACATGGATAAATGGGAATGAAAATGCAGGAGGCAACAGGACTGGAAGAATCGAGTCTTCCCTGCAAGTTATGCTGAGAGCGACCTTAAAAGTACTTGCAACATGTTTATATGTTGATATGCTCTGGTTAACATCTTTTAAATTTTTTCATTTTGTGTTTATATTGAAATGGAAATCTGAGCATAACATACACAAGTAAACAAATAGCCAACATATAAAAAGTGCTCTGAGCATATTATACCTGTTGTAGTGTGATCTGTTGTAGTATTTTGACCTGTAGTACTTTGACCTGTTGCAGTACTGTGGCCTGTTGTAGTACTGTGACCTGTAGTAGTGCTATGGTCATGTAGTTCTTCAGTAGTTGTTGCACTGGTTTCTGTAACAGATAAACAAATTTGAAGTGTTAAAATATCACATGTCCTTAACTCAGATTCTGGAGGATTAAGATTATTTTCCTGTATAAACTCCATTGCTTGTTTGTGAAATCAGGGAGTCTTCACTCAGCAAACTACAGACATTCAGTCAGCCAACCAGTCCAACCATACAGATTTACAGCACCAGAGTCAAGTGCTTAAACACACATCAGATAATACAGGGTGGTTGGTTCATAGGTTGGATAGTTGTTTGGGTGGGTGGTTGATTGGATGGTTTCTTGAATGGTTGGTTGAATGGATGGTTTACTGAATGGATGGTTGGATGGAGGCGGATTCGATGGGTAGACTGGGTGGGTAGGTGGCTGGGTTGATATGATGGTCGAGTGTATTAGGTGAGTGGAAGGCTGGTCAATTGGCTGGAAGTTTTGTGTGATAATTGGGTAGCTGGTTGGGTGGTTAATTGGGTAGCTGGTTGGGTGGTTAATTGGGTAGCTGTTTGGGTGGTTTGGTTAACTGGGAAGCCGGTTGGGTGGTTGAACAGATTGGTGGTTGGTTGGTTTAATGGGCGTGTAGCTGGTTGAACAGATTGGTGGTTGGTTGGTTTAATGGGCGGGCGGCTGGTCGAATGGCTGGGTGGTTGGTTGGTGGGTGGGTGGGTGGCGGGCGGTTGGCTGGGTGACGGGTGGTTGCCGAGAGATGAAGGGTTAGTTGGAATGTTGGGTGGTTGGTTGGGTGATTAGTTGGCAGTTTTGTTGGATGACTGGTTGATATAAAGTTCTCTGAACGAGTTTTAAGCCCGATGTACTGGCGTTCAGGGGGTATAAGTCAGAGATATCACATTTAGGTTGGTGTAGACTTGCAGAACTCTTCTTCTCTAATTCTTTCTCTAACTCTCTCTCTCTCTCTCTCTCTCTCTCTCTCTCTCTCTCCTCTCTCTCTCTCTCTCACTCTCTCTCTCTCTCTCTCTCTCTCTCTCTTCCCAACCTCAGAAGACCAGCGGGGTGTGCAAGACGGGTACTGCAATTTCACATCAGCGGTGAAACAATGTGGTTAGGTACAGCTGAGTACTGGCACATGCGGACGTGCTGAGGTGAGTCCTAGGCTGGTCATATTTCTTCTACAAGAAATCACAAATAGCTCTATAAACGCTGGATTTGACTGCTACGTCCTATAAATATAAAGGATATGCAACTAACTTTTTATTTCATTATAAAAGATACCACGGGTTACTTGTTTTAACAGCACTAATGCTTTGTTCGTGTTCTTTATAAAACGTTTTATAGCATTCTGGTATACCCATAACATTGAAATTCAAACTGACAGTTACTGAATTATCAGTACAGCGATCAGGACATAAAAAATATTTAAAGCATCAAATGAAACAAAGGGCGGTCACCAATGATGTAGAACTTAACTCCCCTACAGGGAAGGGTTTCTATTTACTTGGTAAAAGGGTGGTTGTCCCAGACAAAGGAGCTAAGGCTTTGTAAATAAACACTATTTCAGTTTGTGAGCTAAAATGGCGACGTCTTCTCGGGTTACTTTGCGTTGGATTGCCCGTGGATTCTAAAGCAAACGTATTTTGATATTAAAAAAATTCAATAAAGGTTGAAAACAAGGAAGTTCACAATATTAAACGGGAATTGACACGCTTCCTTCTTGGCGCTTTTTCTTTCCCGAGCATCAAAATTGGAAGACAGTGTGCGACATGCTTGGAACAGACCAGGTAGAAATTTGTCGAACAAATCAAGAATATCTCCCTCTTTTGTGTGTCATTAAATGGATGATTATATTGTGTTAGTTACAAAGAAGCTTGGTGATAAACTAGAACATAAGCGCCTGTACTTTTGTATGAATGTGAAACAGACAGAGCAGGCAAGATCTAATGATCTCAAACATCTAATGGCAGTGGAAATGTGGTTTATGAGGAAAATGCAAAGAATTCCATGAACAGACAGAAAAACCAATGAGCAAGTTCTTCAAGAAGCAAAAGAAAACCGTAAATTGATTAGAGAAAGACGTAGACAGTCAAAATTTTTGGGCACGTTATGAGAAGAAATACTCGAGAACTTGGTGACAAAGGCAAAATTGAAGGGGGAAAACAAGGGAAAGGAAGAGAAGTAACTATTTGGCATGGTCGAAACAAGAACAGAGAGCTGATCGATAACTCAGAGATCATGTGAGATGGCGAAAACTGACCGTCCATGTTTATCGGCATGGCACATGATAAAAAACCTCCGGGGAGCAAACACGACAGAAGGCTTCAGATCATTAGCAGGTAACTTAGAACTAGGAAGCATATGACGAACAAGCTGCTTAGCTGAAAGCAGATGGCAGTTGATGTACTTCACCGAGGCAGGGCCACTTTTTTCAAAACAAATCAGGGAAACGCTCGTCAAGATGTACAAAATCACCCCTGATATGTCTGTTTTGGGTTGAAGACAAATTTTGGCGGTGGTAAACGGTAAAGCTAGTGGATTTGCCTCGGTTTGTGACACTTTGGACAATGCCAAGATATTTTTTAGCCTAAATACGGGCTTGGGATGACGTGAGTTGCAGGCAGTTCAACAGGCAGAAAGCAAAGGAAGCAAACAAAAAAAACGAAAAGAACAGACAGAGGAAAGTCGGAGGTACCGCAAAGACCAAAGATGTTGCAGGCAACAGAGGAGAAGTAATTTGCTGTTCTATTACTTCAAGTTATGGTGTACTATTTTTATGTGAGGAATAAACATGAATGGCTTCCCATACAATGTCTTTCCGTTGGCCGTGCAGGCTGAGACCGTAATGTATTCGTGCCAGGGCGCCGCACCCTTAAAAATAAAAAACATGGCCAGCCCTGCCTTCACAAAGTGGTAGGGATGTTTACATTCAGATTTGATTTACTTAGCATTCGACAATATCTGAATATTGAAGGTTGGCTACTAAAGACGATAAAAGAAAGAAAATTTAAATATTTTGGTAACATGAAACGTCATGAAAGTTTGGAGAGAAGAATAATGGAGGGGTATATGTCCGGGAAGAGGGGAAGAGGAAGGCCAAAGAGAAGATGGGTGCGGGATCTGGCAGATGATCTCCAGATAGGTTATATCGGACACGGGAACATCTTGCTCATGACCGATAAGTTTCCGGAAGGTTGCTATGGGAGCGAGGTTCTGCAAAGGACATGCTACTGAATGAATGAATGAATGAGCATTGATTTATACGTGTATACAAAGAGAACCGGTATGGCGTAGTGGTTAGACGCTTGCTTGGCAGCCCAGTGGCCAAGGGTTCGAATACGCATGGAGGAGGCTTTTAACAATTGACCAGGGGTACCAAGATCGACGCATTCATACATGGGCTCCAGGAAATGTCTCGGGAAATAAAGGCGACGGATGGGAGACTGGTCACGCCACATACCGAGTGTCCAGTGGTCTATAAATATGTCTACCTCCATATTCCCAGTGCTACTCAAGGCACACAAAGGTGTTCTTTCTGCGTTCTACCATCCAGGTATTTATGCCTTTGTCGGTTGTTAGGTCGAAGGAGCTACGGACGCAATTCGTAATTCCGCATAACACGTTCGAAACACAGCTTCCGGCGATTTAGAAGCAGACCGCATGCGTTGCTTTCATACAATGATATGAGTGTCGGTCGTTCAGAAAGCAATAGCAAACTACTTAACGTAAACTTGCCAAGAAATCACAAACAGCCAAAAAACTAGCCGCAGTTGACCACGACGTCCTTGTAAACGATATACAAACTGTTTAATTTGTTCTTTTCCCATACAGTTTATCAGTTGTCAGTAAGTGTTTAAATTTACTTATCAAAATGTGCCCAAAAGTGAAGTCACCCGTGTGCAGGTAAGTGTTCACATACAAACCAAGCCAGATGGGATCCAGTTTAGGGCGAATTGTTTGTTGGTGAAATAACTGCTTCTGGCAAGTTAATCTCACAATGTGGCTCGGCTGTCCACTCTTGTCGACCACCTGTTTCGTGTTCACATTCATTCATCCGTCTACCATTTCTCGGCTGCGTGTCCTGGAACAGTGATTCTCAAAACTGATTACGGGCGGCGCGGAGACTTTGCTAAGAAAGCATAACTAATTATACATGCGGTAGTCGATCACACACGTGTCAAGTCCACAACAAGGCAACGTGAGTACATATTTTACACACACAAGCACGCACATACGTAAAGTTGTTCATGTAGTTGTATCGGTGTGAGAGAGAGAGAGAGTGTGCGTGTGTGTTCCTCTTCGCTCGCTTTGAAGTCAAGCGTAGTATATATATACGGGATACTACTACTAGTGGACTGGAATGATTTCTGCCTGTGGATTAGAAGCGAACCCATTCCAACTTCAGAGGTACTTGTAATTTACGTCCCCAAGGACGAGAAGTCATGTTAGTCCTAATGACCGGTGTAGGGGTTGAACCCGCTACCTCGGCATCAGCACACGTGATGCTTACGAACAAGCGCTCTTAATCATATCCTTACGGCCATGCTGACTTCCGGTGTGTTATTATTTTTTTTGCTCACTCTTGAACTCAAGCGTAGTCCATACACACTATTCTTATAGTAGTGACTGAACTGAATTTTGCGTGTAGATTAGCTTTCCCTATTAACAGTATCCCTCCACGTCAGGCGAACCCACTCTGACTTCAGAGGTACTTATAAATTACGTCCCCAAGTCAAGGAACGACAGGTCATTTTAGTCCAGTTGTCCAGTGTAGGGGTTGAACCGCTTACCTCGGCATCAGCACAACAGATATTTAATTAAGAACACGCGTTATTACCCATTCGGCCATGTGGACCTGCATGTTTGTTATTTGTCTGCTGATGAAGGCTTTGGCTGCAACATTCCATTTTATTACTTTGACTTTACTCTAGTAAGGCTTACCATTCTACTTCTCGCTTATTTGGGTGATTTTTTCATTCAACGAAATCATAATTTTTCTCCAGATTTATTGTGTGGTGTCCCTGTTCTGAGATTCAGTAAAATACCCATTAACATAAGACACCTTGGGAGCAATTTTAGGTGTATATTTTCCCCTTATATATTCGCCAGACGTGGAAAATAGCACACTGAATGTTTGAGAACTACCGCTCTTTTTCTTAAATCTGATACTCATAAGGCTGGATCGGCCCAAGAGCCGCAGTGTTATGAACAATTTATTCTGGAGACAGAACCCAGCCGAACTGCCCCGGTAGACGAGTGCACTGATCACTTACCACCACGTTTATTTATAACGAGTAGTAGAATGCCTTCTGCCGTATATCCCAGTGGAGCATAAGGCGATTAACTAACTCACCCACAGACGGCCTGACCTATCTTGTGCCATCCTCTGCAGCTCTTTGCATTCCCGAATATTATCCAATTGTCTCTAATTCTTTTCTGCGTGGTTTGTTTTCCCTTTATTGCCCCGTAGCGTCAAGAGAAGGGACTTCCTAGTTATACAATTAACATGTTTTCTTAAACTTAAGCATGTCCTATCTACGACCAGGGTATTCTTATCTCGGAAGAACTTTGTTCTCTCTGCGCATCCTTATTTGTGGTTGGTTGAGTTTTGAAGCTACAGTTTTTTACCGACTGGGGGAAGCTATCCCCCATGCCTTACCTCCATCGTCACTCTTACGTTACTTTCCCGTGCATCCCTTAAGGACCTCGAGAACCCACGGGCGGTGGCAGAATGTTTCCTCGCCTTGTTTCTTAATTTTCCGGATTAAGATGTAACAAATATGCTGCACAATTCTAGAGTTTAGACGACGTTTGATTAATTATACCGCGCTTTTGCAAGCTATGATAATATAGGTTGGTTGGTGAATGCTCTGGGCTAGCTCCTATTGAATTGAAGTTGGTATATCTTGTCCTCCCTATCCCCTACCAAAGTACCGTTTTCACCGGGACTTGCACGAGGAGACAAACTGGCCACCTCACCTCATATGTCGTGACCTAGTATGTAAGAAAGCCTAACATATTCCACTGCTGTGGAATTACCTTGCATTCATTCATCACGTGCCGTGCCAAATAAGGTCGAAGGTCAAGGTTTGTCATTTCACACGCTCTTCCAGTCTTGGATCTTCTGTGGTCTTGTTCCTAAATATGCCATGTGGCCAGGCCATCTGAGTATTTATCTTTGCCTTCCCCTTTTCTCATCAATTTTTGACTCATTTTTTTTAGGTGGCTTATTTCTTCTCATGAGTACCCAAAACATCTTAACTGTCTCCGTGAAATTTCTCAAGTTTACAGTTTTTATTTGATTTCTTGTATAACCCTCATTCCCTTTTTCTGTCCGTCCATGCTATTCTTCACATTTCTCCCAGAAACCACATGTACACTGCCAATTAGAAGGGCATGTCTTCTGCCAGAACATCTGAGCTTACCTGCTAATTGTTCAATGTTCACATGCATTATAGCAGGTATAGTTTTTCTTGATAGCTTTCTATGGGTCAGTATGTTTTATATCTTGATAGCAGTATAGTTTTTCTTGATAGCTTTCTATGGGTCAGTATGTTTATATCTTGGTCTTCCATAATGTAAAAGGCTACCTTGCCATAGAGATACAATTACAATACTTGTTCTAATCTCTACAAGGTACTTTCCATCAGATGGGAATTTTCCCTTAATGAAAATATAAAATCTCAAATATAGAATACCTCAAACTGTCACAATACAAGCGAACACAAATCAGAAAAACAAGCAAAATACTTTTCTTCCTTACCAGTAGTCATGTCTGAACTCTGAGCAAGGCATACCAGCGTACAGTAGCTGGCAAACAGGCAGTAGATAGCGAACATTTTCATCTCCATGGTCACGCTGGTCGTCTGGTCAGACAGAAGGTCAATGTCAACTGTAGCACGACAAAATCACAAATGCGTGCTTTCCCAGTTGGTCGTGTCTAATACGATACCTGTAACCGCTTGTCTAGGCTCTTCGATTGGTTGATAGCCTGGGGTCTGGATTGAACAAGCCAATAAGCTGTGGTGTATCAATTATCCAGTGTTCGTTTGTTTGAAGCCGGGTGGTGGGGTTGGTTGTTCAAATACCCGGCAGGGTGAGCTTTGTGCCACGGGTAGGGGACATTGCATAATATTATGGTAGCCATGGGACTTTCTGTGGCCTTGCTACCGTAAATAAAGTGCGTGCGTGGTGTTGTGTGTAGACGTGATGTGTGTGTGTGTATGTATGTGTATGCATGGGTGTGTAATTATGTAAATATGCCAAACTTTAAGGATATAATTCCTTCAACATTCTGAGGTAGGAAAGGTTTAATGGATGGGGTGAAATGATGCTTCGGGAGGTCATCATGACCGAATGGATAACAGCGCTCGTTTTTTAAACATCCGGTGTGCTGATGCCGAGGTAGCAGGTTCTACCCTTACACTGGTCAATTGGACTAAAATGTTGACTTCTCGTCCTTGACTAGGAGACGTACATTTCAAGTACCCCAGAAGTACGAGTGGAGTATCTGATAGTGAGGAATACTGGTAATCGGGAAAACTAATCCATAGGCAAAAATATGTGCAGTGCACAAGAACGAACGAACGAACGAACGAACTTTATTTTCAAAGGGTCACAAATTGGGCAGGCAAGAAGTAGTAGCACGTGTATTGACTACGCTTGAGTTCAAAGCGAGTTAACAAACATAAAAAAAATGATGCGTTGTTACACTGTATAAGGGACATAACTATAAATAATGTTCTCATATGAACTGATTAAGTGTCATGGGATGATTAATCGTCATATGCGACTTCCCGTAACTGCCATGGGCTTATATATCGTCGAAATGTCATTGCATTATAATACAACGTCTGTTACCATATTAACAACTCTGACACACCCTTACTTCCCATTTTACGCCGCCCATTTATAGTTGGTTCTAACCTATTTATTGTTTGGCATATCTGTTAACTACGTCACATTGTTCTTTGTGGCATAGGCTTTGATACTATGAAATACACAAAGGAAATGCTTTGAGACTATCGGACATATAATGATTCTTCTTATAGTCAATGTCGTGTGGCGATGATGATCACGTCGATCCACAGCCGTCTGTCTTTTGTACTGATTTTCTCTTGGTCAATGCGCGTTGGTGATTACGTCTGTCCACAGCCTTTCGTCTCGTGTACTGATAATCATTTCTGATACCGATACTGATCAGCGTCTTCTATTGTGGTCTCCCCCTGCCTCTCTTCCCATCCAACTTTCCTGTTGTCACGACGTTCGTCAACTTTTCCCTTCTCATGAGCACTGTCTTCTGATGCGAATAACCGATTGTTTTTATAAATTAACTTCTTTCAATATATCTTCATTACTCTTCTTATCTGCCATCGGCGTTTCAATCATTCTTCTATAAAACCACATCTCCGCAGCTTCCACGTAATTGTTCAATGATTTATTGTCCAAGATTGACTTGCTATAGCTCTAAAGAACTCCTTTTATCTCACTTCAATTGGTAGAGATTGATTGCAGAGAATACTTTTCATCTTGCGAAATGCTGCTTTTGATTGTGCGGTTCTGTATTTCACTTCTTTAAAACATCTCCTACCTGCTGTTAGCACCCACAGACTTAAATACATTGATTTCTGTATGGTTCTATTCAGCTGATGAAGCAGGTTAGACGAGGCCGAATTTGGAATTTTTGTTTTTGAAAATTGGAATTGGAATGGTTCTATTAACTTTGACGTTGCATTTGGGTAAAACATGTTTTCCCCTCTGTAATTAGCATTAAGACTGTTGTTCTTTTATTCAAACTAAATCCTTTGTTTTGACTTCCTGTTGAAATTATATCTACAATTTCTTGTAACTGCCTTTCATATTCAGCAACCAAACTATGTCGTCAGCTTAATGCAGGCTATTATGGAATATGGACATAATTCATATCTAACCTTCTAGACAGCACCATAGATAGGTCTCAGAATTTTATATTAAACCAGCATAGGTCAAATAACAAACACAGAAAGCACACCAGACCGTAATGCAGTTTAAAATATTAACAAACATTTTAAAGAAGGGCAATGATTAATCGGTTCCAATATTGTACATGTCAACTGTCAAAAACTGTCATGTACTGCCAATATAGTACCTTGCGGTGTATGGCAGAGGGGTCTTTGAGCCTGAGGAATAAAGGCCCCCTGGCTAGTGCAGTCGCCGCGAACTGTACAAGTTAGGATTTTTCTGTTTACCCCCGACAGAAAAGAATCCCACACCTTACCGAGGGATCTAACCCGGGTCTCCCGAATGAGAGTCCGGCGTTCTAGCCACTCGGCCAGCCGCTCCTCATTGTGCATGAATTACAGAAAAATATCAATTGGGAAACTGCTTGAGGCTGAGGCAACTAAGACAGCTCATAAACAAATACACATGTATTGTTTGAGCACATAGATATAGAAGAAAGGAATAGAGACTAGTGGACGCACTAAACAACATAATAACTGAAAGCTTTAATAACCGAAAGATTCGAATCTGTCATATTTTAACAAGGAAATACATAACACCGCTGTAGGAAACGTGACCCACCCAAGCCCAATCCCAGCCAGCCTGTACATGCTGTGCTGACACATGACCTGGTTACAAAGTATTGTAATATGCTTCTCTGTAAATCTGGGGTTCCTGCTCCAGTCTAGCACCCCCCCCCCCCTTCTTTTTCGCCCCCTCTCCAACCTGATTTCTGAACTTGCAGAGGGGACGGAGAGCTGCGCAACATACTTCCATATAGATGTTAATTGAGGAACCCTTTGATGCCACTATAAGACAGTTGTTTATACAGAAACACACATGTATTGTTTGACGCGCATAGAAGTAGAAGAGAGAAGTGCGAATTAGAGGACGCACTAGACAACATGAACATTGAAAGTTATGGTTATCGACCTGGATTCGAACCTGTCACCTCCAAATGACGACCGCCCCTCGCTGTAGGAACAAGTGTACTTCGACGCGTGGCCAACTAGACATCAACAGACGTGATCACCATCGCCATACGTCACTGACCCTAAGATAACACACGGCACTGACCCTAAGATAATCAGTACACGAGACAGAAGGCTATGTGGACAGATGTGATCACCAACGTGGTATCTAGTTGGTCATGCGATGAAGTACACTTCTGGAAGTATGTTAGGTTGCTCTCCAACCCTTCTCCAAGTTCAGAAATCTTGTTTGGGGAGGGGGGGGGGGGGGTGTTGTGGTCAAGACCGGCGCTGGAATCCCACATTTACTAAGAAGCATATTATAGATAGAACCTCGGTACCGCGTCAATACAAAAGCCTCTACAGCAGCCTCGTTGCGACAAACACAAGCCCTTTTCAGGGCTGAAACGACTTGACCAACGTTTAAAAGAATTAGCATTTAGTCCAGGGGATTTACAACCAACCGACAGATCACCGTGACCTTGGTTTGATGTATCACGTGTGAGTGTGTGTGTGTAATTGTGTCCAAATACAAAACACTGAGCACCCCCCCCTCCCCCCACCCCGGGTATAGAAGGAAATGGACGGCTAATGGATGAATGAACTAGGCCAACCGTGTGTGTCATTGTGTACCCTGCTTACTGGTGTAGGCGTGTATGGCTCTCCACGGATTTGTATCCTTGGTGTATTGCATCAATTCTACATGTCCCCACGTTAGTCTATTTAGTGTCATTTCTCTTCATCTGTCTCTGTCACATTTCCCATCTGATCTTTCCAGTCGTCACGATGTTCTCCAGTGCCTCTCTTCTCATTATACAACCAAAGAACTGTCCATTCCATTTATACCATAACTGTTATCCCGCTAAACTTGCGAAAATTTCTATTAGAGTTCATCCCTGGCTCAGATTAATAGTACCTGTGACTGAGTAGCCACAAATATGATATTAATTTGAAGGTGATTTGTTGTCCAAAGAGTGTAATGGCTACGATTACAAATAACGCGGTTTGTTTCTCTCTTAACCGGCTCTGTGGCAAAGATGTTAATGACGCAGTTTGTAATCCCGCATACCCGCGTTCGAAACAACAGCTGCGTTGTTTTTTTAATGAAATGGTATGATGGATGCCGGTTGTTCAGAAAGCAATAGCAAATTACTGAATGTAAACTTGCCCAGGAATCACGTACAGCCACAAAATGCTGGGGTTGACTGCTACGTCCGTCAAGGATATGCAACTAACTTTTGTTTCTCTCTCTTATTGTTTTTTTTTTTTTTTTTTTTGCATATCCTTTACAGGACATCGCTGTCAACAGCAGCATCTTTCAGCTGTCTGTTGATTTCTTGGCAAGATTACGCTCAGTAGTTTGCCATTGTTTTCTGAGCGGCCGGCTCAGTATCCCGCAAGTCACCAGCGGGGGTCGAACCACTCCCAGTTCTCTCCCGCTACGAGACTCTGTGTGATAAACGGGATTACGGAGAAAGTGTTGTAACCCCTCAGCCAGAGAGACCGGCTTATAGTTGTACATAATGTTATACTTCCGTTAGCCTCTTCCAGACAATCGATTTTCGTGATATACCCTGTGTATAGCTGACATGAAAATACATTCATACGTATTGATAGGCACTCACAGAAGTAAAGGAAAGAATTAGAGTTCAGAGAACACAAAGGCAATATACAATTGAAAGCTATAGACACATCGATTTAAACCTCCCGCCTCAAGGTGACCACAACCCCTGAGGAACAAGTGTAGTTCGAGGCACTGCTTTTTGGATGCCATATTTTCCGGATACGGTTTGCTCGGGAAGGGACGTAACACAAAACCCGACCTTCAGACTTCAACGACCTTGATTTAAGCAAATCAAGCGTGTGTGTGTGTGTCGCAAGAAGTTCACGTGCCAGAAGTATACAATAATCACCAAACTCAAAAGTTCTCCATGGTCAGTTCTGCTGTATGGATGTGACTGCTTGGCACTTAGTCATTATAATCTGTATGGATATGAATGTTGGGAAATGAGTCGTGAAATGGCGAGGAAAGTGAAGGCATTGTCGATATGTATTTATTTATTATTGTATTTGCGGCTCGCTTCGATATGAACTCAAGCGTAGTCCGTACACGCTACTTGTGGTAGCACTGGACTGAATTTTGCGTGTGGATTAGCTTTCCCTATTACCAGTGCCGTCCTCTCTGGCGCAGGGTTAACGTCTTTCTCAGGTAATCCCGTATATTCTCGTGAGTAACGCAACTGGGCGAGAATCGGCAGCGATTCGCGCCGCGCTGGTAACTTAAGGGGTATGTTAGCCGGTCGCTCAGAAAGCAGTGGCAAACTACTGAGCGTAATCTTGCCTAGCACATTAACAGCAGCTGAAAAATGCTGGTGCTGACTGCAACATCCTGTAAGAGATATGAAATCAATTGGGGAACCCATTGAGGGCACTGAGAAGTATCCCTGTAAGGGATGTACAACATTAAATTTAAAAAAAAAATAACCAGTGTCCTTCGCCCTCAGGCGCACACACTACGACTTCAAAGGTACTTGCAATTTACGCCCCAAGTCAAGGACGAGAAGTCGACATTTTAGTCCAGCTGACCGATGTAGGGGATGAACCAGCTACCTCAATATCAGCACACCAGAAGTTTAAGAACAAGCGCTGTTATCCATGCGCCCATGTTGATTTCCATGGATATTTATGAGAAGACTTCCGAAAATCGTGGACGAAATAAGAAACAAACTCCGGGGTATTGGATTGGAGTCGCTGATAGCGAAGCATATACCCCAAGACAAATCAAATCAAATCAACTTTATTAGGGTCACAAATTGGGCGCGCAGGCCCGTCTTACATTCGGCCCTTCCAATCACTCGTCTTTCGTTCATCGTGAGCATTATACATTTACATAGGAAGAAACATAAACATTGTGAAATGAATGTTGTAAACATAAACAAGGCTAATTACCATGTTATGAGGCCCATCTCCCACCTATCGATACATCACCCCACCCACACAACACCCCCACCTACCCACACACACGCGCACCAAGGGACACATACACACTCCCCACCTACCCACACACACGCACACCAAGAGACACATACATACCCCACCAACCGACCCATCCCCCTCCCGCACATCCCCCACCCACACACACACTGCCCTCACCTGATCCCCCAACCAAAACACACTCGCCACCCACAAACATTCCCCCACCAACCCCACACCCATCCACATACACATCCTAACCCACACATCCTCTCCCCACCCACACCTCAAACCACCCATCCCCCAGCCACATCTCCATCGACAACATATTCCCCACCCATGCACACAATCCCCCACCAACCCACACATCCACCCACACATCCCCAAACCATACACACACATCCCCACCAACTGACATGTCCCTACCCCCCCCCCCCACACACACACACATCTCCCTAACCACCCATACATCCCAATCCACTCACACACACCCCACCACCCACACATACAACTTCCACCCACCCACACATGCCATAACCTAATCCCCCACCACACAATCCCCCACCAACACATCACATACACCCCCTACCACGCACTATTCCCAACCCACGCACCACACACACACATATCCCTCACCAACACATCCCCACTTACACACCACACACATATCCCCCACCCAGATACCACACAATATTCCCACCCACATCCACACAGATACACTTACCCATCCACCCCACATACCCCCACTCACACACCACAAAAATCCCCCACCCACACACATACTCACCCACACAATATCCCCAACCAACACCTCTCCCCACCCACACACGCATTCCCTACCCGTCCACCAACACACACTCACTCACGCATACATCCTCCACTACGCACCCACACACCCCCACCCACCCACCCCCAACCAAACATCTCTCGATCACAATACCCCTACCCACACACATCCCACCCCAACACATACAACTCCCTCACCCACCTACACATCCCTAAGCCACTCACACACCCACACCCACACATTCCCCATCCACACACTCACATCTCCCACCCACACACCCCCACATTCTTCCCCCAACCACCACAATCCCCTACTCACCCACACATATACCCCCCCCCCCCATACGCACATTCCCCGCACCCATCACACACATCCCCCACACCACACACTATCCTCCACCCATACCACCACAAACATACCCTCCACCCACACATCATTCACACATCCCCCACCAACATACCGCACACATATCTCAAACCCACACACCATACACTTCTCCCCACCCGCCCTTGCATCCCCAATCCACCCAACACAATCCCCTACCCACACAACCCCGTTTCCCACACATACTTCCTCAAACCATCCACACATCTCCACCCACAAAAACACACATCCCCCGCATCCGTCCCATACACATATCCTCCACCCATACACACATCCCCCACACCCATTCCAACACCCGTACTTTCACCCCCACACATCCATCCACACATCCCACCAACACCCACAAATATCACTACCACCAAAACCCACACACCCCAACCCATCCAAACGCATACCCCCCACACACCCCCACCCACGCACCCCCCACCCACACATATCCCCACACTCACACACATCCTCCACATACACTCACACTTCCTTACATCTAGACACATACAAAATGTCTCACGTTAGTATTGAAACTAGTATGAACAAACTCCCACACTTTACTCACACACATACACTGACACTTGTCATGAGCAGTCTCATAAAAATGTTAAACATGGAGAAAAATGTGTACATAAAATGTATGTGACGTAAAAATAGTGATGCTCTCTCTCTCTCTCTCTCTCTCTCTCTCTCTCTCTCTCTCTCTCTCTCTCTCTCTCTCTCTCTCTCTCTCTCTCTCTCTCTCTCTCACACACACACACACACACACACACACACACACATTCACTCTTCCGCTCATTCATTCACTCTCACGCATTCACTCTCCCGCTCATTCACTCTCACGCTCACTCATTCACTCTCACGCTCACTCATTCACAGCCCAAAATAGAACCTGTCTAGGCAAACCTTCTTACCTAGAGAGACTACAGTGGAAGATAAACTGTATGGACAACTGAGTGAATTGAAAAAAAAAAAAAAAAAGACAGTTAAATTCATGCAAGAAACAACATTGCAGTTATAGACATATTTCAAGCGAACGAAAACAGCTCGGGCCGGAGGGAGAATTGTGAAGGAGGACTCTGGTGCTTTCACTGAAACCACAAGTAGCCTGACCATGGAAGTCATGGCAGTAAGTAAAGCAATAACATGGCTCGAGACACAGACATTCACTAGGGCTTGTTTCCTTAGCGACTCAATGAACATGATCAAGAGGATAGAGGAGGGGTCGATCCGAAGAGAATGGTTGCTGTCTTTGGAGCGGTCTCGACTGGCAAAGATTAGTTTCATCTTCGTGCCAGGGCATGCGGGAGTACAAGGAAATGAGCGGGCTGACAAGCTCGCAGGTGAGGCTACTGTGGAGGGCGGACGCGCCATGGACCAGGCCGACATTCTGAATGCTCTACGAGAAGTAAGACTTTTGCGAGAACCAAGTGATGACTGTGAATCTACAACAATGGCCAGACTGCGAGAGCAGCAAATTAAAAGAGGGGTGGCCAAACAAGAACACTACGCAGGAAGCCAAAGAAGATTTATAAACCAACACAGAACTGGCGTCGTTAGCCGCTACACGTTGCGGGATTTGCTGAGGAGGGGATCCGAGCACTTATGGACTGAATGGTTCGATGTGCAATGAGGATGATCTGTCGACTAACTAACTAACTAACTAACAAGCGAACGAAAGAAGAAGAAGAAGAAGAAGAAACAATATATGTCATTACAACCACGGTAGTTTGCTGCTGCCGAGGTAGCGGGTTCAGCCTTACACCGGTCATTTGGATTAAAATGTTGACTTATCGTCCTTGACTTGAGGACGTAAATTACAAGTACCTCAGAAGTCGGAGTGGGTTCGCCTAATGGCGGGGGATACTGTAATAGGAAAATCTAATCCACAGGCAAAGAATTAATGAAGTGCACTAGAAGTAATAGTAGCACTTGTAATAGACTATGCTTGCGTTCTAAGGGAGCAATAAAAAATAATTAAAACCATAAGTTAAAGATAAATGGAATTTTTGGGGGCGTATCATTAAAATAGGTGGAATAGATAAATTGGTTTTCTTCTTCTTCTTTCATTCACTTGAAATTTGTCTATATCTGTAATGTTGTCTCTTGTATGAACTTCACTGTCAGTATTGTGGTTCACTCAATGGTCCATAGAGTGAGTTATCTTCCCATGTTGTTCTTCTAGGCCAGAAGGTTAGCCTAGCTGTGTCTTATTTTTAGCAGTCTTTGAGTATCCCCGTTATTATGTTAACTCTTTTTTCAAACACACACATTTTGTTTAAAATATACTCTTTTGTATATATTCTTAGAGATGGAAATACCAGGGACAGAAAGAGATTAAACATTTCTAAAGCAATCTTCGCACGAAAATAAGAAGAAAAAAAAAAAGAAAAAAAAAAAACAACAACAACAACGATAACAACAACACGTATATGCAAGGCATCGACCAATGGTCGCTTGCCTGCCAGTCCGTCGGCCATATAATCGAATCCCAATCAAGGAGGGAAATGCTTTACACGTGACCTGGGTTCACATGTTGACATATCCTAAATGAGTACCAGGAAATTTTCAGGGGAGTTAAGGCGGCAGTTGTGATATTAACCATATCACATATTGAATGCCGTTTGGTTTATGCGCGCGCTCGCTTTGAACTCAAGCGTAGTCCATACACACTATTTATAGCAGTGATGGACTGACTTTTGCGTGTACATTTACTTTCCCTATTAATAGTGTCCGTCGCCATCAGGCGAACCCACTCCGACTTCAGAGGTAATTGTAATTTACGTCCCCAGGTCAAGGACGAAGGTCAACATGGTAGTCCAACTGTCAGGTGTAGGGGTTGAACCGCTTACCTCGGCATCAGCACACCGGATGTTTAAGAACACGCGGTCTTACCCATTCCGCCATGCGGTTTGGTTTTAAAAAAATATAGGGCTAACATCATATGCAGCCCTCCGTGGCGAAGAGTTTACGGACGCGGTTCGTGATCCCGTATACCCGCGTTCGAAACACAGCTACACACCATTTGACAGCAGAAAGGGTTGAGCTGGATCATGCCTCTCCACAAATTACGATCCCCGACGTCATGGATCAATTCATGTGTTGACTCCCTTCCGTGCCATGATACAAGACTCAAGAATCTTCCCACGCTGCCTTCTTCTATCTCTCTTATTTTGGCTGTCCAATTAATTATTGTATTACTGTTATAAATCAAACAACTACTTTTGTAGTCTAGACCACGGGTTATGGCGGCTGCTGGAATTGCATAGAAACTTCTTCTGCGTTCAACCGGAGAGTTTTTTTTTTCCAAGCGTGAATGCGTTGTGCCTATTTACAGCAGAACTGCGTTATTGCGCCGTTAGACACAATCCAACTTCTGCAGGTGTTTGTTGACCAGGTTAACCTTCGCCGGCATATAAACGAAAGCTAGTTTATAGACAATTAACATTCTATAAACTAGACTGTCAAACATGCAGCATTTTTTGCTGTTGTGATCTCTTGGCAAGTTTACGTTTAGAAGTTTGCCATTGCTTTCTGATCGACCGGCACCCATACAATTTCGTAAAAAAACCAACGTAAGACGGTCTGTTGCCACATCGCCCACAGCCCAAACATAGAAGAACAACAGGAAATGACTCTTGACCTTTGCCTTTCACCTCTACCATATTTCTTCAATCTTATGTTTGTTGAACACACGTTTCTCAAGGAAGAAGTTAAGCAAACAATCGATGACCACCATAATCTGGTGTACAAACTGACTTCGAGTTTCATAGTCGATACACAGATGTAACATAAATGACCAGGTATTGATTGACACTCGTTGAAGAAAAGGACCGAAAGAGAGATCACTTGATACATTAGACAAAACAAACATTGAAAGCTCTACTCGAACCTGCCGCTCCCCAAATGGCGACTGTGTCTCCCTGACGGAAAAAGCTTATTTCGACCTAGGGCCAGTTAGAGATACCTTATAAAAAGATGTCATTATTAGCCATGTCCATTATCCACCTGCCCACAGAGATAAAAAGAGGAATACGACAGGGATGAGTGTTGTCCCCAAGCCTCTTCAACCTTCATACAGAAAGAATTTTTAAACTCGAAATGCCTGGACTTAACATCAATGGAAGAATCATAAACAATAATATTTATGCAGACGATACCGTGTTACCAGCAGAAAGTGAGCAAGGGTTACAAAACCCAGTGGAACAAGTAAACAGGCACAGTGCAGAATGTGGCTTAGATATTAACATTCAAAAAACGAAAACTATGATAATTAGCAGTGGAAAGGAAAGGTCATCAATGAACAAAGAGTAAACAGGTAGATACTAGAACAAGTAAGAAATTTCTCCTATATTGGCTGATGGCAGAAGTGAAACAAACATCAAACAGAGAATAGGAATGGTCAAAAATGCTTTCCACAGCATGAAATCAGCATTAACATCTAGAGAGATTAACACCGCATTAAAATCAGAATTGTCAAATGTTATGTATAAACACTACTCTATAGCGCGGAGGCCTGGACATTGAACCCGCAATTAGAAAGTCGAATAGATGCCCCTGGAGATGTGGATATACAGAAGAATATGTCACATTTCATGGAAAGAAAAACAATCAAATGCAGAGGTTATAGAAAAACTGGGAATGAAAAGAGAGTTGATGAACGAAATAAAAAAAAAAAGATGAATGTGAAATATTTCGACCACTTTAGAAGACATAACACTCTCATAAAAACTATACTGGAGGTCAAGGTTGAAGGCAAGCGAGCAAGAGATAGACAACAATACAAGTGGGAAGATAACATCAAGAGATGGACGAACATCAGTCTGGCATGGCAGAATGCACAGCCCGGGCCAGAGATAGACAGTGCTGGAGATCCATTGCAACCAACCTTCATTGTGGAGACGGCACCTGATTGATTGATTGATTGATTGATTGATTGATTGATTATCCACCTACTGGAACCACGGTGGCCTAGTGGTTAATGTGCTTCCCTGCCAAATGATTTGTCCTAGTTCGATTCGCGGCAGAATAATTTTTTTATATGTCTAGCTCGGTGGTGGTTCCGACCCAACCTAATCAACATTGGTACTAGCGAAGTTTGAGAATTATCTGGAAAGGAAAGGCTGCCTACCTCATACACCTGACCTAGAATATGTGAAGGCATAACAAATCAAACTTCAACGTCAACATCGATTGTGGGACTACTTTTACGTTTTGTTTTCATCCACCTTTCCACAGCGATGTTTCATCATACAGCACAAAGTCAAGTCCACATGGCCGAATGGGTAAGAACGCTTGTTCTTAAACATCCCTTGTGCTGATGCCGAGGTAAGCGGTTTAACCCCTACACCGGACAGCTGGACTAAAATGCTTACCTGTCGCCCTTGACTTGGGGGCGTAAATTACAAGTACCTCTGAAGTCGGAGTGGGTTCGCCTGATGGCGAGGGACACTGTTAATAGGGAAAGCTAATCCATACGCAAAATTCAGTCCAGCACTACTATAACATAGTGTGTATGAGCTACGCTTGAGTTCAAAGCGAGAGAGCGCGGTTAAGAAAAACACCACCAAGTACAAAACCACGCCCTTGTAGGTGGAGCTTGCTGTGGGTATGAGAAGTGATAGGACCATCACATTGTGCAGGGCTGAGTACAGGGCGTGATGTCTATCTTTTCCTCCCGTAGCGAACACCGAGAGTTGGTATGGAACATCCAAGTACAGCTAGAGACCAATTCACAAAGATTTGTGATAACCTACGCCAGCACAGGATAATCAGCATGGCTTTTTCTGTCATATTAGTAGACGTGAGAATCTAGAGAAGGATACGACATCCGGAAAGATGGAAGCTGTTAGTGTCAGAGATCAACAGAAACAATAATGGTTGCTTTGGCAGAGTGGCACGGAAGACCATCTGCGGTTCAGCTTATCAAGAACAAGGAATATATTTTGCCTAGGCATATAGTCGCCGCCGGCTTCGTGGCTTAGAGGTTATGACTTTTCTCCGTAATCTCGTATACTCTCGTCGGTAACGTGATGACGGTGAGAATCAGCAGTGGTTCGAATCGCATCGGTAACTTACGGGGTATGTGAGCCAACCGCTCAGAAAGCAATGGCAAACTACTGAGCGCAATCTTGCCAAGAAATCAACACACAGCTGAAAGATGCTGGTGTTGACAGCGATGTCCTGTAAAGGGTATGCAAAAAAAAAAAATATATATATATATATAATCGCCGGCGCCGCTTTGCATGACGCGTAATGTTGATCAGTCAGCTGTCTGACCTGACCCACAACTATAAAATACGGACAATATACGTGACCTGGTGTTGTTATATTCCATATATTTAATATTAACCAATATAGTTTAAAGAAGCGAGGACAATGATGTAATGGTTAGTACGTTACGCTCTGCAAGACACGTAATATTGATCAGTCAGCTGTCTGACCTGGCCCCACAGCTATAGAATACGGACAACATACGAGACCTGGCGTTGTTATATTCCATATATTTAATATTAACTAATATACGTTAAAGAAGCGAGTGCGTCGATGTAATGGTTAGTACGTTACGCTTGGCAAGCCATGTAATATTGATCAGTCAGCTGTCTGACCTGGCCCCACAACTATAGAATACGGACAACATACGTGACCTGGCGTTGTTATATTCCATATATTTAATATTAACCAATATAGGTTAAAGAAGCGAGGGCAATGATGTAATGATTAGCACGTTACGTCCACAGTGGTATCAGCGCGGTCGGACGAGGCTTCGATGTCAGTTCGCGTCGTTCTCTATGGGAAGAAAAGACTGGTCACCTATTCCTCCAAAAAAAAAAAAAAATGTGATGCTCCTAACACGTGACATACACTTGAACTTGTCAAGTGTATGTGACGTGTTAAGAGCACCACATTTTTTTTTTTAGGCGACCAAAAAAAAAAGGGGGGGGGGGGGGAAGGGCAATATGGAAATGAATGTAAAGAGGCCACAAAAATAGTTCGACAGCAGAAGCGATAATATATGAGTAATATAATCAAAGATATGGAAACTAATCACCAGAAAAACGAATCCAGAAAGTTTTTTTTAAAGAACTGAAGTCAATGAAACGAACCAACACAACACATATGGTTTAAAAGACAAAAATGGGAATATGATAAATACCAATGAGGAAATGTCCATCACATGGAAAGAATATTTTTTGAATTACTAAATTGTGAAGCTCCAAGTAACACTTTCCCACAGGAAGAGGTTCTAACGTGTGAACCACAAATTGAAGAACCTGCATTTGAAGAAATCCTATATGTAATCACACGACTTAAAAACAATAAGGCAACAGGCGCTGATGGAATTGCTGCTGAATTTATAAAGGCAGGTGGCCATGCATTACACCTAAAGCTATACGAACTAATAATAAAAATCTGGAGGACAGAAGAATTACCCCATGACTGGAAAGAGTCATTATTGATGCCTATCTTTAAGAAAGGAGACAAGTTCCAATGTGAAAATTATAGAGGAATATCAGTGTCAGGGACTTATATGTAAGCAATGGTGTAAGTGCCGGTATGTAAGCGAGAGTCAGTGTAAGCATGGCTGAGGTCAAGGGCAGTAGGAGACATCACGGCTTGGCTAACGGACGGTCAGGCAAGAAGTCCCGTGGATAGACCCACGTGATGTGGGAAGGTCAAAGAGAACGGAGGCAGTGTGTGCGAGACAGCGAATAGAGACGGACGTGTGGAGATCTAGAGAGCGATAAAACGAGAGAGTTGTGACTGATAGATGGAGATGAACGTTGTGTGTTGATATTCGAGGAATGTACTAACTGTGATATGTGCGGGATGATGTGAGGCTGTGATTGCGAATGATCATGCGGGCGACAGTGTAAATATCGCCCATGTGAGCTAGCGCGTGGCTGCTGGTGTTGAACGATTGTTTGAGCGTGAAGTGCGACCATGTTGTCAGCCTGTAATATATTGTAATAAATGTTGTTCAGGAGATAGCTCCTGCGAGTTTCCGATTGCAGTCATGTGTTATTAGTATATGTGTCGTAGATGTTGTAATTTGCCTGTCCAAGTCCAGTGAGCTAGAAGGAGCAAATAGTTAGGACTCTGACAGGTATAATGGTGTCAGAAGTACACACGAACCACATACCCAAGTAAATTGCATAAAAGAACGCTACTTTGTAAAGAAGAAGATCTATTGCATAATTGTAAAAAGTTGTAAATCGGAGATTTGTTAATAGAGTCAGAACGAAAATAACATCATTTCTTTCCACAGCAGGTTTCAATTCTACAAAGCGACCGACGTAACCAGAACAGGTCAACGGTAACCAGCACGAGAATCACGTTCCTGTACATCAAGCGTTCGAGTAAACAGCAGATAAAGATAAGTTGATTAATTTTGATTGCTAATTACCCAAATCTGCATTCTTTGATTTTCTTGTATAAATATCATCATTAGGGGAGATTAAATATTAAATTAACAGAAAATGATGTCAGATGATGAACACAGCCCAGATCAATCACACTTCTGGGGCATAAATCATTACAGAAAGTTGCAAGATTTTTTCGAGAGTACACGGGCACAAGACAAAGCAAATTGTAATAGAAAATCATGACCTAATACGTGATTGGACACAGAAATTTGAAAAGAAAATGCAAGACTACAAAATCCCAAAAGATTATTGGAGTGTATGGTACACAGCACACGTACCAATAAAAGGTAGAAAACTATCGGAGATCATACCAGATTTGTCAAGTAATGACTATGAATATTATAAAACAAAAATATTAAAACACTATCTAACCTCTTTCGAGACTCTAAAAGTAGAGGTACAAAATTTGAAACCAGCCACAGACAAGTCATTCACCCAGTATATAAGGAAATAGAAGAATTTCTCATAAAGCTAACATTTGAAATTAAACATACAGACAACAATCAAGAAGCAATAAATTTCTTGCTAGTGGAAAAACTAAAAGCAACACTCCCAGCCGAATGCGGAAAATATTTAGAAGAACACAACACAGAACCTATCAAAAACTTACTAGAAAAATGCCGCGAATATTACAACCAAAGTATAAACCTGGTTAAGAACACTCAACAGAAAAGTACTGTGAAAGCAACGGCATCTGCAGCCACAGATTGTCAAAACAAATCACAGAAAACAAAACCAGTACTGTGCAAACATTGTAGCACTCCACATACAGAAAATGGAATATGCGATAAGAATCCCACTTATCAAGAATACCTGAATACTATTATAGCACAAAAATTGGGGAAGGTAAATCAAAGAAATATAGAACAAAATGTCATTTTTGCCTGGCGTATGGCCACAGACGTTTTGAATGTGAAGGAGTAAAAAGAATACAGAAAGCAAAAGCAAATGCAGCCATAAATATTACAACAGACAGTTCAGCAAAGAACTTAGAAAAAGTAAACATCACAGAGACGAAAACAAGACCAAACACTGCAAATTCAGAACAGACTGAGTTTTACCCAACAGACTTCGTACCATATTTCAATAATGTTGTTAATATCACTCAGCCTCAGTCCTTATTTAAAGAGGGACGATACTCAACAAGAAAGTGAGGAAATGAACAAAACCTCAAGACTGTCGTTAGGAAAACTACATTCCATGAGGGATACATTAATGACACAGTATGCACATGTGTACGCGACACAGGGTCCTGTCTTATCGGTCTTCGGAAGACCCTAGCTGATCCTAAAGACTACCTAGATGAGTACATCTATTGCAGAACTGTTTCAGGGACAATAGAGAAATATCCTATGGCATGGGCCAATATAAAATCACCGTTCCTATCAGGCAGAGTAACTTGCGCATTATTAGACAATCCATGCTGTGATTTATTAATTGGAAATGTATTAAATGTAATAGACCACACAGAGTCCACAACCCAGACATGGCAGAAAGTTAACACCACAACAAACACTGCCTTAACTACACCACTCATCATACAACAACATGATGAACAGACCAAAGTACCACACCATACCAACGTGATTACCATCTCACAACAAGAAAAAACAGAAACTGGTGTGTGTCAACAAAGAAAAGAAAGTACAGATAACAAGCATTTCACAAGGGCGAGAAAAGATCAAAAATCATCATGGTACATACTATACCTCCTGTACCCCTGTTAACTACACACATGCCCAAGTGCACACAATGGATGATTCTACTCGCACTACTCATGTTAAATGCAAAACAAATGTCTTCACAAACAATTTTATTCACACATCATCATGACGCAACACAGATGATATTACTCATGACAAAACAGCTAACTTTGTTACTTATATCATTACTGTTGAACCAAAGTTTGTTGTTACCACTGATAAACTCTATGTCAAGTCAACTCAGACACATACTTATGCTGAACAATGTAAATCATCAGTCGGTGGAATTACTGACAAAAATCAGCAACAAATTACCCTACATATTTTGGAAAATATACACAAATTGCAGAAAACGCATACAAACATGCACGATTACATTTCAAAACTATACATGGTGTATTATTATTATTTGAACTATTGAATGTATACACACATGTACGAGTGCAGGTTTGGAGATAGCACTCAAAATGATCTCAACATGAAATTTGAAAATCCCCACCCTTCGGAAAATTAATTTTAACCGTAACCCACTTTATATCCGTAGATCGAGTAACTCCAGAGTTGCCTTGTCTGCTGTACGACTCCAGCGCTATGATACTAGCACACTCCATTGTACAGACCAACATAAAAGTTCCTTCAACGTGAAAAGTGTCATCGACAGAACAGTAAGACTCAACATGTGATTTCAGGTATCAAACAGTAAGATATACCAATATTGACTTTGTTTCAAACGAGAATCTACAGAATCCACCTTTTGAAATCGACTAACAACGACGACAGCGTCACAAGTACAGACATTCATTTCCGGTGATCAGTTTAATGAACCATATGCCAACCTACAAATTATGGCAAAGACAGTCACAGACAGACGCACCATGGCCACACTCAAAATTAAGGCCACCGGACTTAATTCATTCTTATTTTATATGTGTGAATTCCAGCAATTTTACAGAACGGACTTACAAATTGTCCAAACTTGGTGAAAAGTTTTAATCACTATACACAAGGAAAGACAATATCAGGATATACAGAATACGTCAATAATCGGGTCAGAAAGAAGAAATGCCAAACATTTCAGCACCACAATGAACATTGAACACTGATAATTTAATTCCGTGTGCATAACTTTCACAGGACAATAACAGTAGCCTATACGTGTATAAAGGCAGCGACGATGAATATTTTATTGTAAATGTATTAACTGTATTACATCCAATGTCTAATTTTATTATTATATTAGTTAGTATTGTTAGAATATGATGTGTAAATATAAACGTAAGTACAGTGTGAAAGGTATAAGTGTAATGCTGAGAATCAACGCCTGGCAATCCCAATACGCGAGTGTTACCAATCTTGCTTTCGCGTATGGTGGATAGCCCGACGAATGACGCTTAGCAATAGTGGTACAGAAGTAACATCATAATATTGTAACAAGAAGGAACATACCAACAGGGTGATGCCAACCAAAGAGATTAATAAGAACTCTCCACAACAGTAAACGAGGTGTACCCAAAAAGGGAAACAACTCACGGTCTGACATAAGATGAGGTAAGGGGGACTATTATATACATGAAGTATATTCGAACCATGACCACAACATTGACATAGTGTGCTCATAAAGAATCGACTAGGGTGCATTAAATAGAGACGAGGGGAACCACGTCTGAATAGAGAGAAAATTTAAGAATGCTGTAAGAGGAAGTTGTAGCCCTTATACGAGGCGTGAATCAATGGAGAATCCTTAAACCAGCATAGCCTCAATAACTATGAGATGAATAATGCACAGTGACATCGATTGAGAAACATGAACAGAATGTAATGTCACGGAGTGGAGAGTGAAGAATATAACGAGGTATGACGAATAGACCCAACCAGAACATTTGCCAGACCACGACAAAACCTTGAGAGAAACCTCAGTACTAAAAAAGAGAGAAGAATAATTAAATTTAATCTCGAAAAAAAAAGATCAGAGCACACACTGGACACACCAAATTATCACAACAGAACACCACAACGCTACCCATCGTAGGCATCACGCTTCACACGCGTGATCCGGGACTGTTTCCGGATCCGGTCAGGGATATGCACTACTGACGAGCTCAAACAAGGGCGAAACTCGAGTATAGTGCTTCCTATATTGACGTGGATAGGCCTTAGGTTCATACCGGAATGCGATCGGCGTTGCCAGTAGTGGGTTGTGCTCAATATTTAAATTTCAAATCCCGAAACAACCACATAATCAATTTATTATTGCTCACTGGATTTAGGAGGCCTGGTGTTCCTTGCCAGTGAGAAGTCCTGATCGTTCGGGTCCCATCGATTGACGGACGTCGGTCGCGGCGATTGGGCAATCTTGAGCATAGCCTACGATGGGTAGCGTTGTGGTGTTCTGTTGTGATAATTTGGTGTGTCCAGTGTGTGCCGCGTGGTTACACACCCGCTTCACACGCGTGATCCGGGACTGTTTCCGGATCCGGTCAGGGATATGCACTACTGACGAGCTCAAACAAGGGCGAAACTCGAGTATAGTGCTTCCATATTGACGTGGATAGGCCTTAGGTTCATACCGGAATGCGATCGGCGTTGCCAGTAGTGGGTTGTGCTCAATATTTAAATTTCAAATCCCGAAACAACCACATAATTAACTGTGATATGTGCGGGATGATGTGAGGCGGTGATTGCGAATGGTTATACGGGCGACAGTGTGAATATCGCCCATGTGAGCTAGCGCGTGGCTGCTGGTGTTGAACGATTGTTTGAGCGTAAAGTGCGACCATGTTGTCAGCCTGTAATATATTGTAATAAATGTTGTTCAGGAGATAGCTCCTGCGAGTTTCCGATTGCAGTCATGTGTTATTAATATATGTGTCGTAGATGTTGTAATTTGCCTGTCCAAGTCCAGTGAGCTAGAAGGAGAAAAATAGTTAGGACTCTGACAATCACTACTGTCCACAAGCTATAAGATACTATCCGCAGTATTACTAAATAGACTAAAACCATATTCAGAAGAGATATTAGGTGACTACCAGGCGGGTTTTAGACAAAACAGATCAACAATAGATCAGATATTTATCTTGCGACAAATAGCCGAGAAAAATTGGGAATATAAAAGAGATCTCCATAACATTTTTGTGGATTTTAAAAAGGCTTATGATAGTGTCCACAGGAATAGTCTATGGAATGCTATGCAGGAATTTGGAATACCAAGGAAGTTAATCAACATGGCCAGACTATGCATGGAAGATACTTATAATATAGTAACATATAAAGGCAGGAAATCAGACCCTTTCCAAATAACATCTGGCTTGAAACAGGGTGATGCACTATCGCCGCTACTCTTCAATCTGGCTCTAGAGAAAGTTGTAAGGAAGGTAAAGGAGGACTGTGATATTGGAGGAACATCCAAGCTGCTTGGTTATGCAGATGATATAGATATTATAGGGGAAATGAACAAAAGACATTGGAAATATTGACTCACTTAAAGGAAAAAGCCCAACAGATGGGGCTGGTTATCAACCAAGATAAGACAGAATATATGGTAATTTCAAGAGAAGGAATGGCTAAAAACTCTGGCCACATACAAATAGATAATATGACCATTAAAAGAACGGAAACATACAAATACCTGGGTATCAATCTTCAACTGCTCCAACATCATAAGGGAAGAATAGAAACTAGAATCAATTCTGGAAATAAGATATACTATGCACTACAACATCTACTAAAATCAAATGCGCTATCTCGTAACATCAAAATCACAATATACAAAACACTGATCCAGACCAGTTGTGCTGTATGGCTCTGAAACCTGGAGTACAACGAAAGGAGACGAAGCCTTGTTACAAACCTTTGAGAACAAAGTTTTAAGACGCATCTTTGGACCCCATTAGGGATACACAAAGTGGAGAGTGGAAAAGAAGAAGTAACAAAGACATTTATGATCTGTTTAAGTCCCCTGCTAATCACTGGTATCATGAAGGCTAATAGACTACAATGGCTGGGGCATATAGAAAGAATGGAAGATAATAGGGAAACAAAACTCGCTTACACTCAGGAAATAAATGACCGTAGACCCCGAGGTAGACCAAGAAGATGGTGGAGAGATAATATATATACAGACCTACAAGCACTTGGAATCAACGACTGGCAAGAGAAGGTCAACCAGAGAGACGAATGGAGACGGATTGTATCTGCAGCAAAGAACCTCAATGGCTCGGAACGCTGAAGAAGAAGAAGAAGACAAAAATGTGATGCTCCTAACATGTGACATACACTTTACAGTTTCTGTTCACTGTCATCAAGTGCCATGCCGATAGGCGTGGGTGGTCATGGTTCGCCATCTCTCGAATCAATATCTGTGTTCTGGTCCCGACCATGCATGCTGCCAAACCATAAGGTAATTGTCCTTTTGTCTTCCCTCTTGCTCTCTTCCCATCTAGCTTGCCAGTTGCCACTAAATTTTAAAGTCTATTTCTCCTCATAATATGTCCAAAAATCTTGACTGTCCACTTCTAATTTCTCCAATCAATCTCCGTTTTTCATTTGTCCCCTGAAGGATTGCCTTCATTTGATTTTCATGTATGCCTATGGTATTCTTTGCATTTTTCTCAAAAACTACCTTTCCACCGCCATTAGATAGTTTCTCAGGCATGTCTGTTAATTGTCCATGTTTCACACGCATACAACAGTGTGGGTTCTATATAGCACTTCCGCACTCTTTTTCTCACTGTTACATGATTAAAATATCAATCGGAGAACCCTATGGGGCCATTAAGACAGTTCACAAACAAATGAGGCCCTGTCTTCATTTGGAGGTGACAGATTCATAACAAAATATTGTGAATGTAATGGGGAGGGGGGGGGGGGGGGGGTGTTATCGGGAAAGATTCGACTTTCATTGCACTTGGTTCATCCACATCTAGCTCGATATCTCTCCGTGGACTGACAAGCCTGATTAGAGGATCGCACAAAGCACGAACTCCGTAGCTCCAGCGATGATCCACAGGGGTCTGTGCTAAAAAAAATTCGCCTCGTGGTCTGAATGAGGCGGTCCGAAAGCGAACACATGACATTCAGCCCGTGTCAGACAACTTGACTACTTCGTCGCGGGAATGAAGTCGTTCAAAGGTCACTAACTGTGAACTCGGGGAAAATCTCAGACAGGAAAGATAAAGGGCACTCGAGAAGCTTAATACAGAGAAAGCCAGCAGTAGCTGTAGTGAATATACGTCTCCTCGGGTTAACGAATATAGAAATGACCATTGGCTGCGTACAGTATTGTGTCCCTCTTATTCTGTGTTATCTATAGGGCTCTACACACGTGTTCCGATAAGTAGCACGATAACATACACGCCACACAAGTGAACTCTATGGCACAAATACAAACATGGCAGCCCTACTGATTTCGCGCAAGGATTTCTGTACAGTTTCGGTTTAACTGGTCCAGCGCCAAACAAAAAAGTAGGCTTGAACCAAATATGGCGCACAATCAAATGAACAAATATTATAAATAAATTTTAATTCACTGAGCTTGCAATTACGGTAGATACTATGAATAATTCAAATAACACGATGACCTTAGTATGGAGATATATCTTTCTTCTGTTCAAATTGTTTGTCTTATTTGTCGATATATTATCCTTCAGCACTGAATCAGCTGATGCCACATGATTTTGGAGATCGTATTCTCTGCTACACTGGAAACAGTTATTCAACACACACGGGATCTATCTGTCATTCTGTTATCTATTGCCTATAGCTCCGTGGCGGAGGTATTACAGGGCGTAGTTCGTAATCCCGTATACCGCGTTCGAAACACAGCTGTCGGCGATTTCGGCAGCACATCGTCTTACGTTGATTTTTATATAAATGGCATGGGTGCCGGTTGTTCAGAAAGCAATGGCAAACTACTGAACGTTAACTTGCCCAGGAATCACGAAGAGCCAAAAAAAAAAAATGCTGGGGTTGACTGATACATCCTGTAAAGGATATGCAACTAACTTTAAAAAAAAAAAAAAAAGGCAAATAGCGGTGTAGGACAGGGAGAGGGTGGGGTCTTGAGTCTGGGGTATTCAGGCTGCCTGGCTCGTGCAGTTCCGCGAAACTGTGCAAGTGAGGATGTTCTTTTTGCCCCCTACAGAAAAACAAAATCCACACCTTACCGAAGATTCGAACTTACCAATACCACTAAACTGGTATAACAGAGTCACCAATATCGTGGGCTTAACTAGACAAACACAGGCGAATCAAGAGGTGAGCTTAGCGCGTTGAATCTGGATGTCACTTACTGAGAATGATGTTTGTCCATAAAAATGATGATGACCATTCATTTGATCTAGTGGGGTTGGAAGTTTGGAGACGTGAGTTCTAAGATGGCTGATAAGGCCTAAATGGGCTAGAAATATTCTTTGACAATGTGGTCATGGAATGCTTGACGTTCTGGGATGAGGATCTCTTGCTGTAGTTTATTTGTCTAGCCCCCCCCCCCCCCCAATCCCACAGATTTTGCAGTCCTATTTGCTTCACAGGTAACTTGCGTAATGATGTACGCCACGAATTTCGACCTATGGCAGCAGTCCCCAAAGTGTCGTGATGAATTCAAAGACCTTTTAGTCAGATCTTCAGGGTGTCTTTAAAGCGTATCCCTTGGGAGCGTTTACCACAGCACAGCTCACTGTAAAAAATTTCATTTAGGGAGCCTGTGATCTCGCATGCGAGTCAAGTGACCAGCCCAGTGAATCGGATTCTTCATTTGTAGAGTGTGGATACTGGGCATGGGCGTTCTTTCTAACTGGGAAAGTGTAACTGGAAAGTCCTTATCTGTAACTCACAGAACAACAGAAATGGAGACAAACCTAAAAACACGCGAGGAAGAAAATGAGATTCAGAAATAAATAATATGGGGAAGGCATTAACGGAACTGCATGAGATAGCAATAGATAAGACGACTGCGTTGATTTAGGGTCAATGTTTCAAATGGCTATATAGGAGAGAGAGAGAGAGAGAGAGAGAGAGAGAGAGAGAGAGAGAGAGAGAGAGAGAGAGAGAGAGAGAGAGAGAGAGAGAGAGAGAGAGGACGAGGCGAACGTGAGGTGTGGCAATATGCTAAAAGTAATCACAGTGCCCTCTGTCAAGCAGAACGGTTCCCAGTGACAAGGAGATTTGTTTGAACAGCAAAGACCTGGCGTTTTCCGCATCGAGAAAGAGTAACTAGGTAAGCATCCGTAGAAAAAAGTATTCAGATGACCAGAGAAATGTCTCACTCAGTGAAATGGAAGATCTGTTATGGCCGGAGAAGCCAACGCTTGGCCTGAATATTAATCTTCCCTCGTGGGGAGAGATAGCGGTCGTGGTAAAGATAGCCTGCAGCAAGTCGGTATCGTGTCTTCTCTGATCACATTTCTAATTTTACTCTTGTGAGGAAGAGAAATGATTCAGTCCCCGAAGAGACACATGAAAAAAAAACCGGATATTGATTAAAGAAATTAGACGTAGACAGTCATGATATTTTGTACCTGCTATGAAGAGACATGGACTTGAAAATTTAGTGATAACTGGCACGCTTGATGGGAAGAGAGCAAGAGGAAGACAAAGTGATAAATACCAAGCGAACGAAAGAAAGATACATTTTAAAATACCTTGATGGTTTGGCAGCATGGCGTGGTCGGGACAAGAACACAGACCTGATTCCAGACTGGTGACCGTGTGAGATGGCGAGCCGTGACCGCCCACGCCTGTCTGCATGGCGCTTGATGATGACGACGATAGAAGACAACAAGGATGAAATCTAGTGACAAGATGGAAACCAGACAAGACACGTTATGATTTGGGGGGGGGGGGGGGAGTGGCGTAGCTGAGAGATGCGGTGTCCGCTTCAGGTTTAGAAGGTACTGGGTAAGTTCTCAGCATAAGGCTGGGAGCTTTCCCAAGAACCATGTGTATTTAATGATATTACACCCTCTGCCAGTGATCTCTTGGGTAGCGAGATCGGATGGGTAGCGAGGTCTCTTAGGATAAGGACGAACAAAAATTGGAGGTCCCTGCGCAAGTTTGGCACGTTAAAACTTCCACGACAATTGGAAATCGCAAAGATTAGGCAATGAGGCCTAAAATTTGTGTTATAATTGTTAGGAAAGAAAACCTTCTCACGGGAAGCCAGAGTTTGTTGCCTTAGGCGCAATCTGACTGGAGGACACACACATCACACAACTGCGCACCGACGTCGGACACACTGACTTTTGAGGCGCATAAATAGGTGTAAGCACTTCCCTCGACTCCCCCGATGTGTCTCCACCTTGACGTGGTGGGGGAGCTTGCGTGTCCCATCGACCCCATTTGCTTGCTGATGGATGGAAAACTACATATTGGACAGCTTATGGGATAGGGACCAGACTAAGAGAGACACAACCTGCTGCTCTGCAGGTGAGACTGAGGATAGCAGTCAAAATTTAACCCAGGCGCACGAAGGCAGAAGTTCTTGTTCCGGACAAAACACTAAAGGCTCCCTGTCGAGGGCTGTGGTTGAACGCCTCTAAGCCACAAACCCTCGGACTTGTGAGCCGGGCCGATCCCAACTTTTCGAAAAATAAAGACGAGATACTGAGCAAGCTACATGCTCAGGTCTGATAGAAGTTCGAAGGCTCTCAGCTGGGGGATATGAGAGATTCCCGGATGATAGGGCCAGGCCGTTTCTCGCTCACCGTTGCACGAAGGTAAGGTGCTGAGCCGGCAGCACAAGTAGCCTACCTCGTGAGCGAGTACAAAAAAGTCATATAAAGTGCCCCAGTCGAAGAAAATGGCTGCGAAAACTGAATCTAACTCATAGAGAGTGTAGACAAAAGTGGAAGAACGTCTCAATGACGCAAAATGGAACGCACGGCGAGCGAACCTATTGCATGGTCCGAAGTCAAAAGCAAAAGCTTACCGAGTGGGTGTCGCTTGCAGTCTGACCGTCCCTGGTGTGTGCTTGAGCGATCAGTGGCAAACGAGTTGCCCAACACATGGAAGTGAGGAACTAAAGCAGCCATGAGCAGGACGTGGCAACTCCTCGGGTGAGCCCAGTCACAGAGCAATATGTGCCGGCTCTGCAATTATGGAAGCCTCCTTGGATAGCGAGGGAATGCTCATGGTCTGCCCCTGCCTTCCCTTGAGGGCCGACCACGATGTCGTTCATCGTTCTATCTTGACCAGCTGAGATGTTAGCGACATCACAACAGTCCAACGTGCCTCGAAACCAGAGGAATGGCTAACCTCATTAAAAAATGCCCGCTGAAGTCGGAAGTGTCGTCCTACGGGTGGCAAACTAAAAATTGACACTACGCAATTACGTCCGAGTGAAATGTCTCGTACCGAATGTCTCTCGTGCTAGGAACAGCTCTGACTACCTAGTTTCCGAATGCCGCTCTTGTTCGGAACAGCTCTGACTGGGTAGTTTTCCGAATGTCTGTTGATGCCTGGAAAAGCTCTGATGGGCGCAACGACAAGCACATGTCCGAAAACTCGCTGAGTGGATGCCGTCTGCAAACCTGTCTGGTTTGTGCGGGAATGACCCGGGGAAACGAAATGACCAATATATTGAAGTGAGGATTTAAAGCAGCCATGAGCAGGAAGTGACGATCTCCCTCGGTGAGCCCAGATCCAGGGCGTTATGTGTCGGCCCTGCAACTATGGAAGCAACCTTGGATGGCGGAAAATGCTATGGACTGTCCCTGCCTTCCTTTGAGGGATGACCGTTGTCTTCGACCGTTCAACCTTGGCCAGCATGGTTGCAGATGGCACCACAAAAGTGAGAGTCTCCCAGGAATGCTACCTGGTCAAAAAAGCACGCTAAAGTCGATGTGTTGGCCTGCGGGTTTCGGCCCAAGGGCGCATAACAGACACACCGCAATCACATCTGAAAAAAACACTCCGGATGAACGAAAAGAAGAAGAAGAAGAAGACTTCCCTCGAGAGATGGAGAGGCATCAAGAAGCAGAGATACGCACACCGAAGAATTTAAGATTCACCCACCTAAACTCAATTTACACAATTTCGACTCTTTTACAACCTCCCCCCTCCTAATCATATTACCTTGTTCAACCATTCATCATCATCACCATCTTCACCATGTTCAGTTTTTCTGTCATGTGTCGTGGGGGAGGAGCCGTCTCCGTGGCGATGGCGTTGCGAACGCGATTCGTAATGCTGCTTACTCGCCTTCGAAACACAACGGTGACCGATTTGGCAGCAGACCGTGTCGCGCTGGTTTTAATGTGCTGGTATGGGATCCGGTCGTTCAGATAGCAATGGCAAACTACTGAACGTAAAACTTGCCTAGACATCAACAGCGGCAGTAAAATGTTGGTGTTGACTGCAAAGTCCTGTAAGGATATGCAATTTAAAAAAAATGTATTTGATGTCGTCAATCCATTTTCTTCACGGGTGTCATACTGCCCTCGTATCAGATCTTCTTTATGTAGCGCCAGTGCTGAATAGTTGATGGTATTGCATTCCACCACAATGGCCGTGACCATTTGATCTTCCGCTTTTCAATAAAGTGGATGTGCAACAAGGTGATGATCCCACTGTCTGATAACATTTCCTACTCGGTCTCATCCTATGTCGCAGTTGTTGATTTTGCATAGGTGTGATTTGGATAATGTCCAAGTTTGACATCGGTAGCATAAGATTGGTGTGAATACTGGTATGTATTATCTGTCCTTCCACCATGAACATATTAATAATAATAATATTATTATAGAGGTGATTTGTTTTGTTTTGTTAAAAAAAAGATTGACTCTTTAATAGGAAAGATTACAAATATTCACTCTTTAATGAGAAAGTTTATTTTGATTGCATCTCAACAAAATGGCGGACGAAATGAAAAGTTCAAGAAAATCGAAAACCAAGAAAAAGAATAGCACAGAAACTACAAAAGAAGGCGACAGTGACGATGATTGGATAGGTCCAAACCCAAATGAAGCTGTAAAACCAAAGAAACAGAAAAGTAAGGAGAGCTGAAAGTCGTGCTAATATGCATGAATTGATTTAAATGTTAAAATCTGAAAATGACTCAAAATCATTTTGACAAAAAAAAATGATTGAATCATTGATTGTAAAGTAAATGTGACCTAACAATGTCAATATATTTAATATTTTTCGCCTTCTCTGTTCTTCTAAGAACATTTCTGTAACCTTCGAGCTCAAAGGCTCCGATTGTCTTCATTACGAATTGCAAAATAGTCCATAACTTCATTATTTTTGAATAAAAATATTAATAAGTTAATAAAATATATTAATTTAATTAATGATTAACATTACTAGCATGAACATCATCACCGGTTTTAAATTTAGTATTTACTAATGAGACCGCCACAGTTAGATAGCTTGAAATTCAAATCTAATGGTACCTCAATGATGCCTGTATTCAATTCTAAGTGAAAGAAATTTGTGACGGTGGACGAGTTGCGATTTTCATGCTCCTCACGATTATTGTCGCTCCAGTGTGTCCCCTTACCTTCAGCCAGGCGGTCTGTGCATGTCTGTGCGTGCGAGATGGTCTCAAACGGTCATATGAAAACTGACTTCAAAATACGTTTCCGGTGATGTTAAATGATTAAAAATAGTACAAGTATACCAATAAATTATTAATATCTTTAAAACTTGTGTCTCTTTAACTTTAGTAGGTCAAACTGCATGTTTTGAGTGTTGAAAAGTGTAGCGCAATAGATATGCGCGGCCGTCATGACCCGTGGGTTTCCCAATTCACAAAGTCACATCTTCTCAGAAAATCTGTTTTTCAACCACAATTCGAGCAAGTTTAGCGATGAAACTATACTGATTCAGGGGCAATATTTTATATGGCAATTAAAATTCACATTAAACAAAGACACCAATTGGATCCATCAATTCCGATACGCGATAATTCCGCTGCCTCTGTCGGATGCGCTCCCCGGCAGTCGGCAGCTTGCACAGATCCATAGAGCACACTTTATTCACAAACTTCCAGTTTCTTAGTTTTATATAATATTTTAGTTCGTAATGTTTAATAGTTTCTATTATATCACCTAATAATTTCGTGAAAAATTAAACAAAAATAAAACAAAACATGCCCAGCCGGGAATAGAACCCAGGTCTCCCGCGTGACAGGCGGAATGCTTGCAACTACGCTAGCGAGGATACAATGATTGTTCCACAAAGATAATTTATATAGTCAAGCTGCCATTTTGGGTTTCCCATTCACACAGTACTCATGATTGTAACATCTTCGTCTGTTTTTCAACCACAATTAAAGCAAGTTTAGCGATGAAACTTTCAAAATTTCTGAAAAATTTGACGCAGAATTTGAAGATCCATCTACAGTTGATGGTTTTCTATTGAAAGTGCCAGAAAAAAAAATTAATTACGATTCAGCCCGCCATTCCATTTTTCTCAGTGCGCGAGGTTGGTCTCAACCAACGGGTCATAGGCGGATTATGAAAATTGACATGGCCATGTGTTTCCCCATTCACAAAGGCACGCTTCGCAGAAAATGTTGTTTTTCATCCACAGTTAAAGCTAGTACAGCGATGAAACTTTCCAGATATATTTAAAATTGTATGCAGAATTCAAAAATACATCTATAATTGATGCAATTCTATTAACAATACCAGAATAGTGTTACAAAGTGCACATGCCCGTCCCATCGATATGCGCAAAGAACAAAAACACATCTTCGCAGAAAATGTTTTTCATCCACAATTAAAGCTAGTACAGCGATGAAACTTTCCAGATATATTTAAAATTGTATGCAGAATTCAAAAATACATCTATAATTGATGCAATTCTATTAACAACACCAAAAAAAAATTAATTACGGTAAGTATGAAATATATTCTTATTTATATAAAAGGTCACGATGATTTCAACCAATCGCTGTGCACAGAATATTAGGCAAACCTTTCCTGGAAAACCCAGGATGACGTATGTTATTGTCACGTGAGATTTGAATGAATAATGACGTCGAAAGAATGCATGGTAAATATATAGCGTTTTCCAGGGACAAGATGAATCATGGTGGAATGACTCTGTACATCACTTCCGTTTTAATTTCGGGTAATGGCACGATGAAACTGCCTACATTAACATGTTTGTTGGTGTTGTGCCATAGGGATAGATAGGTTCTTTATAATACTGTAACAGGATGAGGACCTCAGGTGAACCATCCTATTTATGACCCGTGCTAGAACAGATACATAGGAAATGTTGATCACTGAAGAAGAAGAAACATATTGTGCCTTGTTCTGACAGGAAGGATAATAAACTGTCCCTGCTGGTCAAGAGTGGTAGTCATCAGTGGGTTAATTGTTTCTTTCTTCATTCTTTGCCTTTCCCTCTGAACCATTTTAGTTTCTTTATTCATTGGGAACCAACAAATGTATCATATTTTATTTCTGAACAGCCTTGGCATTTGAGAAGGTATATTTGGACAGCCTACCTTCTGCCGAGTACTATGAAAAGAGCTACATGCATCGAGATATTATTTCCCATGTTGCTGTCAGTAAGTAAGTAAAATGCAGACATTTTGTTTGTTTGTTTTTAGGCATAGTTTATTGTATACATTCAAACTACAGGAGTCATCATCATCATGTGCCAGCTCAGCTGGCATAGATGTTCATGTCCCTCCACAGGTCTCGGTCCTTGGTGCTCTGATCAACTCTGTTGATGATATTCCTCCATGCCATTGTCCCAGTCCACCCAGCATCACCTCTTTTGGGCTGCCTCTGCCTCTTCTCCCACTGATCTTTCCAGCCGTGATGTTTTCCAACATGTCTCTTCTCATTATTTGTCCAAAGAATGCTGTTTGTCTCTTACTTATAATTGTTGGTGGCAGTCCAAGGTATTCGCAACATTTACCAGGCCTCCGTTGCTTCCAAACTCTTCTTAATTCTTTTATTTGTTAAGGTAACCCGGTCAACAAATGCCTGAAGAAGTCAGATGTGTCGGCTGAAAGGTGTAAGTATTGCAGTACTGCTGTAAACAGGCACAACACAATTACGTCTAAAACAACATTCCGGATGAGCGCAGAAGAAGAGGAAGTATAACATTTCAATACTCTCTTTTTGACATTCACTGATAGTGACCTTAAGAGGAGTCCAGTTCAGGAATCCATATGTGTATCCATAATATGTTCTTGAAATAGTGACATTGACCCTGTGCAGCTATCATTGTCAAGGCCTGTTAATTTTGATGTCATTTTCAGGTTTCTGTTTTTCAAGAGGCTGTGTGTCACTTCCTCCTCCTCCCCATTCCTCCGCTTTTTATCTCCCAGTGAAGCATAGGCCCTCAACCATGTTGCATAAAGCCTTCCTATCTTTTGCCATCTCCTGCAGCCTCCTCCATGTTGGGGTATTAATTGAAGGCAATGAAAAATATCCTCAACATTTAGAGTTTGCGGTTATTGTACACAGCGAGTAACTAGGGTTAGAATTAAATTGTAGGAAAACAACAGAATTTATGATCATCTCCAGGAAGAAAGAAATGCCACAATACGACATCCAGGTAAATCTTAAAACAGATGA
Source organism: Cepaea nemoralis (assembly GCA_014155875.1). Classification (NCBI taxonomy): domain Eukaryota; kingdom Metazoa; phylum Mollusca; class Gastropoda; order Stylommatophora; family Helicidae; genus Cepaea; species Cepaea nemoralis. The sequence goes on along the minus strand of JACEFZ010028513.1, from coordinate 41,301 downwards.
ATTGTTTCAACTATTTTGGAACAGTTATAACATTGGACGGAAGATACTTTGTAGAGATGAAAACAAGAATCACCCATTGCAAAAGTTGCCTTTTGCAAGATGTAAATTATTTCCAATAAAAGGGTGTCTGATGCAGTTAGAAAACAAGTGTTAGAGTGCAATATAGTTCCTATACTCTTGCAGCCTTGTGAAACATGGAGAAAAAAACACGTGAGTCAAGAAATAGATGATGGCAGCAGAAATGTAGTTTCTGAGGAAAATGTGATAACCATGGAGGGACAGAACATTTTATGAAGTAGTCCTTCATGAAGCAGGTGACAACCATAAATTGATTAGAGAAATAAGACGTAGATGGTCAACATTTTTTGGGTATTTTGTGAGGAGAAATAACTAGTAAACTTAGTGACAACTGGTAAGCTTGGTGGGAAACGAGCATGAGGAAGACAGGGAGGTAAATATCTGGATGGCTTGGCCACTTGGCATAGTGAGGACAAGGACAGAGAACCGTTTGGAGATTGGTGATTGTATGAGATGATAACAGAGATTGCCCAAGCTTGTTGACAAGATAAGTCCTTGTATCTCACATTCTCCCGCACTGTCTGCATGTTTGTCGGTCTGTTGTCTGTCTGTCTTTCCTCCTACTCCTTTTCTCACACTCTCTTCCTGTATGTATCTCACTCTCTGCCTGTGTTTTCTTTATCTCCCTGCATGTCTCTCTTTATGCCTTTCTCTTAGCATTTCACTCTCCGCCTGTCTGTTTTTATCTCTATTTTCTTTTCTCTGTTTACAATCTGTATCTCGTATTCACTTATGACAAAAACATAAAACGTTTTTATGCCGTGTTAGTGTTGCACCTCTTGTCTGTTTAATCCCCTTCATTGGGTGACAGTGTGGAAAAGAAACAATTACTTGAAGAGTAATATAGTAAGTATATTTGTGTATTTTACACTAAACAAGTTCAGTTAAACTACACATTTGATGTGTCTATCAGTTTATTAATCTATTTCCCACAGATCAGGCTTTATTATTACCGCCAGCTGTGATGGTCATGTTAAGTTCTGGAAGAAATGCGAGGAGGCAGGGATTGAGTTTGTCAAGCATTTCCGCAGTCACTTAGGTAACTATATCTCAGTGCGTTCAATTTAATGTAAGGATGGTCCTTTGACAGATACTGTTTTAGGAGTACTGCTGATAGTAGTGTACCGGCACCTTGCTGTTTTGACAGATGATTGTTTGTTACATTGTGCTTCAAAAATAGACAGAATAACTTCTCCATAGCACAAATAGATGACAGATGATGATTGAAAGAAGAAAGAAAAAAGCAAGATAAAGAAAATATAATAGAATACATAAAGAAATACTAAACAAATGCAAGGAGCTAAAGAAGTATGACTGAATCAAAAGTGCGTGGAAATTGGGACAAACTATGGGAAAAGACTCACATTCCATGTATCAACAAATAAATACAATAAAATGTAGGAAAACATGAAATACCACTGGATGTTTAAAATCGAAGAATGATGCAACCATCTCCATGGGACAAGATGATATAGTCAGCAGATGGATGGAATATCTGGAAGAGCTGTATGATGGTAGGAAACCGGATGTAAATATTCAAAACAATGGTGAGTATCCACCAGTACTTGCAGCCTGGGCTGGATTGTAAAGATCATGTGTTGCATGAGCCTTTTCTAGGCCTGCCTAGTTTACTCCAGAGGAAAAGTAACACTAATACGCCTGGAACAAGGCAAGCTGCAAAAGCTGTAGGATCAGCAAAGCAATGCTCTAACTGTTCACTGTCAGAGCTTCCATCCTAGACCAGTTGCAGACTAAGACTTAGAGCATGGTCTGCCTTGCTACGCCATTTAGTCTTAAGGTTGCATTTTCTTGAAGACTTAGAGCATGATCTGCCCTGCTACGCCATTTAGTCTTAAGGTTGCATTTTCTTGCACTAGGGTAAAGCTTGTACCCTCCCAATTGCACTTCTCCACCCGAAGCCGTTGGCACAATGTGGGGTGTCGGGTTTGGTGAGTGCCTCCCAACAATCGATGCTAACAGAAAGTAGGTAGTACCGTCTACTGTCATACGGTAGCTGAGTCATATCTAAGATCTGACATAATGCAACTAACTAACTTTTTATATTTACATACAGGTACAATTGAAGATTTAGCATTGTCTCCAAATGGTGAACTTTGTGCTACAGTGTCATCAGATAAGAATGCCAAAGTTTTTGATGTCATCAATTTTGGTAAGAATCAAACATTGTAGGCAACTCATTTCTGCCACCATTGTTATTTGATTAGTTTAATTGTAGTATTTTATTCCTTGATGATTTAAGAATTAGAAATAACACAAGTCACAATCCTACATCATCATCATCATCATCATCATCATCATCATCATCATCATCATCATCATCATCATCATCATCATCATCATCATCATCATCATCATCATCATCATCATCATCATCATCATCATCATCATCATATGCTATGCATATAAGCATGGGCAGTCATGTTTTGCTATCTCACATGATCACCAGAGTTATAGATCAGCTCTGTGTTGTCATCTCGACCATACCACATGGTCAAGCCATCCAGGTATTTACTTCTCTGTCTTCCCCTTGTTCTCTTCCCCTCAGTCTTGCCAGTTGTCACCAAGTTCTCCAATTTATTTCTTCTCATAACGTGTCTGAAACATTGTGACTGTCTACGTCTAATTTCTCAGACGGGCCTCCATGCCCAATTCTTAACCCTTTGAAAATAAAGATTTTTGTTTGTTCGTTCATTCACTCTCTAATCAATTTATGGTTTTCATTTGTTTCTTGGTTGTATTTCTGTCTGTCCATGGTATTCTTTGCATTTTTCTCAGAAACCACATTTCCACAGCCATTAGACGTTTATCAGCTTGTCTACTCATTGTCTACGCATCACATTCATACAAAAGTAGAGGTTGAATGTAGCACTTCAACTCTTTTTTCTAGAGTTTGACTTTCAGGACATGAAATCTAATCACTGCATAATTTTGACACATTAGTCCTAGAATAGGTCTTGACTTCCCTGAGTTTATGAAAGAAAAGATGGCCGGAAAGGAAATTGGCCAGCCCAGCTTATAACATCACGAAGTTTCTCATTATTATGGTAATATCTGCTGTGTACCTAAAGTAAACTGAAGAAACTTTGTTTGACACATCTTGAGGTGTGTTGGAAATATGAGGCTAGCCCCATATTGTTTAATTGATCAGTTGGCACTCAGGGGGAAAAATGGTTAATAATGATCCAGCAGCCTTTACTTCCAAGGCATTTCCTGGTACCAATTTTAGGCTGGGTAGGTTCGGGACTCCAGGTCGGTGAAAAATCCACCTATAAGCACATTTGAACCCGTGACGACCGGATCCGCAGACAAGAATGTTAGCCACGGTTCTGATGCCACTCCCTGTCTGCTATGTGATGTGGATTACTTTTGTTATTGGTGATGTGGAAGTGAAGGAGAAGCCATCGCAGTATATTCCCAATAGTAGGTTTATGGACGTGTCATAAGTCTGGAATGAAGGAGTGATATGCTCAGAAATTGCTTACTTTGAACTGAATAGTAAACAAATGAGCACATTGAAACTAATGAACAGTAGTTAGGCAATTAATGACATCAGCCATGAAGTCTGAATGTCAGAACAGTACAATCAGACAATATTACTGGCACCTTTTGCTTTGACAGATGATAGTTTGTTACATTCAGCATGATCTCTCTCTCTCTCTCTCTCAGCCTGCCTGGTTTACCCCAGAGAAAAGGTAGCACCAATACAAGACAAGCTGCAGAAGCTACCGAATCAGCAAAGCAATGCTCTAACTGTCCACTTGTCGGAGCTTCAATTCTAGACTGGTTGCCGACCAAGTCTTAGGGCCAGGTCTGCGCTGCCATGACATTTAGTCTTAAGTTGCATTTCCTCGCACCAGCATGAGGCTTGTACCCTCCCAATTGTGCTCCTCTGCTCAAAGCATTTTGACACAGTATGAGCGCCATAATCAGACAGTGTGGTTAAATAGTAAAGCAATATTATCAGTCAAGATGGTTAAATGTCATAATAATAGAATCAGCACCACAGATATCTCATGATATGCCCCAGATGGAACCTAGCACAACATTGCCTGAGTAGATCTGATTTTATTATTTTGACATTCAACCATTTTGACTGATTGTGTTATTTTGACTGTCAGATTTCTTGACTGGTTTCATTGTTTGAACTGAATAAGCTGACATAACATTGGTGTGAGATAATTGTGATTTGTAATGTGACTTTAACTGTGCATTTATTTATTGAAATTAAAGATATGATCAACATGCTGAAGCTGGGCTTTCACCCAGAGTGTGCTGGTTGGCTGTACAAGGCTGGTGATCCAATCTCTGTTTTGGCTGTGTAAGTCCTGTTCCTGTGGCTGTCCTGTGTAAATTACAAAGTGGCTTCAAATTAAAACTTTATAGTTTTATATATTGTCTTGTAACCTGTCAATATTTTTGTTAAGGATGTCAAACATTGTGACATCATAAGGACAGTTTAAAGATGGCCGCCCCACTTTTGACATACACCAACGAGGAGCAGCATTCTGTTATCCATTTTTTGATCAGTGAAGGAGTGAAACCTATAGAAATTCATTGGCAGGTCGGCATGGTCGAATAGGTAAGAACACATGTTCTTAAACATCCAGTGTGCTGATGCCGAGGTAAGTGGTTCATCCCCTACACCGAACAGCTGGACTAAAATGTTGACCTTTCATCCTTGACTTCGGGACATACATTCCAAGCACCTCTGAAGTCGGAGTGGGTTCGCCTGATGGCGAGGGACACTGTTAATAGGGAAAGGTAATCCATATGCAAAATTCAGTCCATCGCTACTATAAATACTATGTATGGACTACGCTTGAGTTCAAAGCAAGCGAGCGAAAAAAAAAAAAAAATTTAATCGGTGAATGAAGGTCCAGTATAGTGATGCATACCTGTCAGTCCAGCAAGTGTATGACTGGAGTAGGAAACTCCGACCCGCAATCAAATCCAAACGACGTGGACTTCTGAATAAAGGTGTCCTTTTGCAACATGACTTCTTGATCCCATACTGCCTGTGCAACGGTTGAAACCATTGAAGACCTCCACTTTCAGTGTGTACCACATACCCTGTACTTGCCGGACCTAGCCCCAGGTGATTTCTACAAAGGGTCATTGGGAGGAAAGAAACATTTAAGATTTTAATTTGAAGCCCCCTTGAATCTGTCACATCTTGAATCCATCTGCATTGTGGTCTTCCTCTTCTCCTGCATGGTACTGCTCGTTATATAATTATCTTTTGCAGAGATTCATGTCTTTTTCCATGCCTAAAATATTTTATGTTCTTCAATTTTATTTATCTTAACACCAAGTCTTCAGTATTGACTTCTGGTTGGAATCTAATAAATTTAATTAAATTGGTACCAACTAGTCTTCTGGGAAGGACAGATGGTGAGAAAGTGACTTGGTTGGCATGATTTTGTAATGCTGCAGATTGGTAAATGAAAGGTCAATCGCTTATAACTCCATTGGGTTATCTGCAGTGTGGTTTTTAAAACATGAAACAAAGTAACATTTAATTCTTTTAATCATAGAAGCCACAAACAATGTTTGCACAATTTATTGCCTGGCATATTTCGCTGCATCTTGTCAGGTGCATACCACAGTTATATATCATATGAATTGAGTAAATGAATCATACTTTAGCTGAAACAATGAAACTACATAGCATTGTTTGAGTGTAACATCTCTGTTATCCTCACAGTGAATTTAAATTCAACACAAACTCTTTCTGTTTGCACAAAACCAGCTAGAACTGCCTAATTGCTAACACCTCACTATATTTGAGCAATTGTGTATTGTTCGTGGAATAAGTATACAAAATGCTTTTTCTTTGTTCAGATTATGGCCATAGTTTATGAGAGTTGAGAAATTGACGCTGTTAATGCTGTTGAGGATATTATACCAGAAGCTGTGGTTTTAAACCTGGCAACATGATAGGAATTTTATCAAAACATTTGTATTAGCATTCTCATTAACTGAATTGTACTTCTGAGTCATGTCGTTGCATTCAAGTTGGGATTACAGCCGATACCTGTTGGACATGCATGCAACCCAGCACTTTGTGTCGTATTTGGGAGTTCCGCAATAATGGACATTCATGCACTCATTCAGTAGCATATCTCCATTGCAGAACCTCGCTCCCAAAACAACTTTCTGGAAAACTTCTGTCGTAAGCAAGATGTCCCATGTCCGATACACCCATCTGGAGATATTCTGCCACATCCTGCATCCATCTTCTCTTTGGCCTTCCTCTTCCCGGGCATATACCCCTCCATTATTGTTCTCTCTAAACTGCCATGACGTTTCAAGTGACCAAAATATTTCAATTTTCTTTATCGTCTTTAGTAGCCAACCTTCTTCAATATTCAGATCTTGTCGTATGGATGCATGTGTTCTTTGTATCCAAGATATTCTTAGAACACTTCTATAACATTTACATTCAAAGGCATTTATGCACTGTTCAGCTTGTTTAGTAAGTGTCCAGGTCTCACAGGCATATATTGCAATGAGAAAGATAATTGTTCTTAAAAATCTAAATTTTGTAGTCACATATAAAGTGTAAATAACATATCATTCACAGAGCTGAGAAAGACAGCACATCTATTCACATGTATGATGGCAGAGGGACGAGCACTGCTATTCAAGTATTAGAAAAACTTCACCTTGCTCCTGTAGTACTCATACGGGTAATGTTGTATGTTATTTGTATCATTTACATATATTTAGTTGTATGAGACATAAGTATTAATACAATATGTTTTATTTCATGTATTGTCTGTGTATATCTATCAGACAAACATAAATTTAAATGTAAAATTGTATATCTCTCTTCTCCTTTCCCCTTTCTCTCCCATTGGGTTGTAGAGTTGAGTTGCTTGAGTTGAGTTGAGTTGAGTTGAGCTAAGAACCGACATCACTGCACTCAGGACATTCCCTTACGCACTCCGCCCCCTCGATCAACAGCCAGCGAAGATTCATACTACTAATCATTCCCACCGCTATCTGATTGAAAGTTCTTGTTTGAGATTCTTCCAGAACCCCTGCCGATCCCCTGCAATATCATTCTTTCCACATACGGGTTCTCAATCTGTTCCCCTGCCTTCTCCACCTGGTCCCACAGGTGCTCGACCACTTCTCCATTATCCATAGGTAATCTACCACCAAGAGGTGCATTTCTTGCCAGCCTATCAGCCTGTTCATTCTCCCCGCACTCCCGTATGGCCAGGGCAAAGAAATCATACAATTATCATAATCTGTGACCTCTGAAGCGAGGATAGCCATTCCACACGAAATGTTCCTTTCTCCCACTTACTTAGCATACCCCTTGAGTTCGTAAGAAATGCAATTTGTCCCCCATTAGGGCACAGCATGTGAACCAGCTCACTCCAAGTCATCCTTCCTTAGCTATCCCACGCTGCTCTGATTTTGTCCTCCCCATATTTTTCACTTGATGTGTCAGTATTGCTCTTGATCTATTCAGTCCTGAACTGGTTTTATTATGTATGAACATGCTTAAGAAGATCGTCATCATCATCAAGTACCCTACCAGCTGGCGTTGGCATTCATATCTTTCCACAGATCTCTGTTTGGTTTTCTTTGCTGACAATATTCCTCCATGCCACCGTCTCACCATCCAGCATCATTTCTCTTGGTCTGCCTCTGCCTCTTGTCCCGTTGATCTTTCCAATTGTCACGATGTTTTCCAATGCCTCTTTTCTCATCACATGACCAAAGAAAGCTGTTTGTCTCTTTCTTATTGTTGTATAAAATGTTCTAGTTTCATTAGCCCCATTCAGATCTGTACTGGTCACCAAGGAATTTGAAACAATCGTCTCAGGAATCACATCTCTGTTGCTTCCAAGTTCTTCCTAATTACTTAAGAAGATACCATCTGGATACATGCATGAGCAGTAATCCATAGTCATGACTTGCTTTTGTTTTTGTGCCAGGTCTCGCTGGGGTCACAGGAAATGAAAAGGCTGATGCTTTGACTGGTTCTGTGACTATTTTAGAGGGTTTGTCAATATGCTGAGTAGATATCTTTCTGCTTCTTCATCTGTCCTTCTTCCACAACTGAATTGTTAAAATTAGTTGCATATCCTTTACAGGATGTAGCAGTCAGCACCAGCATTTTTTGCTGTTGTGATCTCTTGGGAAGTTTTTGTTCATTAGTTTGGCATTGTACTGAAGCTTAGGTCATCAAATAATATGTGCCTGGCTGTCCTATCCTTGCTATCTCTTTCAGCTCCCTCCATGACCTCCCCATATATTCATCTCTGTCACTAATTATCCTCTTTACATGTTTCTAGGTCTTCCTCTGTTTGTTGGCCCTGTGAATTATAAACAAAGGGAGTGTCTGGTTGTACTATTATCTGGCTTTCTCAAAGTGGGCCTTACCCAGTGCCAACATCTTTTCGTTTCTCTTGATTCACTGATATTTGTTTAGTTGTATTCATGATAAATTCCATTCATTTTTCCAAATCAGTGTTTTCCCGTAGTGAATTTGAATATTTGAGATAAAAAAAAATAGGTTGCACAATTTATTGCCTGACTAGATGCAGCGAAACGTGCCAGGCAATATATTTTGGCTACCTATTGTCTGAGTCTGCATGATTCAAAGCCATTAAATATTTCAGTGAAACTTCTGGTTAGAATAAGAGACATTGGGATCCAATAGGGAGTTATAAAACTTGAAGGTGGGGGAATAAGAAGATTGATGAACCAACTCCGACCTGGTGTGATCGGCTGCCACAAATTCAGGAAATTTTGAGAAGGAGAGCTAAGCACTTATGTTCAATAATGATAGTCCATTTTAATAATTTGATAGTTTTATTATATAATTTGATAGTTTTATTATATAAATCATTTCTTTAAATCTCCACAAAGTGGATTAGTTTGTTTTTCTTAATGTAAGTAATGACAGATTTCACCTGAATTGTATGTTACACTGTAAATTACATTTGGTTGCAGTATAATCCCCACCTGGAGCTGGCTGTGTCTGCAGACAAGAAGGGAATCTTAGAGTATTGGACAGGCCCAAAAGGTGACTACAGCTTCCCTAGAAACTTGAGCTGGGAGTACAAAACAGATACAGATTTATTTGAATTTATGAAGGTATGAAGGTTTGAATTTATGAAGGTATAAACATGAGATGCAATATTTTACTTAATAATTTCGTGGTAACAGATGGTTTTTTTTTCAGATCGTCACATTTGAAGTCAGCTCTGCCTCGTAAATTGAGCAACATAAATTAAACTGGCAGGGAATGGTGGCAAAGATGTGAACTGGTCAGCTGACCTCATTATACTGAGAACTAGTTTGGTAATCAACAGTTCATCCTCACTGCACATCTATTAGTCCTTAATAATACTGAGAGCTCGTACATGTGAAACCCTAACATTTGAATCAGAGGATACCCTGTTTGCCTCTGATTCAGGCAGACCAGGTTCATCTTTCGGTGATGACTGTATTTTCACAAAATAAGAAACAGGATGATATATTCCCCCTATTCCTGGGGTAGTGGATCAGACATCTAATCTTCTCGGACAAGGGCAAAACACTTGGTGAAGCCTTGTGCACATAAAAAAAATTCCTCAGCAGTTGGAAATGGAAAAGAGCAGGCCATATTGGCCACTTCCCTGGCAAATGTCTAAATTTAAAAAGCTGCCCTCGAAAAATGTTCAGAATGTTTGATAATAATATTCACACATTTGGATCCTAGTTGGTGCTGTGGAGTTTGTGCACTGTGCTGAGATTCTCCTTGTATGATCTGGAGGAGGAGACTGGAGCACTTATGGAAATGTCCTTGTGTGATCTGGAGGAGGGGACTGTAGCACTCATGGAGAAGTCCTTGTGTGATCTGGAGGAGGAGACTGGAGCACTTATGGAGAAATCCTTGTGTGATCTGGAGGAGGAGACTAGCACTCATGGAGATGTCCTTGTGTGATCTGGAGGAGGAGACTAGCACTCATGGAGATGTCCTTGTGTGATCTGGAGGAGGAGACTAGCACTCATGGAGATGTCCTTGTGTGATCTGGAGGAGAGGACTGGAGCACTTATGGAGATGTCCTTGTGTGATCTGAAGGAGAGGACTGGAGCACTTATGGAGACATCCTTGTGTGATCTGAAGGAGAGGACTGGAGCACTTATGGAGACATCCTTGTGTGATCTGAAAGAGGAGACTGTGGCACTTATGGAGATGTCCTTGTGTGATCTGAAGGAGAGGACTGGAGCACTTATGGAGATGTCCTTGTGTGATCTGAAGGAGGAGATTGGAGCACTTATGGAGATATCCTTGTGTGATTTGAAGGAGAGGACTGGAGCACTTATGGAGACATCCTTGTGTGATCTGAAGTAGAGGACTGGAGCACTTATGGAGACATCCTTGTGTGATCTGATGTAGAGGACTGGAGCACTTATGGAGACATCCTTGTGTGATCTGAAGGAGAGGACTGGAGCACTTATGGAGACATCCTTGTGTGATCTGAAGGAGAGGACTGGAGCACTTATGGAGATACCCTTGTGTGATCTGAAGGAGGAGACTGGAGCACTTATGGAGATATCCTTGTGTGATCTGAAGGAGAGGACTGGAGCACTTATCGAAATACCCTTGTGTGATCTGAAGGAGGAGACTGGAGCACTTATGGAGATATCCTTGTGTGATCTGAAGGAGAGGACTGGAGCACTTATGGAGACATCCTTGTGTGATCTGAAGGAGAGAACTGGAGCACTTATGGAGACATCCTTGTGTGATATGAAGGAGGAGACTGGAGCACTTATGGAGATGTCCTTGTGTGATCTGAAGGAGACTGGAGCACTTATGGAGATATCCTTGTGTGATCTGAAGGAGAGGACTGGAGCACTTATGGAGACATCCTTGTGTGATCTGAAGGAGAGGACTGGAGCACTTATGGAGACATCCTTGTGTGATCTGAAGGAGAGGACTTGAGCACTTATGGAGATATCCTTGTGTGATCTGAAGGAGGAGACGCGCACTTGTGGAGATATCCTTGTGTGATCTGAAGGAGAGGACTGGAGCACTTATGGAGATACCCTTGTGTGATCTGAAGGAGGAGACTGGAGCACTTATGGAGATATCCTTGTGTGATCTGTAGGGGGAGACTGGAGCACTTATGGAGACATCCTTGTGTGATCTGAAGGAGGAGACTGGAGCACTTATGGAGACATCTTTGTGTGATCTGAAGGGGGAGACTGGAGCACTTATGGAGACATCCTTGTGTGATCTGAAGGGGGAGACTGGAGCACTTATGGAGACATCCTTGTGTGATCTGAAGGGGGAGACTGGAGCACTTATGGAGACATCCTTGTGTGATCTGTAGGGGGAGACTGGAGCACTTACGGAGATATCCTTGTGTGATCTGTAGGGGGAGACTGGAGCACTTATGGAGACATCCTTTTGTCATCTGTAGGGGGAGACTGGAGCACTTATGGAGATATCCTTGTGTGATCTGTAGGAGGAGACTAGCACTCATGGAGATGTCCTTGTGTGATCTGGAGGAGGAGACTGGAGCACTTATGGAGACATCCTTGTGTGATCTGAAGGGGGAGACTGGAGCACTTATGGAGACATCCTTGTGTGATCTGTAGGGGGAGACTGGAGCACTTATGGAGACATCCTTGTGTGATCTGTAGGGGGAGACTGGAGCACTTATGGAGACATCCTTGTGTGATCTGTAGGGGGAGACTGGAGCACTTACGGAGATATCCTTGTGTGATTTCTAAGAGGAGACTAGCACTCATGGAGATGTCCTTGTATGATCTGGAGGAGGAGACTGGAGCACTCATGGAGATATCCTTTTGTGATCTGAATGAGCAGATTGGAGCACTTATGGAGACATCCTTGTGTGATCTGAAGGGGGAGACTGGAGCACTTATGGAGACATCCTTGTGTGATCTGAAGGGGGAGACTGGAGCACTTATGGAGACATCCTTGTGTGATCTGAAGGGGGAGACTGGAGCACTTATGGAGACATCCTTGTGTGATCTGAAGGGGGAGACTGGAGCACTTATGGAGACATCCTTGTGTGATCTGAAGGGGGAGACTGGAGCACTTATGGAGACATCCTTGTGTGATCTGAAGGAGGAGACTGGAACACTTACGGAGATATCCTTGTGTGATCTGAAGGGGGAGACTGGAGCACTTACGGAGATATCCTTGTGTGATCTGAAGGGGGAGACTGTAGCACTTACAGAGATATCCTTGTGCATAAAGTGATAAACACCCTGGTGCCAGCCACTATCCGGGCATCATTGCAAAAAAAAAAAAAAAATGCTTTGTTTAAAACATATCCTCTGTTTAGTATAGTAAAATTGCTTGTCCATTTTAAGATATATAAAAACAAATTAATTTTTGTGTTTTTCATTGGCAGTGTAAGTGTGAGGTTTTGTCCTTGACCTTCTCACCTAATGGTCAGCTGATGGCTACCGTGGCGAGTGACAGGAAGGTGAGCAAATGGCATATTGTGTAGATGCTCTAGGTTTATTTAACTCTTGCAGTCTCCGGCAACTATATTACGGTTGTTGCCCCGTGAATCTCAGCAATTATCGTCTTCATCAAGTTGTGTAGCACTGTTTTGTCTAGTGTAAGGCTCAGTACATCTGACTTCAACAAACATTTTTTGGTTAGCCTTCCCCTAGCCATTGACTGTTTCCAGGCAGCAGGTTTGTGTATCTCTTCGTCTGGTCCCAATTCCTGGACCTATCTGACATTGTGACCCTACCAGAGGCTGCTCTACTGTCAGTGTAGCTCTTGGGGTGAGAAAATGTAAGCCCCTCTACCTCTCAGGTGGATCACAATAAAATGTGACAATCGTATAACTCCTCCTTTTCCTCCTCCTCCTGATGTCAAACTGAACATGTTTAAAGAATGCAGCAGTCAACTTGACTTTGTTGATGTCTCCATAGTTTGTGTCCTCATAATGAGAATATGTAGGCAGAAGTAATTTTCTCTGTACTGCATATGCTTAACACTCTTGCAACAAATATTTCACTGTTATTTTACCAATTCCACAGTTATGTTCAACAGTGTCTCCTTTCTTTAGTTTTTGAACAACTTTCGACTTTTCAACTTTATTTTAAAAGGGTTACAAATTGGGCACGCAGGCCTGTCTTACATTCGGCCCTTCCAACCACTCATCTTTCATTCATCAATCGTGCATGATGCATTCACATAGGAAAATGCTTTGTCAAATGAATGTTGTAAACATAAACAATGCATATTACAATGTTATGAGACACATCCCTCACCCTCCCACACAACCTCTTTCCACCCACATACACCCAAACCTACCCACACACATCCCCATCCCCCCACATACAACCCCCACCCACCCACACACACCTCACCCACCCACACATATCACCCACCCATACACCCTCACCCTGCTTCCACCCACACACATCCCCCACAATACCCCACCCACACACCCACCCACACATCCCCCCACACACACATCTCCCCACAACACACCCATCCCCAGCCCACACATACCCACCCACCCATATCCACACACCTCCAGCCACCCAGCCAAACACTCATCCCCCAACCACACACACACACCCCACACCCACCCACCCACACAACCCTCCACCCACACACACACCACCCACCCCACCCTCCCACGTACCCACCCCACCCACCCACACAAAGTTGGTAATTTGCATCATCTTGCAACGCCATGAGTTTTCTGAACACTAGACTTCTATGTTGAGAAGTCACTGCATCTTTAAGCTCCCATTATTTTAACTTGTTTGAAGAGATCTTATAGTGTTCCTCAAGATCATGATACTTTTGTCAGGAAATTAATATGCAGTACTTTTGTAACATGTTGAATATCTTTTGAGCTTCATTTAACACATACAGGTAATATGCAAATACGTAAAGGACCTTTGTATACGCCTTGAGCTTATTGGGTATGTGGTGCTAGACCCATATTTGTATGAACCAATCAGCACTCAGTGGGTCATGCAGACTGTATCACTTTCCTTGACTTTCCATTAATGTCTGGATACCCATTTTATGCTGGGTACACTTGCGAGCCCAGATCAATTAAAAAAACCTGCCTCGGTTCAAACTCATGAGCTCGGGGCTGGCAGTCAAGCATACTAGCCACTGCTCTACCATGGCTTCCTGTTTAATATTTTTTTTCTCCCGCATATCCTATTTATAGGACATCACTGTCAACACCAGCATTTTACCGCTGTTGTTGACTTCTTGGCAAGATTACACTCAGTAGTTTGCCATTGCTTTCTGAGCGACTGGCTCACATACCCTCGTAAGTAACCAACGCTACGCGATACGCTACTGAATCTCGCACAACTGCATTACCCTATGTGGATATACAGGATTATGGAGACAGTCGTTAACCCCTTAGCCTGGGAGATCGGCTGTTTAATATATAATGAAGTGAAATTGCTTTCATGGGGGAAATTGCAGTGAATATTTCACATGCTATAAGGAAGTGAAATTACTTTCATGGGGGAGTTGCTGTAAATATTTCACATGATATAATGAAGTGAAATTGCTTTTATGGGGGGAATTGCTGTGAATATTTCTCATGGTATAATGAAGTGTAATTTGTTTCATGGGGTACATTGCCATGGATATTTCACATGGTATAGTCAAGTGTAATTGCTTTCATGGGGGAAATTGCTGTGAATATTTAACAATGTCATCTCTCCGTCATTGTACCTCATCCTGATTTACACAACCTATACTGAGGCCAACATTAACTCTGGAGCTATTCTGGTTGGAAACAATTCTTGTTTAATTTAAGAATCCTATTTTTGTTTCATCTGAATAAAAATTAGGACAGTGATTGCATTGTGTCTGTTTGTAGCAGGTGATATTTGCACGTCTTGACCAAAAAATCCATCCTCGTCCTGTTATTTGATGTTTAGATTAGCCTTCAATGGTAGTTAGTGCTTGTGCAAACTTAAAAATAAGTGCAGATGAGCAGCACCCTCTGCATGACGCTATATTCAGAGAAAAGGGTGACAGGCTAAAGAGGGGCAAATCATGGATGGGTTGGGCAGAAGATCTAGTCAGACAGGTCTGCAGTCTTACCAGTATCAACCCCGGCAAGGAATGGGTGTCGGTGCCTCCAGCTTTTAAGAGCACTTTCTCCTGCATTATCACACTCGACAGACGGTGCCGAGAGCAGAACCCTGCCGCTGTCAATGCAGAGGTCAACGCGCTCATCAATGAACACTCAGATAGCCCAAAGTGCTCATCTATACAGATGGATCTGTTGTAAAGCAGCAGAGAAGTGCATGGGTATTTACAGCCTGTTCAGCGGGCCGAACCGTTCAAGAATCCAGTGGTGCCCACTCTATGACCACGAGCAGCATTGACGATGGAGATGATGGCAGTTACACAGGCTTTCATAATGGCTGGAATCACAGCATTATACCAACGTGTGTGTACTAAGTGATTCAATGAGCATGATTCAGAAGGTCGAAGCGGGATCTGTACGTAGACAGTGGACTGAGTCGCTGTGGAAGTCTGTTGTCCGTAAAGTCACCTTCATCTTCGTCTCGGGACATGCGGGAGTTGAGGGAAATGAACGAGCTGATAAACTGGCTGGCTCTGCGCCCCCTGTAGATGGCCAGCCCATGGATCGTGCCGATGTTATTAACGTCCTTAAAGATATGGCGAGAACAGAGGACTTTGACGTCAGTGAATCCACATCGCTGTCCAGGATGAAAGACTTGGGAGTAAGAATCGGCACGGCCAGATGCGAGAGGTACATCGGGAAAACGAGGTGCCTCGTCAACCAACAACAAACTGGCACTATTAGCCACCGGACGCTGATGCATATGCTAGGGGGAGGAATCTGAGCACCTATGGACCTCTTCGGAGTGCAATGAAGATACCCCAACTGATAACAGTTAGGGATTTAACCCAGACTGTAGTCCCTGGCACAGTGGCTAGTATGCCTGTCTACCAGCCTGGTGGTCATGTGTTCGAAACCCCATTCAGGCGGATTAAAAAAATTAGCGCAGCCTAAAATGGGAACCAGGAAAAGTCATGGGAAGTAAAAGCAACTGGAGTGATATTGACCACAGCACAGGTGCCAGGTGATCTGATATATATATATATATATATATATAGCTAACAGCATATACCCAACATTTGCTCGTAAAAGGGTCCTTGACCTACTTTCTTTACCTGTGGTCCCGGTGAGTTAGTGCACTGTGTGCTGTGCCATCCCAGTCCCTGCAGGGCTCAACACGGTTTGTGGAGGCTAACAGTCATACTTTTACTTCACAGATTCGTATTTTCAGAGTGAGCACTGGCAAACTCTGGAAGGTTCTGGATGAGTCCATCCAACAGTTTACAGAGCTGCAGCAGGTAAAGATTGAAATAGTCCCTCGTATATTTTTCTTGTGTAGTGCTTGTGGTGATTTCAGCTAAAGAACAGCCGACATGTAGTTGTTGTGTATAGTCTCAAGTTTGTGATGGTAGACAGATGATCTCTTTATAGAGACATTGGCTGTCTTAGTTTACAGAGGTATAGAAAACTATAGCTGTCCAAGAGATTATGAAGAACATGGGGGGGGGGGGGGGGGGGGGGGGGGGGAGAGGGAAGTTCTTCATCAAATGATGGCCACTGGATGTGTGTTTGTGATGAGATGCACTAGAAGTAGTAGCACAAGTATGGAACTATGCTTGAGTTCAAAGAAAGAGGCCGAAAAGAAAAAGAAAACATGCAACTTAACAGTGTGACACAAGCAACTAAACAATGTAGTACTTCGCTCTCATGATGATGATGGTATCATACATACAGTGAAGAAAGCAACATGTGTCACTCATTAAGACATAACTAAGAACAAACTCCAATATGGCAAACGTGAATCACAGAAAAAAATAATAATGTTATATGAATATATAAAATAAAAATCAGTTACACAACGACACAACAAATCAACGTTTCAATGACAATAATCATCCTCAGGAGCAACACAAACAGATCTAAAGAAAAACATGAAATTAGAAAATGTAATAAAATTAAAACATACAGAAAAAGTCTAGGTGTGACACGTTGCTAGGCCTAACATACATACAACACGAGGCAAGTTCATATAACTGAATGTACACAGGCAAGCTGTGTTACATGTATATACCTCCACACACACACACACACTCAGTTTGTATATTCTTTTCTCATATTCACATTGGCTGACAACAGGGGCACCCCTCATATGTGTTGACTATAAACACATTCATGCTGCCTGACAACAGGTGCACCCCTGACATTTGTTAACTTGACTATAAACATATTCATGCTGCCTGACAACAGGTGCACCCCTGACATTTGTTAACTATAAACACATTCATGCTGCCTGACAACAGGTGCACCCCTGACATTTGTTAGACTATAAACACATTCATGCTGCCTGACAACAGGTGCACCCCTGACATTTGTTAACTTGACTATAAACACATTCATACTGCCTGACAACAGGTGCACCCCTGACATTTGTTAACTTGACTATAAACACATTCATACTGCCTGACAACAGGTGCACCCCTGACATTTGTTAACTTGACTATAAACACATTCATGCTGCCTGACAACAGGTGCACCCCTGACATTTGTTAACTATAAACACATTCATGCTGCCTGACAACAGGTGCACCCCTGACATTTGTTAACTAAACTATAAACATATGAACCTAGCAGCGTTTGTTTGAATTCTCCTTCGAGTGGTGATTTCTTATAAACTTCCAGGTCAACCCGGTCTAAATTGGGCATCAGGGAATGTTCTGGGAAGCAAAGGCAGTCCCTGTGATATTGACTGTATCACCCATTGGGCATCAGTTGGTCTATACAAATATGGATTAGCACCATATACCCAGTACTCCTTACGGCTGGAAAAGTGTCTTTTACTTACACCCTGCCATGGACCTAGGTCAGGTCATGGGCCTTTTGGTACAGACAGTCTAGAGCTTCATGCAGTCCGGCGTGAAGATGAGAAGATTGAGAATCATGCCTTGCATGAAAATAGCTAGGCGGGTTGCTGAGCAGGGGAACGTCTCCTGGAGGCAATCAGTTGGGCTTAGCCATCGTCGAGTTGAGACGTGGTTCTTGGCTCCGTAGCATGGCCACAAAATGTGCTGCTACATCCCTGGTTAGGTTATGTAGTTATTGTTGTGAAGTGATTGTAGACTCTAGGTATTGTCTAAAAGTAACTGTTATGTGGTATATATGACATTGTATATTGCCAAATACCTGGAGTCAAAAAGAAGGTGTAAATTCGAATTGTGTTTTGTTGTTCGATATGAGTTGCGTTGAGTTGGCTTAAAGAGTTAGCTGTTGTAAATTATGCAGCACCGGTGCTCATAGAACATTCATGTCACACCAAAGAAATGTATATGTGTCCGAGCACCGCAACCAGAACCGCAAGCCATAAACATGCATAACAGATTGCCAGCAGCAAGTGTGATTGATCCTTGAGCCTCAAAGTCAAAGTTCACGAGCAACAACATATTACAGCTCGCCATATGCAAACAAGCATACATCTCGCTGGCACACCCATAATTGAAGAGAAAAGCTAGGAGTCTATTACCTAAATCTCCTTTGATATGGTATGCATAACAGAAGGCTTCTGATCATCAGAGGTAGTCAACTCTTGAAGTAAACGTTGTGGTCTTTCATCTTCTTGATATTGTAAGGGGTTGGCCCACTAGGGTCATGACTTTCAAACGTCTTTCTCGTTTTGTGGTGTGCATACTCTTAAAATTCAATTTCTTAAAATCTGCTAAGAGGCAAAAGAAGTGTCTGGGGAATAATAGTGACGGTTATAGTGTTTAGTGCAGGAGAGCCTGGCATATGATATCATGACATTTAGTCTAAGATTTGAGGTGGAGCAGCCACCTGCGGGATTCCGCTGGCTGGAGGACAAGCAGCATACACATGTTGTGATTGATAACAGACTCTCAGAGCTTGCTATGAAGGGTGAAGATAGGCATGCTTCAATTAAAAATTCAAATACAGGGAGCCATCCATAGGATCCTTTCCCCAGGGCATGCTGGTGTGTTGGGAAAGGAGTAGGCGGACAAATTGGCTGGGTCCACTGGTCACTTCCTGCCGCACCATCTCTCCAAGCACTGATGATGTATAATACATCAGTGCCAGGAGAGAATGCTGCAGCAAGGGGTATTGGTGCATGATAAGGTATATGTGGTCTGGCCCTTTAGGATCATGTGTATATCGTGGAATACAAATATACCATCAGTGCCTGGAGAGAATAATGCAGCTGGAAGTGACCAGTGGACCTGGGCAACGCTCAATGCTCTGAGGAAAGGCCAGACAGACTCATAATTAGATTGCATAGGGAAAAGCTTGAAGCTTGAAAAAACTCGCAAAAATAAAAAACTTGAATGTGAAGACAGATCATGTATGGGAATGCCCTGAATTTTGTGATATTGGCTCTTAGCTCCACTCAACTTAACTGAGCTTAAGCTCAACTCAGCTCACCTAGAAATTTAGTTGATACCTATTCAGACAATTGCTTAACTCTCGTCATCCCTTCCACTTGCTTTCCATTCAGCCTTTGAGAGCAAGGACACAATGAACCTGATACTTTGTAAACCATTCTTAGCCTGCACTACCACCTTTACCAGTATGCAGAGTGAAAGCCAGTTCTTTTCTCTGGATTAATGAGCAACTGCATTATCAAAATGCAGAGAATTAATCCTCTTAAGCACCTCCTGCGTGTTCAAGTTGATAAAAATAAACTCTTGTTGTCCTGTTCTCCTCATAAAACAATGAATGATAACTTATTCCTTCATGTATTTATTTATCTTGTTTATATTACATGTAACTCAACAAATAAATTTCAAATGTGAAATTTGTTTAAAACCCCTCATATTTCATGATCTCTTCCTTAGATGAAACAGCAAATTCCACACATGGAGTTTAGCCGTCGTTTGGCAGTGGAGAAAGATCTCGACAAAATCACCTAGTTATCACACTTGTAACCTAGGTAAGGATGTTGTTATCTATCTCTGCAGGAATTAATCATCATCATCATCCCCTTTTGCCGTCAATGGTCCAAATATCTAATTAGAGATAATTGGAGAGGGAAATACCTAATTAGAGATGGTTGGAGAGGGAGATACCTAACTAGAGATAATTGGAGAGGTAGATACATAACTAGAGATAATAATTGGAGGGGGAAATACTTAATTAGAAATAATTGGAGAGGGAAATACCTAATGAGGTAATTGGAGAGAAAAGTATCTATTTAGTGGTAATTGGAGAGGGAAATATCTAATTAGAGATAAATGGAGAGGCAGATATCTAATTAGAGATAATAATGGAGAGGGAAATACCTAACTAGAGATAATAGGAAGGGGATCTTCAGAATGAAGGAAGAATCCAAGAGGTCACGGCATAAAGGTGGGGTGCCTCTTGATAACTGCCATCCTTCTCATTGAATACTGAATTTAAGAATCAACACGCACTCAGGACAATCCTACCCATGCTTCACCTCCATTTCAAAAACCCCTGAAATGCTCCCTTGCTGCTGATTCCAGTTGTGGATATTCAGAGTAATGCTGTGAGAGGTGACTAAAGAGGATTGGCAGAGATGATGACCGTATCCAATGAAAAACATTTGTGGAAAATCCAACCAATCATCAGTAAGTCTACAAAGGCTTTGTGCGAGTTGATTGAGGGCCTATGCACCATTGGGCAATGAAAGGCTGCAGTAGAAGACAGAAGAGGTATAAGTGGGGGTTGAACTGGACACTGCTGTGCTAGTAAGTCAGGGGACTAACACTTACACCAACATGGAGAGTCTCTAAAAGATTATACCGGGTTCATCAGATGCCCTAGTTTTTTTAACATTGCTTTGTCAGTATTTTATCTTGCTTTGTCAGTATTTTATCTTACTTTGTCAGTATTTTATCTTGCTTTGTCAGTATTTTATCTGGCTTTGTCTGTATTTTATCTTGCTTTGTCAGTATTTTATCTGCTTTGTCAGTATTTTATCTTGCTTTGTCAGTATTTTATCTTGCTTTGTCAGTATTTTATCTTGCTTTGTCAGTATTCTATCTTGCTTTGTCAGTATTTTATCTTGCTTTGTCAGTATTTTATCTTACTTTGTCAGTATTTTATCTTTCTCAGTATTTTATCTGCTTTGCCAGTATTCTATCTTGCTTTGTCAGTATTTTATCTTGCTTTGTCAGTATTTTATCTTGCTTTGTCAGTATTTTATCTTGCTTTGTCAGTATTTTATCTTGCTTTGTCAGTATTTTATCTTGCTTTGTCAGTATTTTATCTTACTTTGTCAGTATTTTATCTTTCTCAGTATTTTATCTTGCTTTGCCAGTATTCTATCTTGCTTTGTCAGTATTTTATCTTGCTTTGTCAGTATTTTATCTTGCTTTGTCAGTATTTTATCTTGCTTTGTCAGTATTTTATCTCGGCTTTGTCAGTATTTTATCTGGCTTTGTCAGTATTTTTATCTGGCTTTTGTCAGTATTTTATCTGGCTTTGTCAGTATTTTATCTGGCTTTGTCAGTATTTTATCTTGCTTTGTCAGTATTTTATCTTACTTTGTCAGTATTTTATCTTACTTTGTCAGTATTTTTATCTGGCTTTGTCTGTATTTTATCTTGCCTTGTCAGTATTTTTTCATCTTCTTTGTTCCCTGTTCAAGGGGAGAGTGTCACACCTAGTCTTGTACCTCAAAGGTCAGTGCGTCCGACTTCAGCATACATCTGTGCCAGGTTTGCTACATCTAGACAGATTCCATCCAAGGTCATGGGCTCTTATCTACCTGTGGGTAGGTTTTCTTTCAGAACAGTTTTGCCAGGGCAGCCGCATTATAGCCTACCTATGCAGTTTCCTGTTGCTGTGGAGTTTTTTTAACATGCACAAGTTGCACTCAAGACTCCTGTTTTCACTGTTATTCAGTGAGACGTGTGATATCATTGAATACCAGATGTTCTTAGACAACATTCCCAGTCGTATGCTGTGATTGAACCCTCTACCTTCTGAGCCTGGTACAGATACTGTAACCCCACCCAGCCTCTGTCAGTTTGTTCATTCATCCTGTGTCATTGCGGTAAGCATGGACGGTCATGTTTCGCCATTTCACTCGATCACCAGAGTCGTGGATCAGCTTTGTGTTCTTGTCTCAACCATTGCCACGTGGCCAAGCCATCCAGGTATTTACTTCCCTGCCCTCCCCTTGTGCTTTTCCCCTCAATCTTGCCAGTTGTCATCAAGTTCTCCAATTTATTTCTTCTCATAACATGACCAAACAATTGTGACTGTCTACGTCTAATTTCTCTAATCAGTTTATGATTATCATTTGCTTCTTGTAGGACTTGGTCATTGGTTTTTTCTGTTTGTCAACGGTATTCTTTGCATTTTCCTCAGAAACCACATTTCCACAGCCATCAGATGTTTTTTCAGCTCGTCTTCTCATTGTCCTCGCTTCACATCCATACAAAAGTACAGTCAATATGTTATCATATTTATGAGTATGTGTTAACTTCAAATTATTTCATTTTTCAGTGTTTGATGAAAGTGGCTACTTCCTTCTGTACGCAACACTCATGGGTGTCAAAGGTATAGTGCAATCTTTGTGATGGTTGACTGTTTGTTCACATCTGCATGATTGATTGATTGATTGATTGATTGATGATTTAGGAACCGACATCACAGCATTCAGAGAATTCCCATAAGTGCTCCGTCCCTATCCTCAGCAGCCAGCGAAGAGTTCCAACACCAATAGTACCAGTAGCAATCTGACTTATATGTCCTTCTCGCCTTTTCTCTGAGCGTCGAGCGTCGGCCAGATCCCCTCGTCACTCCTTCGCTGTCTCATTTTTGCCAGACCATGGTGATCCCATTTGCTCCCTCGAGGTGTACACTGCCTCCCACAAGGCCGCAACAACGTCTGCCTTGTCATGCATCAGTACTCCACCAAGTTTTGCAGAGCCAGCCAATCTGTCCGCCTGTTCATTCCCCAGCACATTGGCATGCCCCGGAGAAAAGATCCAGGCTATGCTTGCCACTCGTGACCTCCGAAGCGAAGCAAGCCATTCTGCCCGAAGCTTGCCTTTCCTCAGCATGCATTCTAAGTCAGTTACAATCACGATGTGTGTGTGTGTATCGTATTCTCTATCCAGCGGAAAGCTGCACTGACCGCCTCCACCTCCATTCTGAAGCTAGATGTTGTATCATATGCTAAGCTCTCCTGCACCAAACATCGACCATTAGCTTTTGCTAAGAACCCCTAGGCACTTCTCCTACCTCTCAACACCGACCCATCTGTGTAGATAATCACATCACCCGAGCGAGCATTATCCTGAATCAGTTGCTGGATGTCCACTTCGTGGCCCCTGCTGGCCACTCCCTGCACTCCCGGCTCAATGTGATTATAACCTGCACAAGTCTGACTGCTCTGCTGGCACTCTGACCCACTCTTCTCCTTGCCTAATGTTCTCCAAGGGGCACACCTGTCTGATCGTATCCTCCGCCTGAGCCATCCGTGATTTCCCTCTCATCAGTCGCTGGCCCTTAACTGCATCCAGCGCCTCATGCAACGGGTGATCTGTGTCTGCAGCTACTCTGAGGTATGCCTTCGCCTGCATCACCTTGAGCCTACCAGCAACAGTCGGCAACCAAGGATGTAATGCATACACACTACTGGGGTATCTCTGCTGCATCCAGAATGACCCACATAGCTTCGTTCTGTATGCGCTCTAATTTCACCAGCTGACTCTGGAGACAGTGAGCAGTCCTAAGTTAATAATCAATCACTGAGAGGATCAAGTGCTGGTATAGTCTGAAAGCATTCTCTGCTCTGTGTCCATTACGTCTACATGGTAAAGAATAAAAATAATGTAAAACAAAGGATCCTTTTTACATGACTTTAGGTGTGGGGTAAATGATGCCAGCCCCATATTTGTATGCACCAGTCGAAAGTCCGGGGATGAAGTGGTCTGTATTGTGTCGGTCACTGTTACTTCACAAGATATACCTGGTACCACTTAGGCAGGGTCAGTCTAGAAGCTCAGGTCAGTTTTACAAATCGTCCTCAGTGCGGATTTGAACCCTCTGGCCTAGCACTGTTGGGCTTGTCTGCAAGTGTCTAGTCACTACACCACAGTGGCTCCATAGAAGACTTCGGCTATATTCAAATGGATGAAAGTTATGCATTTAAATCAGTGTTTCCCAACGTGGGGCCACGCCCCACAAGGGGGCAATTTGACTCATAAGGGGGGCAATTCGAAAATGGAAGAAATCGGCTGAATATAACAAAACGGGGAGACCTTGAGACTGAAGTTAACTAAATTGGAACCTGACATAAGATCTCTTTGCATCAAGCGCAAGGATCTCACTAAATTTAAATAATAAATAATTACTAATAATTAAAACAATATAGAAAAATCTTTCATTAAAATTATTTTGTACTTGAATTACGGTTCTCCATTATATGTTTTGAAAATTTACTTACTGTGTTTGCTCAATAATTACCTAGTGATTTCTTCCTAAAACCTATCATTCAAGTTTCTTTAGTGACATTTCAATTTTTGAATATTAAAAATAATGTATATGTTGAGGGGGGGGGGGCAATATGAAATTTAGAAAGGCTTAAGTGGGGCATGGTACAAAAAGGTTGGGAAACACTGATTTAAATGGACTGATTTAAACTGCGTAGAAGTAACACTGAAGTAAGTTCATGTACCTACCAGGAGGTCATAAACTCGTTCGCTCATAAACTTCCGGTGGGCCGATGCCCAGGTAGCGGGTTCACCCCACATTGGTCAGTTGGACTAACAGTTGACATCTCGTCCTTGACTATGGATGTAAATTACAGGTACTTCAGAAGTCCGAGTGGGCTCACTTGATGGCGAGGGGACAATGCTAATAGGGAAAGCTACCACACATAAAAATAAATTTAGTGCATTAGAAGTAGAAGCACGTGTATGGACTACACTCGAATTCAAAGCGCACGAACGCACAAAGAAAATAACTATCATTACAGCACTATGATATTAGGCCTACATACTGGATACTTTCTCTGTGAAATATGTGGTACCTATTTATGAGGCAGGGTAAAAAACGGAACCATACTGGCCACAATATTTGATTTGAATGGTTTGGTTTATAAAGGTACCACTTTCATTGAACAAGGATATCTCTGTAAGTGCTCCAGTCTCCTCCCATAGATTACACAAGTTGAGCTAAGTCAAGAATCGACATTCACAGCTCTCAGGACATTCCAATACTTGCTCAGTCCTCATCTGCAACAGCCAGTGAAGAGTCCCAATACTAATGGTACCAGTAGCAGTCAGATTATATATCCGTCTGGCTTTCCTTTGAGTTTTGTGGGCTGGTCAGATACACAAAGAGTATCTCAGCACTGAGCACAAAATCCCTATCATCAGTTAGGATCCAAATGTGAAAAACACATTGTATACGTTTTTGGGGGTAACTTTTCTAATGTAAGAATTTGGCCTGGGCAGAGGCCAATTTGGACTCCTTTTAAATTTCCAAACACTTGAGGGATTTCTCATGTGCACAAAGGGACCTTTGAGTTGTTTTACACTTGTCTGAGATGGCTGCATATCCGAATCCAACTACCCCAGGGTCAGAGGAGAAAATTACATATCTGATCCACAACCCCAGAGTCAGAGGAGAAAGTTTACATATCTGATCCACAACCCCAGGGTCAGAGGAGAAAGTTACATATCTGATCCACAACCCCAGAGTCAGAGGAGAAAGTTACATATCTGATTCCACAACCCTAGGGTCAGAGGAGAAAATTACTATATCTGATCCACAACCCTAGGGTCAGAGGAGAAGACTACATATCTGATCCATAACCCCAGAGTCAGAGGAGAAAGTTACATATCTGATCCACAACCCCAGAGTCAGAGGAGAAAGTTACATATCTGATCCACAACCCCAGAGTCAGAGGAGAAAGTTACATATCTGATCCACAACCCCCAGGGTCAGAGGAGAAAGTTACATATCTGATCCACAACCCAGGGTCCAGAGGAGAAAGTTACATATCTGATCCACAACCCCAGGGTCAGAGAGAAAGTTACCATATCTGATCCACAACCCCAGAGTCAGAGGAGAAAGTTACGTATCTGATCCACAACCCCAGAGTCAGAGGAGAAAGTTACATATCTGATCCACAACCCAGAGTCAGAGGAGAAAGTTACATATCTGATCCACAACCCCAGAGTCAGAGGAGAAAGTTACATATCTGATCCACAACCCCAGAGTCAGAGGAGAAAGTTACATATCTGATCCACAACCCCAGAGTCAGAGGAGAAAGTTACATATCTGATCGACTACCTCAGCATGAGGGGGAGTATACCATCCGTTTTTCTCATATTTGTGAAAATTCAAGCATTCAACACTTTAAGACAAACCTGGTCTGCTTCAGCCAGGGATTGACATCATAACCTCTGATCCACTTTACCTCTCATAACAATTTAGCCCTGCCACTCATGATGATGGAACTGAACCCAGGGTCATTTTGTTTGCAGGCACATGAACTAATCACTACGTAGCTACTGTTCCATAAGCAGCGCAGGAGCCTTGTGATATTTCTCTGTAAATGTTGAAATATTTCTATAGTTTTTATGTTTAATTAAAGGCAGGCGGATTGACTTCATTACACCGGGTTTTTATCCCATATGCTCCAACATAAGAATAGAGGTGGAAGCAGTAACCAGCGCCATTCCGTTGGTTAGAGGAGACCACTGCAACACACATTGTATTCATTATGGACTCAAGGAGTATGCTTAGTAAGGTGGAGAAAGGAATGTTTCGTGTGGAATGGCTACCCTCGCTTCAGAGGTCACAGATTGTGAGAATTATATGGATTTTTTACCCTGGCCATGCGGGAGTGCATTCATTAAGGTGGAGAAAGGATGTTTCGTGTGGAATGGTTCAACTCACTTCAGAGGTCACAGATTGTGCGAATTGTATAGACTTTTTGCCCTAGCCATGCGGGAGTGCAGGGGAATGAATAGGCTTATAGGCTGGCAGGGAATGCACCTCTTGGTGGTAGATTACCTAAGAACAAGGGAAAGGTGGTCGAACGCCTGTGGGACCAGGTAGAGAAGGCGAGGGAACAGAATGATATTGTGGGGGATCGGCAGGGGTTCAGGAAGAATCTCAAAACTGAGAGTGAAGACAAGGAGAACTTTTAATCAGATAGAGGTGGGAACGATTAGTAGTGTGACTCTTTGCTTGCAGTTGAATGGGGGGACAATTTATATGAGAATGTCCTGAGTGCAGTGATGTCGGTTCTTAGCTCAACTCAACTTAACTTATCCCATAGAGCTCAGTCTCTGTCCCCAGAGCAGCTTGCCTTCTGCTGAAAAGGCTGCAGTGAGCACAAACTCTCTGGCTCCAGCTACAAACCCCAGGGGTCTCTGGAAAAAATTGCACATGCGAACCAAAAGAGAAAGTCCTGAAAATAAACTCATGATCTTAGAACACAAGTCAAACAGTTGAACCACATGGCATGGAGATCCCCTAGCTATTATGTATAGAAGCCAAGATCTAAAACAATGCTCTATTGTTAAACTGTATTGTTATTAGGTTTCTTGAGCTAGCTAAACTTGTCTCTCACTTTGCTGTTGTCAGTTTTCTTTAGATACCTAATTTCCTTAAGATTACAGTTGCCGTTCTTACTGCGTTGACTAATTTGCTAAAGATTACAGTTGCCATTCTGATTGAGTGTCTCATTATATGTTTATCAGTGTTCTTAAGTACCTAACTTATTCACATTACAATTATTAATCCTCTAGGGTTACTTAGCTTGTTATTTGTTTTATGGTTATCATTCACCTTGAGTTACCAAACTTGTTTCCTTTATAGTTATCAATCTTCTCAAGTTACCAAACTTGTTTCAGTTCAGTTTGTTTTAGAGCTATCTAACTTGTGTCTTACTTTATAGTTACCAGTCTTCTGCTTCATTTTAGTTATAAACTTTCTTGATTTACCTGTTTCACTTAAAAATTTTCCGTGGTCGAAGGGGTTATGGACGCAGTTCGTAATCCCTCATACCGTGTTCGAAACACAGCTGTGGGTGATTTGGCAGCAGACTGTCTTACGTTTGTTTTTATAACATGGTATGAGCCAGTCATTCAGACAGCAATGGCAACCTACTGAATGTAAACTTGCCAAGAAATCACAAACAGCCAAAAAATGCTAGGGTTGACTGCGACATCCTGTAAATCAGTCTTTTGCCATTACTTAACTTATTTGACTTTAGTTAGCAGTATTTTAGAGCTACCTAACTTGTGCCTCATGTTACAGTTACATCTTCTGCTTCACTTTACAGTTATCAGTCATCTGGAGTTACCTAACTTTAGTTTAGTTGCCCATCTTTATACTAGCTGGCTCCATGGCTATGGCGTTACGGACGCAGTTCGTAATTCCACTTACCTGCACTCGAAACAATGCTGCGCGTGATTTGGCAGCAGATCGCATTACGCTAGGTTTTAACAAATTGGTATGGGAGCCAGTCGTTCAGAAAGCAATGGCAAAATACTGTACGTGAACTTGCCAAGACATCAGCAACAGCAGTAAAATGCTGGTGTTGACAGCGATGACCTGTAAAAAGGATATGCGAAAAAAACAAAACAACTTTATACTTAGTTATCAATCTTCATGAGTTACCTAACTTGTTTGACTTTATAGTTATCAATCTTATTGAGTTACCTAACTTGTTTTACTATACAGTTATCAATCTTCTTCAGTTATCTAACTTGTTTCACTTTTATAGTTTTTCAGTGTTTTTTGAGTGACCCAACTTGTTACTTTACAGCTGTTACTCATCTTGAGTTACCTAACTTGTTTCACTATACAGCTGTCAATCTTCTTCAAGTATCTAACTTGTTTCACTTTATAGTTATAAGTTTTAGTGAGTTACCTACGTTTTGTTTCCCTTTACAGTCATCAATCTCCACACAAATAAATGCCAGCGCTGGCTGGGAAAGACGGAAAATCTTCGCTTCCTTCACCTTGGTTTGTTCCAAGGTGCAGGAAAGGCCAAGCAGCCGATGGATGCAGAAATGACCGCTTCAGACAACCCCATTCTTCAGAATGTCTTTGTGGATCCCATCTTGGTATGCACAGCATTCAAGAAATCCAGGTTTTTTTTGTTCAGCCGCAGAGAACCAGATGATTCACGCAGGTAACTTTTACCGATGTTCATTTTGGTAGTATAGAAACGTTAAGTCCAGCAAGTGATAGTATTTATAATTAATATTGTGATAAGTTAGTTTAAGTCCTTTTACAGAATTTTGCAGTCAACACTAGCATTTATTGGATGTTTGGTGATTTGGAAGCAAACCGCCTTGTGTTGGTTGGTTTCCATACAATGGTATGAGTGCCGGTCATTCGAAAACTAGGGCAAACTGTTGAAGGTAAACTTGCCCAGGAATCACAAAGTCAAATAATGCTGGACTTGATTGCTACGTACTGTAAATAAATATGCAACTAACTTGTGGTTTACTAGACAAGTATAGGGTGCGTTTTTAATGACTGTACAGTGTTTGAAAATATTGCCGGTTCAAGTTTTGTATTTACCTATTGTGTTGCATGAACTTTACAGAGGGTGAATACAAAACTTGGACCGGCAATATTTTCATACACTGCACAGTCATTAAAAATACACCCTGTATATGTTCATTAATTTGCTTTTGCTTTCTGAAGCAGTCGATGCTTATTCCTTCAAAATCAATGCAAAACGATCTGCTTCCATATCATCTGCAGCTGATTCTAAACCCGCTACCCAGTATGTCCTGGGAATTTGTGAAAATGCTTTTATGTAGAAACTATCTGCACTATGATAGTATTTATAATTTTTTATAATGTTTAAAATTACAGATTTTGTGTAATTATTAACAAATGTCATATAGTTATTATGAAATAGTACTTGATCATTATAAGTGTTATATAATTCGTTAGCATTATATAGTTGTTAAACAGAATTATATAATGGATAACGCAAATGTAATTGTTATATAATTATTTCATTTTCTATGTTATGTGCTGGTTCTGTGGCGAAGGTGTTTACGGACGAAATTTGTAATCCTGCGTACCTCGTTTCGAAACACAGCTTCGGGCGATTTGGAAGCAGACTGCTTTGCATTGGTTTTCTATACAATGCTATGAGTGCCGGTCATTCAGAAAGCAATGGCAAACTACTGAATGTAAACTTTGCCTAGGAATCACACACAGCCCAGAAATGCTAGGAGTTGACTGCTACGTCCTGTAAAGGATGTTATGATTTGTACAAATATTAGTAATAATTCAGTAAATAACCATTTTACACACCTTGCAGCGTAGTGGCCGAATGGTGCTAGACCCATATTTTTATAGACTGCTCGGCTCTCCAGGAGTGACACAGTTTGTTACTGAAGCATGTTGTTTTTTTTTTGACTTTTTTGTTGCTCTCTCGCTTTTGAACTCAAGCTTAGTCCATACACACTAATTCTAGTGAATGCTGGACTGAATTTTGCATGTGGATTAGCTTTCCCTATTAACACTGTCCCTCGCCATCAGGCGAACCCACTTCGACTTCAGAGGTACGTCCCCAAGTCAAGGACAATAGGTCAGCATTTTAGTCCACCTGTCCGGTGTAGGGGTTGAACCCCTTACCTAGGCATCAGCTCACTGGATGTTTAAGAACACGCCTTATCCATTCGGCCATGCTGACCTAAAGCATGGATAATTTGAGTGTCTCATGGCCTTTTTATTTAGTTTTCTTGACAAATCATGGTTAAATTCCTCCGTGAAGTTTTTTATGACTTTATTTCAAGAAATCGTGGTTAAATCCCTCTATGTAGTGTTTTATGACCGGTATCCGCGATGAGGGGATACGGACACAATTCGTAATCCGTATACCCAAGTTCGAAACACAGCGGTGCTGGTTTTTTTTTTTTTTTAAAAAGGTATAGGTGCTAGTCGTTAATAAAGCAATGGCAAACTACTGTACGTAAAACTTGCCCAGGAATCACGAACAGCCAAATGCTGGGGTTGAATGCTACGTCCTGTGAAGGACATGCAACTAAAAAAAAGTGTTTTATGATTTTATGTCAACAAATCATGGTTAAATCCTTCCATGTAGTGTTTCATGACTTTATTTCAACAACATCATGGTCACATTCTTAAAACTCGTCAAAAATCATAATCCTGCCTCGGCTGGGGATTGAACCAAGTCATTCTCTTGGAAGACCAGCATGCTAACCACAACGCCACTGCATTCCCATGGCAACTAAGTCAAACAAATCTGATATTCGTAATTTCTCGATTCTGAGCTATATCAAGTATAAACTTAGTCTTAAATGTCAAAATTCAGTGATGTTTCCATCCTTAAAATGTAAATAATGAATGCTTATATTGCTTAATTGACAGTTTTGAAAATGAAGCGGGATGTGTTCAATGAGAAGCCATCAAAGGAAGAAATTGTTGCTGCAACACAGGTTTGTGTTTTGTTGAGTATTCTTGGCTTCCACTTTACTATATGTGGCAAACAGTTTGTTTTCTCTGTGACCATTTTATTGCATGCTTTCAGATTACTCTGTATACATTCCTGTGATAATGATTTCTGTAACACTATTATATCAGTGATTTCCATAGCTATAGTAATATCTATAGCATAAGTAATTTCTGTAACACAATTATTTCAGTGATGTCTGTAACACTATTACATCAGTGATTTCTGTAACACAATTATTTCAGTGAATATCACACAAAATGCTCCTCACTGTCCAATGTAAAAAGTGGAAACAGACAGGAGTCTCGGCAATCCAACAGTCTGCACAGGGATATTCACTGGCACAGGAATGGAGCATAATGGGGATGACCCGTTGCCGTGATGTTGGAACCTCGACTAACTAACTAACTATTTCAGTGATATCTGTAACACTACTACATCGGTGATCTCTGTAACACAAATACTCTTAGTTTTTTGCCCTTATGTGGTTAGTTGTCGCATCCATTAGCTCAGGATCATAAGGGGAGTATAGCATACAATCCACAGTATGAATTGTAGCAAACCTGCTTGATTAGAGGCGGACATCTACCTCTAAGCCACTCCACCCCAGTTAACTTGTTCAGGGAGTGTATTACTTCTAGAAGAACTGATGTGCTGTAGTGGTTAGTGTGCCTGCCTGCCGAGACAGTTGTCCAGGTTCAACCCCCGGCAGAAACAGGGTTATTTTTGCTGACCACTGCATCTCTAGGGTTGACCCAGCCTTATTACTAGACAACATTATAGGAACTGTCTGGGAAGGACATGATGAGGAAGCGAACTGGCCACCCCACCTCATATGCCATGGCCTAGAATATGGGAAGATCTAACACACTCCAAGACACTCCATTAGCAGTATCTACAGTGGGATTACCTTTATTGTTATTCTATAATGTGGCCCATAAATGTTGAGACCTGGGAGCAGTGCCCATACAGGGCAGATTATCCTAGTCACACTGTGCTTTTAAAGATGTCCCCTGCCTAGCAGTGCTAAAGCTGTTTATGATCTACGTAGCTGGCAAAATAAAGGTATCTTAATCTTCATCATTTCCTTTCTACCCCAGAGTCTATCTAGTCATAAACACACCAAAAATTTATGTGCTTGCTAGGGATTGAACCAGTAACCTCTGGATTGGTAAGCTTGTATACTAACCACTATGGCACATAGACTTCTTAGATTTATTGGCGTTATTGTGCATTTGCATTGTTTATTGACAGATGCCATTTGTTTGTGCCTTATTTTTTTTGGTTTTTATACAGGATGCCTCATACATGCGGGTGTCAGACAGCTGTATCATTCACACGACGCTGGGCGATTTGCATTGTAAAATTTTTGCAAAAGAGTAAGTATGGCTTGTCCTTGTCACCCCTCTCATGTTCAGAGCATGAAAGATAGAGATAAGTAGCATTAGATGTTCCCTGCTGCTGCCACACATCTATCTCCAGCCACTACTACAGTGTCCCCTGTCTTCTGTTGCCACCACAGTCTCCCCTTTCTCCAATTACTACCACAATGTCCCAAGTCTCCAGCTGCTTCCACAGTATAATCTGTTCCCAGCTGATACACAATCTCTCCATTCTCCAACTGCTAACACAGTGTCTCCAGTCTCCAGCTGCTTCCACAGTATAATCTGTTCCCAGCTGATACACAATCTCTCCATTCTCCAACTGCTACCACAGTGTCTCCAGTCTCCAGCTGCTTCCACAGTATAATCTGTTCCCAGCTGATACACAATCTCTCCATTCTCCAACTGCTACCACAATGTCTCCAGGTCTCCAGCTGCTTCCACAGTATAATATGTTCCCCAGCTGATACACAATCTCTCCATTCTCCAACTGCTACCACAATTTCCCCATTCTCCAACTGCTACCAACAGTGTCTCCAGTCTCCAACTGCTACACAATTTCCCCATTCTCCAACTGCTACCACAATTTCCCCATTCTCCAACTGCTACCACAGGTGTCTCCAGTCTCCAGCTGCTACCACAGTGGTCCAAGTCTCCAGCTGCCACTACAATGTCCCCTGTCTCCAACTGCTACCATGATGTCCTCTGTCCCCAGCTACTACCACAATGTTCCCTGTCCCTAGCTACTACCACAGTATTCCCTATTCCCAACTGCTACCACAAATTCTCTTGTCCCACTCTCTACCGCTCCGTGCCAGTGTTCCCTTGTCCCAGTCCCTCTCCCTATCTGTGTGCCCTGGACCTAACTGATCTCTGTATTCAGCTGCTACCATAGTTGCCAGTTATTACCATACTATACCTTCTGCATCAGGTGTCATTAATTATTATATAAAGTTAAAGGATGTTGCAATTAACACCAGCATTTTTTTGCTGTTGTGATCTTTTTACAGTTTTTTTTGCCCGTGACGATCTTTTGGGCAAGTTTACGTTCATAGTCTGCCATTGTTTTCTGAATGACCAGCATCCCCCAATTTCGTATTTTAAAAAAACCCAATGCAAGGCGTCGGGCTGCCAAAATGACCCATACTGTGTTTCAATTGGGG
This sequence comes from Cepaea nemoralis, assembly GCA_014155875.1. Lineage (NCBI taxonomy): Eukaryota > Metazoa > Mollusca > Gastropoda > Stylommatophora > Helicidae > Cepaea > Cepaea nemoralis. Next base: position 7,136 of record JACEFZ010028513.1, on the reverse strand, counting down.
TTAGGGGATTAAAAATTGTGTCGTAACCCCTTCACCACGGAACCGACCATTAATTATTTAAAACCTGAATTAAATAAAAAAACAAACAAAAAAACCAGATTTTCCTGTTTAGGACCAAATTTAAAAATTAAAGATGCACATGGTAAAAACTGTCAGGTCGCTTTTCATTTACTACCTATATAGTACCTTGCTTTGTATGGCAAAAGGGGGTTTTAGGGCCCGAGGAATTTTAAGGGCCCCCTGGCTAGTCATTCGCCGCGAACTTGCAGGTTAGAGTTTTCTTTTTGCCCCCGACAGAAACAAATCCACACCTTACCGAAGATTTGAACCTGAGTATCCAGGAAGGAGAATCTGGCATTCTAGCCACTCGGCCAGCCGCTCCTCACATTGGAGAAAATGTGTTCTAAAATATAATTCTGTGCTCATTAAAGCTCTTAGAAACAGAAAATAGTGGACTAAAAAATAAAATAGTGAATTACAAAAAGAATCCTTTGCACATATAACAAGATAACAATTAAACAAAACAAAATTAAATACAAAATGATGAGAGAATTACAATTAAAAAAAAGTATTGTTTTAAATGCATCATTTAGCAACTAACAGTTGGTTGTTTCTAATTTTATTTTGGTAAACAGGTGCCCCAAGACAGCGGAGAACTTTTGTGTCCACAGTCGAATGGATACTACAACAACCACTTGTTTTCATCGAGTCATCAAGGGATTTATGATCCAAACAGGCGATCCATTGGGTAAGAAGTTGTTATAGTGGTACTAGCTGATTCAAAAGCTGGGGTTGAAGAAGGCGGATGGGTACAGATTTACTGTGAGGCTATAAAACCAAGATAGCAATCAAGTCTTACCTAATGAGGTAGATGTAATCTGATGCAGATATGTGCTGGAAGTGAGTAAAAATGATGGTATCTCATATATCCAGGTACACAGCATGAGGTTCGAAAACAAGGATCTGTTTCTAAGCACCATTTCTTTAATTCTATCTGTAACTGGAAGACAGTCAAACTGTAATAATGGCATCTCTGACTGATACATCTGACCCATCTCTGTTATGGGGACCCATAAGGCAAGCAAAGAGTAGCACCATTGTAACCTACCATGCGTATCATAAGAGGTTTTTAAGGAGGATTGGCATGAGATTGGCTACCTCTTTCAGTGCAACATTTTAGTTGCAAAATCTGGCCAATCATGAACAAGTTTACAAATGGCTTGGCCATGAATTGGTTTGAGAACCTTTGCTTCATTGGAAGATGAAAGGTAGAATCAGCAGAAGAAGAAATGATATTGTTCCTTTATGTTACGGTGAGATAACAGGTAGAAGAATAATGGTTAATTATATTGTTCCTTGATTTTATTGGGAGATTAAAGGTAGAAGAATAATGGTTAATTATATTGTTCCTTGATTTTATTGGGAGATTAAAGGTAGAAGAATAATGGTTAATTATATTGTTCCTTGATGTTAAGGTGAGATAACAGGTAGAAGAATAATGGTTACTTATATTGTTCCTTGATTTTTTTGGAGATTAAAGATAGAAGAAAATTTTAATTATATTGGACCTTGATTTTATTGGAGTTTAAAGGTAGAAAAATAATGGTTAATTATTTTGTTCCTTGAGTTACGGGAGATAACAGGTAGAAGAATAAGGGTTAATTATTTTTTCCTTGATTTTATTGGAGATAACAGATAGAAGAATAATGGTTATTAATTTTCCTTGATTTTATTGGGGAGATTAAAGGGAAGAATAAGGTTAATTATATGTTCCTTATTTTATTGGGAGATTAAAGGTAGAAGAATAAGGGTTTAATTATATTGTTCCTGATTTTATTGGGAGATTAAAGGTAAAGAATAATGGTTAATTATATTGTTCCTTGATTTTTTTGGGGAGATAACAATAGAAGAATAATGGTTAATATATTGTTCCTTGTTTTATTGGGAGAGTAAAGGTAGAAGAATAATGGTTAATTATATTGTTTCCTTGATTTTATTGGAGATTAAAGTTAGAAGAATATGGTTAATTATATTTTTCCTTGATTTTATTGGGAGAAAAAAAGGTAGAAGAATAATGGTTAATTATATTGTTCCTTGATTTTTTTGGAGATTAAAAGGTAAAGAAATAATGGTTAATTATATTGTTCCTTGGATTTTATTGGGAGATAACAGATAGAAGAATAAGGGTTTAAATTTATATTGTTCTGTTTTATTGGGAGATTAAAGGTAGAAGAATAATGGTTAATTAATTGTTCCTTGATTTTATTGGAGATTAAAGTTGAAGAATAATGGTTAATTATATTGTTCCTTGATTTTATTGGGAGATTAAAGGTAGAAGAATAATGGTTAATTATATTGTCTTGATTTTATTGGGAGATAACAGTAGAAGAATAAGGGTTTAAATTATATTGTTCCTTGATTTTTTGGGAGATTAAAGGTAGAAGAAAAAGGTTAATTATTTGTTCCTTGTTTTTGGGAGATAACAGGTAGAAGAATAATGGTTAATTATATTGTTCCTTGATTTTATTGGGAGATAACAGGTAGAAGAATAAGGTTAATTATTTGTTCCTTGATTTTATTGGGAGTTTAAGGTAGAAGAATAATGGTTAATTTTTGTTCCTTGATTATTGGGAGAAAGGTAGAAAATAAGGGTTTAACTATATTTTTCCCTTATTTTTATTGGGAGATTAAAGGTAGAAGAATAATGGTTAATTATATTGTTCCTTGATTTTTTGGGAGATAAAAGTAGAAAAAATTGGTTAATTATATTGTCCTTGATTTTTTGGGAGATAACGGGTAGAAAAAAAAGGGTTAATTATATTGTTCCTTGATTTTATTGGGAGTTTAAAGGTAGAAGAAAAAGGTTAATTATATTGTTCCTTGATTTTATTGGGAGATTAAAGGTGGGAAATAATGGTTAATTATATTGTTCGGGATTTTATTGGGAGATTAAAGGTAGAAGAATAAGGTTAATAATATTTGTTCCTTGATTTATGGGAAATTAAAGTAGATGAAAATGGTTTTATATTTTCCTTGATTTTATTGGGAGTTTAAAAAGGTAGAAGAATAATGGTTAATTATATTGTTCCTTTGTTAAGGTGAGATAACAGGTAGAAGAATAATGGTTAATTAATTTTTCTTGATTTTATTGGGAGATTAAAGATAGAAGAATAATGGTAATTATATTGTTCCTTGAATTTATTGGGAGATAACAGGTAGTGAAATAATGATTAATTATATTGTTCCTTGATTTTATTGGGGAGATTAAAGGTAGAAGAATAATGGTTAATTATATTGTTCCTTGATTTTATGGGAGATTAAAGGCAGAAGAATAATGGTTAATTATATTAACTCCTTGATTTTTATTGGGAGATTAAAGGTAGAAGAATAATGGTTAATTATATTGTTCCTTGATTTATTGGGAGATTAAAGTAGAAGAATAATGGTTAATTATATTGTTCCTTGATTTTATTGGAGATAAAGTAGAAGAATAATGGTTAATTATATTGTTCCTTAAATTATTGGGAGAGATTAAAGGTAGAAGAATAATAGTTAATTATATTGGTCCTTCATTTTATTGGGAGATTAAAGGTAGAAGACATAATGGTTAATTATATTGTTCCTAAAATTTTGTTTGGGATATTAAAGGTAGAAGAATAATGGTTAATTATATTGTCCTTGAATTTATTGGGAGATTAAAGGTAAGAAGAATAATGGTTAATTATATTGGTTTCTTTCATTTATTAAATGTAAAATCAATTTTGTGATTGCTATTTAAATAAACAAATGACAGAAAACAAAAGTAAAACCCAGGAAACAAGGGTGGGGTGGGGTACGAGGTTCATTTCCTACACCGGTCAGTTGGATTTATGGACTTAAATGTTGATTCTCATTCAGAAAGCAATGGCAAACTACTGAACATACAAATTGACTAGAAATTCAACCTGGGGTTAATCGCAATGTCCTGCACAGGACATGCAACATTATATGTGCAGGGTGTGTTTTTATGACTGCAAGTATTTGAAAATATTTCCGATCCAAGTTTTGTATTACCTATTATGTTGCCATGAACTTTACAGAGAGTAAAGAGACACAGAGGTGTTTCCAAGGCACCAGAGCCAGGTTCTATACTGGCCAAAACCTAACACGTCGTAGTCGTGTGTCCTGGCTAACATAGTAGGATTGCCGATTCCTCCGAAGTCGGGAGAGTATCTGCCTGCACGAGCGAGGAACCATCATTCTACACACCAAGAAGCCAGACATGGGACAATGGATACTCACGCAAACCTCAGTCCGGTATGACATCACACTGATGTTGGACAACAGGAATGTCTTCATCCGACATACAGGACTTCGCGCTGGAGTTCACAGCCAGCGAACGCAGAGATCCTCTGGTAACACTCAGGACTCTGAGGAAAGTCCAAACGGACACATAATCAGGCTACTAGCGAGGGTACCATTAGTACTGGGGACTGTTCGCTGGATATATATATATATTTTAAAATTTTTTTAAAAATATATATTTTTGTTTGCTTGACCAGGTAATGGTACTGGTGGTGAGTCCATATGGGGTGGAGAATTTGAAGACGAATTTCATCCCAATCTGCGTCATGATAGACCGTACACTCTGAGCATGGCCAACGCTGGACCAAACACTAACGGATCACAGTTCTTCATCACAGTTGTTCCTACTGTAAGTGCTAATTTCATTGTTTCCACAGTTGTTCCTACAGTAAGTGCTAATTTGATTGATTCCACAGTTGTTCCTGCAGTAAGTGTTAGTTTGATTGTTTCCACAGTTGTTCCTACAGTAAGTGTTAGATTGTTCCCACAGAGCATTAAATCCTTCCCACTATGTTGCTTTGACTGTTCCTACTGTGTTTCTTAGACTGTTCGCACAGTAGTGTTAAATTGTTCCCACAGTAAATGCTACTTAAGACTTGTCACAATAAATGTTGCTTAGCTGGTTCCCACAGCAAATGTTGCTTAGCTGGTTCCCACAGCAAATGTTGCTTAGACTGTTCCCACAGTAAGTGTTGCTTAGACTGTTCCCACAGCAAGTGTTGCTTAGTCGGTTTCCCACAGCAATGTTGCTTAGACTGTTCCCACAGCAAATGTTGCTTAGACTGTTCCCACAGCAAATGTTGCTTAGACTGTTCCCACAGCAAATGTTGCTTAGACTGTTCCCACAGCAAGTGTTGCTTAGACTGTTCCCACAGCAAGTGTTGCTTAGTCGTTTCCCACAGCAAATGTTGCTTAGACTGTTCCCACAGCAAATGTTGCTTAGACTGTTCCCACAGCAAATGTTGCTTAGACTGTTCCCACAGCAAATGTTGCTTAGACTGTTCCCACAGCAAGTGTTGCTTAGACTGTTCCCACAGCAAGTGTTTGCTTAGTCGGTTCCCACAGCAAATGTTGCTGAGACTGTTCCCACAAGCAAGTGTTGCTTAGACTTCCCACAGCAAATGTTGCTTAGAATCGGTTCCACAGCAAATGTTTGCCTTAGACTGTTTCCCACCAGCAAGTGGTGCTTAGACTGTCCACAGCAAGTGTTGCTTAGTACGGTTTCCGCACAGCAAAATGTTGCTTAAAAACTGTTCTCACAGCAAATGTTGCTTAGACTGTTCTCACAGAAAATGTTGCTTAGACTGTTCCCACAGAAAAGGGTTTGCTTAGACTGTTCCCACAGCAAATTTTTCTTAGACTTTTTCCATAGCAAATGTTGCTTAGACTTCCCATAGCAAATGTTGCTTAAACTGTTCTCACAGCAAATGTTGCTTAAGTTCCCACAGCAAAATGTTGCTTAGACTGTCCCACGCAAGTGTTGCTTAAACTGTTCTCACAGCAAATGTTGCTTAGACTGTTCTCCCAGCAAATGTTGCTTAGATTTCCCATAGAAAATTTTGCTTAGACTTCCATAGAAAATTTGCTTAGCCCTTCCCATAGCAATGTTGCTTAGACTGTTCCCACGCAAATGTTGCTTAGACTGGCCCACAGCAAATGTTGCTTAACTGTTCCCCACAGCAAATGTTGTTTAAACTGTTCTAACAGAATGTTGCTTAGACTGTTCCCCAGTAAGTGTTGCTTAGACTGTTCACACGGCAAATGTTGCTTAGACTGTTCCCCGGCAAATGTTGCTTAGACTTTCCCACAGCAAGTGTTGCTTAGACTTCCCATAGCAAATGTTGCTTAGACTTCTCAAAGCAAATGTTGCTTAGACTGTTCTCACAGCAAAATGTTGCTTAGACTTTTTCCCAAAGTAAGTGTTGCTTAGACTGTTCCCACAGCAAATGTTCTTAGACTTTTCCACAGAAAGTGTTGCTTAGACTTCCCTCAAATTTTGCTTAGATTTCCCCTGCAATGTTGCTTAGACTGTTCTCCAAAAATGTTTGCTTAGACGTTCCCACAGTAAGTTTTTTTGATGTTCCCACAGAATGTTCTTAGATTCCCATACAAATGTTCTTAGACTTCCCAAAAATGTTGCTTAAACTGTTCCAAAGCAAATGTTGCTTAGACTGTTCCCACAGAAAAGTTGCTTAGACTGTTCCCACAGAAGTGTTGCTTAAAACTGTTCACGCAAATGTTGCTTAGACTTTTCCCAAGCAAATGTTGCTTAGACTGTTCCCACAACAAATGTTAATTAGACTGTTCCCACAGCAAATGTTGTTTAGACTGTTCCCACAGCAAATGTTGCTTAGACTTCCCCTAGCAAATTTTGCTTAAAACTGTTCTCAACAGTAAGTGTTTCTTAGACTGTTTCTACAGTAAGTGTTAATAGATTGTACCTTATAATGGTTATATTTAGGATTTTGTCCTTTGTGTCCATATTTTCTTCTGTTAATGTCATTCTTGATGTGAGTCAACTTTCTCACAATGTTATGTGTTCTTTAGTGCCTCTGTTGATTTGTTTCAATCAGGTGGTGTTTTGTGCTGCGAACATGCTATTCCATAGATTCAACTTGGACTGCAACTTTGATGCTGTGACATTTTTCCGTTGTCTTCCACATAATGATTTTCTCTGCTGTCTTTGTTATTCTATGCTTAGCTTTTTGAAGACATAATTTTTTTATTTTTCTTATTTCTACCCGTTACTTTAATACTTGGGCCATTCTTTCCTTAAACACTTCATGATGTGG